>CM038681.1:132840259-133281589 GCA_021605205.1 Aegilops longissima
TTGGTGAGAACATAGTTGACAAGGAGCGAACCGGGATTAATGGTATTACGAGGGCCGAACCATAAGACATTAAAGCATTTCAAATGAACTCTGAAAAAAGTTGAAAGTTGGCATGGTATCATAATTTCACCCACATAGCATGTGCATGTACAAAATGGACAATGGTATCATACTAAATGCATTGCAAAGTTGGCATGGTATCATCATAATAGTTGCGGGAGAAAGTCTTCACTTTTTCTTCGCTTGTGTCATTTTCTTATTGCGCCGTAACCATGGATAATCTTCATCATTTATCAGGATGCTTGGTTCAGCCTTGACTTTGAAGGGAGGAATTTCATGAAACTTTTCATAATCTTCAGACATGTCTGTCTTGCCCTCCACTCCCACGATGTCCCTTTTTCCTGAAAGAACTATGTGGCGCTTTGGCTCATCGTATGATGTATTCGCTTCCTTATCTTTTATTTTTCTCGGTTTGGTAGACATGTCCTTCACATAGATAACCTGTGCCACATCATTGGTTAGGACGAACGGTTCGTCAGTGTACCCAAGATTTTTAAGATCCACAGTTGTCATTCCGTACTTTGGGTCTACATGTACCCCGCCTCCTGACAGATTGACCCATTTGCACTTAAACAAAGGGACCTTAAAATCATGTCCGTAGTCAAGTTCCCATATGTCCACTATGTAACCATAATATGTGTCCTTTCCCCTCTCGCTTGCTGCATCAAAGTGGACACCGCTATTTTGGTTGGTGCTCTTTTGATCTTGGGCATCGTGTAAAATGTATTCCCATTTATCTCGTATCCTTTGTAAGTCAATACAGTCAAAGATGGTCCCCTGTACAACAAGTACAGCTCATCACAAACAGTTTGTCACCTCTGAGACGTGTTTCCAACCAACTGCTGAAAGTCCTGATGTGTTCACATGTAATCCGGTCGTCGCACTGCTCCGGGTGTTTGGAGCGCAGACTGTTCTTGTGTTCATCGACATACGGGCTCACCAAGGTAGAGTTCTGTAGAACTGTGTAGTGTGCTTGAGACCAAGAATATCCGTCCCTGCATATTATTGAGTCCCCTCCAAGCGTGCCTTTTCCAGTCAGTCTCTCCTCATACCGCGATTTAGGAGACCTATCTTCTTAAGGCCAGGAATGAAGTCAACACAAAACCCAATGACATCCTCTGTTTGATGGCCCATGGAGATGCTTCCTTCTGTCCTAGCGTGGTTACGGACATATTTCTTTAGGAATCCCATGAACCTCTCAAAGGGGCACATATTGTGTACAAATACGGGCCCCTGAATGAAAATCTCGTCGACTAGATGAACTAGGACGTGCGTCATGATATTGAAGAAGGATGGTGGGAACACCAGCTCGAAACAGACAAGACATTGCGCCACATCACTCCTTAGCCTTGGTACAATTTCTGGATCGATCACCTTCTGAGAGATTGCATTGAGGAATGCACATAGCTTCACAATGGGTAATCGGACGTTTTCCGGTAGAAGCCCCCTCAATGCAACCGGAAGCAGTTGCGTCATAATCACGTGGCAGTCATGAGACTTTAGGTTCGGAACTTTTCTCCGCATATTTATTATTCCCTTTATATTCGACGAGAAGCGGTCGGGACCTTCATCTGAGCAGGCATTCAAAGAAGATTTCTTTCTCTTCTTTCGTAAGAGCGTAGCTGGCAGGACCTTCATACTGCTTTGGAGGCATGCCATCTTTTTCGTGCAAACGTTGCAGGTCCTCCCGTGCTTCAGGTGTATCTTTTGTCTCCCCATACACGCCCAAGAAGCCTAGCAGGTTCACGCAAAGGTTCTTCGTCACGTGCATCACGTTGATTGAAGAGTGCACCTCTAGGTCTTTCCAGTAGGGTAGGTCCCAAAATATAGATTTCTTCTTCCACATGGGTGCGTGTCCCTCAGCGTCATTCGGAACAGCTAGTCCGCTGGGACCCTTTCCAAAGATTACGTGTAAATCATTGACCATAGCAAGTACGTGATCACCGGTACGCATGGCGGGCTTGTTCCGGTGAGCTGCCTCGCCTTTGAAATGCTTTCCTTTGTTTCGACATTGATGGTTGGTCGGAAGAAATCGACGATGGCCCAGGTACACATACTTCCTACATTTGTCCAGGTATATACTTTCAGTTTCATCTAAACAGTGTGTGCATGCGTGGTATCCCTTGTTTGTTGCTACGTCTTGAGCTTGCGTTGGTTTTCCCCGAAGAGTAGAGGATGATGCAACAGAGTAGCGTAAGTATTTCCCTCAGTTTTTGAGAACCAAGGTATCAATCCAGTAGGAGGCCACACGCAAGTCCCTCGTACCTACACAAAACAAATAGCTCCTCGCAACCAACGCGAATAGGGGTTGTCAATCCCTTCATGGTCACTTACGAGAGTGAGATCTAATAGAGATGATAGACAATATTTTTGATATTTTTGGTATAAAGATGCAAAGTAAAATAAAAGGGCAAAGTAAAAAAAGCAAAGCAATAATAAAGTGTAGGAAGATTAATATGATGAAAATAGACCCGGGGGCCATAGGTTTCACTAGTGGCTTCTCTCAAGAGCATAGGTATTTTACGGTGGGTGAACGAATTATTGTTGAGCAATTGACAGAATTGAGCAAAGTTATGAGAATATCTTGGTATGATCATGTATATAGGCATCACGTCCGGGACAAGTAGACCGACTCCTGCCTGCATCTACTACTATTACTCCACTCATCGACCGCTATCCAGCATGCATCTAGAGTATTAAGTTAATGAAAACAGAGTAACGCCTTAAGCAAGATGACATGATGTAGAGGAATAAATTCATGCAATATGATAAATACCCCATCTTGTTATCCTCGATGGCAACAATACAATATGTGCCTTGCAACCCTTTCTGTCACTGGGTAAGGACACCGCAAGATTGAACCCAAAGCTAAGCACTCCTCCTATTGTAAGAACTACCAATCTAGTTGGCCAAACCAAACGGATAATTCGAAGAGACTTGCAAAGATAACCAATCATACATAAAAGAATTCAGAGAAGATTCAAATATTGCTCATAGATAATCTTGATCATAAACCCACAATTCATCGATCTCAACAAACACACCACAAAAAGAAGATTACATCGAATAGATCTCCACGAGAGAGGGGGGAACATTGTATTGAGATCCAAAAAGAGAGAAGAAGCCATCTAGCTACTAACTATGGACCTGAAGGTCTGAGGTAAACTAGTCACACTTCATCAGAAAGGCTATGGTGATGATGTAGAAGTCCTCCGTGGTGGAATACCCTTCCGGCGGAGCTCCGGAACAGGCCCCAAGATAGGATCTCATGGATACAGAAAGTTGCAGCGGTGGAATTAGGTTGTGGGTACGTAGGTATATATAGGAGGAAGGAGTACGTCGGTGGAGTTTGGGGGCATGAGGCAGGGGGCGCGCCCTAGGGGGGCGGCCTCCACCCTCGTGGCCGCCTCGTGGCTTTCTTGACGGAGGGTCCAAGTCTCCTGGATCTTATCTGATGAGAAAATCACGTTCCCGAAGATTTCATTCCGTTTGGACTCCGTTTAATATTCCGTTTCTTCGAAACACTGAAATAGACAAAAAACAACAATTCTGGGTTGGGCCTCCGGTTAATAGGTTAGTCCCAAAAGTAATATAAAAGTGGAAAATAAACCCCAATATAGTCCAAAACAATAGATAATATAGCATGGAGCAATCAAAAATTATAGATACGTTGGAGACGTATCAGGCATCCCCAAGCTTAATTCCTCCTCGTCCTCGAGTAGGTAAATGATAAAAAGAGAATTTTTGATGCGGAGTGCTACTTGGCATAATGTAACTTTTCTTAATTGTGGTATAAATATTCGGATCTGAAAGATTCAAGACAAAAGTTCATATTGACATAAAAATAATAATACTTCAAGCATACTAACTAAGCAATTATGTCTTCTCAAAATAACATGGCCAAAGAAAGTTCATCCCTACAAAATCATATAGTTTAGTCATGCTCCATTTTCGTCACACAAGAATGCTCTCATCATGCACAACCCCGATGATAAGCCAAGCAATTGTTTCATACTTTAGTAATCTCAAACTTATAAACCTTCACGCAATACATGAGCGTGAGCCATGGACATAGCACTATGGGTGGAATAGAATATAATGATGGGGGTTATGCGGAGAAGACAAAAAAGGAGAAGGTCTTACATCAACGAGGCTAATCAACGGGCTATGGAGATGCCCATCAATTGATGTTAATGCAAGGAGTAGGGATTGCCATGCAACGGATGCACTAGAGCTATAAATGTATGAAAGCTCAACAAAAGAAACTAAGTGGGTGTGCATCCAACTTGCTTTCTCACGAAGACCTAGGGCATTTGAGGAAGCCCATCGTTGGAATATACAAGCCAAGTTCTATAATGAAAAATTCCCACTAGTATATGAAAGTGACAACATATGAAACTCTCTATATGAAAAACATGGTGCTACTTTGGAGCACAATATATGAGACTCGCTATATGAAGAACATGGTGCTACTTTGAAGCACAAGTGTGGAAAAAGGGATAGTAACATTGCCCCTTTTTATTTTATATTTTTTGGGCCTTCCTTTTTTTCTTTGGCCTTTCTCTTTTTTGGGACAATGCTCTAGAAAATGATGATCATCACACTTCTATTTATTTACAACTCAATGAGTACAACTCGATACTAGAACAAAGTATGACTCTATATGAATGCCTCCGGCGGTGTACCGGGATATGCAATGAATCAAGAGTGACATGTATGAAAGAATTATGAACGGTGGCTTTGCCACAAATACTATGTCAACTACATGATCATGCTAAGCAATATGGCAATGATGAATGTGTCATGAAGAACGGTATGGTGGAAAGTTGCATGGCAATATATCTCGGAATGGCTATGGAAATGCCATAATAGGTAGGTATGGTGGCTGTTTTGAGGAAGATATAAGGAGGTTTATGTGTGAAAGAGCGTATCATATCACGGGTTTGGATGCCCGCTAAGTTTGCACCAACTCTCAATGTGAGAAAGGGCAATGCACGCAGTCGAAGAGGCTAGCAATGATGGAAGGGTAAGAGTGCGTATAATCCATGGACTCAACATTAGTCATAAAGAACTCACATACTTATTGGAAAAATCCACAAGCCATCAAAAACCAAAGCACTACGCGCATGCTCCTAGGGGATAGATTGGTAGGAAAATACCATCGCTCGTCCCCGACCGCCACTCATAAGGAGGACAATCAAATAACACCTCATGTTTCAAATTTGTTACATAACGTTTACCACACGTGCATGCTACGGGACTTGCAAACTTCAACACAAGAATTTCTCAAATTCACAACTACTCAACTAGCACGATTTTGATATTTTCACCTCCATATCTCAAAACAATTATCAAGCATCAAACTTTTCTTAGTATTCAACGCACTCAAAAGAAAGTTATACAAATCTTGAATACCAAGCATATTATTATTAAGCAAATTACCATGCTATTTAAGATTCTCAAAATAATCTAAGTGAAGCATGAGAGATCAATAGTTTATTTAAAACAAATCCACCACCATGCTCTAAAAGATATAAGTGAAGTACCAGAGCAAAACTGTAAGTGCATCTAGTGCCACCCCTAGTTGGTTTTGGAGTATTGACGACAAATGTGGTTGAGGGACTAATGCGTTTGTGAGAATTGCAGGATAACGCAGGTAGTGTCCCTCATTGATTCGGTTTACCTACCGGAGACGACCCCTAAAAATGTATGAAGACATTGAAGACAATGGTCGTATGTGAAGATATTCACATTGAAGACTATGACATGAGAAGACATTGAGTGAAGACTATGGGCGCCAAGGCGTGTCGTTTCGTTGTTTCCTTTTCTTATTTGTTGAGTCGTAGGAACCACCCTCTTTGTTAAGTGGGGTCCAAGTGATCATAGTCGAATGATCAAGTGATGCTCAACCCAAATCCTATGTCTTGAGCGAAGACAATGAGAGCAAAACTTATCCAGAGCTGGATGAGTCACTTTGCTTGTAGCCCAAGTAAAGTTGCCGTGTGTGTTTGAAATCGACCGTTGGAACACGTGTCGGTTCCTTAGTGACCAGGGTCATTTCGGACATAACAGGTCGGGTTGCCTAGTGGCTATAAATAGCCCACCCTATACCAGAAATTGGTGGCTGCTCAGAGTTAGTGCACGGCTTTTGTCGTTTGAGAGCAACCCACCTCGAAGCCTTTGAGAGAGAAATCCTTGCGAGGACAAAGCCCAAACACCCGAGCCAAAGAGTGTTAGGCATCACTGAAGTTTTCCGTCTCATGTGACACGAAGACTTATTACACTTGAGGACTGTGAATCCTCCGGCCGGTTAGGCGTCGCGCTCGAGCATCCAAGAGTCATTGTGGATTGCGGTGAGCGTCGTCTGTGAAGGTTCGGAAGTCTACCTTGAAGACTTACCAGAGTGATTGGGCGAGGACTGTGTGTCCTTAGCTAAAGGGGAATAAGGTGAAGACGCGGTCTTCTGAGTTGAATCTCAGCCTCCCTAACCAGATGTACAGTTGTCACAGCAACTGGAACTGGTCCAACAAATCCTGTGTCTTCAACAAGTGACTGGTTCTATCCCTTCCCTCCTTTACCTTGAGTTTGTCTTCGTGAAGTCATTGCTTATATGCCTTATCTGTTTGACTTCATTGCTTGACTTCTATCATTGTTTGGCTTCATACTATCTTCCATCCTGATCCTTACTACCTAGCTGCTATTAGTCATTGTGCGTTCACATTATTGCATACTTGACTATGGCTTGCTTGTTGTAGTTTATCTTCCGCTGCATATCAATTAGGTCATTTCTATTGTTTGTCTTCGAAACATCCGTGTTTTGAAGACGTTCATTAAAATCGCCTATTCACCCCCCCTCTAGTCGATAACTAGCACTTTCAATTGGTATCAGAGCAAGGTACTCCCTTGTTCTGTGTGATTTGGTTTAACCACCTGGAGTTTTAGCTATGTCGACTGCAGGGATAATCAAAGTCTCTGCTGCTTGCCCCGTGTTCGATGGAACTGACTATCCCTACTGGAAGAATAAGATGCGCATGCATCTTGAAGCCATTGATGTCGACCTCTGGTATGTCGTCAAGAACGGCGTTCCTAAATCTGGTGAAGGTGTCACCCTTGCTGATGTCAAGAAGTTCATTCAAGCTGGACTCCTTTGCAAAGAACATCATCTGTGGTCATCTGACCAAAGGACAGTATGGCCGTGTGAGTGCTCTGGAAACGTCGAAGCTAGTCTGGGACTGGCTATCCAAGGTCAACGAAGGCGTCTCAACCCAGAGAGATCAAAGGATCAGTGTTCTTCGCAACCTCTTCAACCGCTTCAAGAGAAACGACAATGAAAATGTCCAGCTCACGTTTGATCGCCTCACTGACATCACAAATGAGCTTCATGCTCTCGGCGCCACTGAGGTCACCAAGCATGAAATCGTCAAGACACTACTGAGATCACTTGACAGCTCTTTTGACACCCTTGCCCTGATGATACAAGAACGTCCTGACTTCAAGACACTCGATCCGTCTGATATACTTGAGAGGCTCAACACACATGAGTTCCAGCTATCTGAGAAAAGACATATCTATGGTCCCAACTATGGCCGAACTCGCGCTTTGAAGGCAAAAGTTGTTTCCTCATCTGAAGAAGAATCTGATTGCGGTTCTGATGATCCTGAAGATATTGGAAAGGAACTTGCTATACTTGTGAAGAAGTTCCAGAAGTTCACTAGGAAGAAAGGCTTCAGAAAGTCTTCACGATCCAGCTCAAGAGATGATGAAGCTTCCACTCATGACTATAAGAAGAGAACCTGTCACAAGTGCAAGAAAACTGGACACTATATCTCTGAGTGTCCACAGTGGGACAATGAGAAGAAGAAGAAGAAGAGCAAGGAATATGATTCTGACGACAAGAAAAACAAGAAATCTTCAAAGTCTTCTTCCAAGTCCTCATCAAAGTCTTCATCGCATAAAAAGATCTCATCTCGCAAGGCTCGTGCTTTTGTTGGCAAGGAAATGGATTCAGAGGAGGAGTGCATACGAGGAGGTGGAGGTGGAGTCCAAGAGGAGTCCGACCTGGCGTTATGAGTGCGGCTTTAGCCACAGCCTATGTTGCCAAGTCCATCTTCAACATCAAGACAATGACTTCTACACCAGTGGCTGAAGCTGATGACAAGGACGACCCTGCTCCCACCTACTGCTTCATGGCACGCGGTGCCAAGGTAAAATCACGTGATGCTTACTTTCAAACATCAAGTGAACATGACTCTGATTGTGAATCCAAACCCAGCTACAAAACACTTGCTAAAATTGCAACCGAACAACAAAGAGCTATGGAACATACTCAAAAACTGTTAGACAAAAGCGACGATTGTTGGACGCGGAAATGACACGTTCACGGTCCTTAGTTGAAGACATTAAAATCTTCATGCTAAGTACCAAGAACTTGAAAGTCGTCATGAAACGCTCTCAACTACTCATGAAAGGCTCTCCTATGATTATCTTCAAAAAGAGAATGAGTCACTTCGCGCTCAACAGATCAGTTCCGCTCAGGATGGATTTGAACCACCATGTCTAAAATGTCTTGGCGTGATATAGCTACCTCTGTTCTTTGAATGTTCAACTGCTGCTACTTGTTGCATTGTCTTCAACTACTAATGTGGTAACTAACCCCTCTGCGGAGGATACCACTTGCTATTGCTGATGAAAATGTTGGGTTGAAGACATTGCTTGAAACAGGATGTATAAAAGTCGAAAGGGCATCGACACTTTGCGATGTCCTCAAAAGCAGATTCTGAACGAAACCCTAGGAAAGAGGGTGTTGGGTTGAAAGGAAAATGAATGTTGATGGTTCCTCGAAGCCTTTGGCGGTATCCCAAAACCACATGGGTTGCTGCATAGGGACCTTCGGTGGATCCATCCACCTTATCTGGCTTTACTGTGCTAACCCTATTATCATTGATGAATCCTTTGATGCAAACTATAAGCTGTTTAAGAATCAGAATGGTGAAGTGTTTGCGTGTATATTGGTACTAACTGCAGGAATGGACCGCCTATGAAGAAGATCTGGGTTCCCAAAAGTTGTCTTGAGATCTTCCAAATGAATGTCATCATGACACCACCAGGAAGAAGACAAACCCAGCACCTAAGGCGTCATATGGTCCAAAGGCTTCATACAGAGACAGAGGACTCACCGAGGCACCCTAACGCCAATGTTTTGCAGGCAAACCGTACTCAAATTTATGAATATGAGCGTGTGTCTTCAAACCGCTATGTTCATAAAACTAAAAACTTTTCTGCTTATTCATATGAGTATCATTCATCTCCTGCAAGGCTATTTGCTAGGGCTCCAAAGCCGAAATTCTCAGATGCTGCACTTAGACTCATTGCTTCTAAGCCACCCCTGAAGATGTGGGTGGTTAAGAAGAATTAACTCTCTTTTGCAGGAAAGGGTCTCCAGCCGAAAATCAAAGGCGTCTGATGCTATTGCTGTTGGGGAACGTTGCAGAAAATTAAAATTTTTCCTACGGTTTCACCAAGATCCATCTATGAGTTCATCTAAGCAACGAGTCATGGGAGATGCATCTACATACCACTTTGTAGATCGCGAGCGGAAGCGTTCAAAAGAACGGGGTTGAGGTAGTTGTACACGTCGTGATCCAATCACCGGAGATCCTAGCGCCGAGCGGACGGCACCTCCGCGTTCAACACACGTGACGGTCAGCGTGGCGTCTCCTCCTTCTTGATCCAGCAAGGGGAGGAGAGGTTGATGAAGATCCAGCACCACGACGGCGTGGTGGTGGATGCAGCAGGATCCGCAGGCTTCGCCAAGCCGCCCGCACGAGGAGGAGGTGTAGCAAGGGGAAGGAGGTGCCAAGATGCGGGTTGCTGCCTTCCTCCCTCCACTATATATAGGGGCTAGAGGGGCGATGCCCTTGGAGATCCCATCTAGATGGGGGGGCGGCCCGGGCAACGGCCCCTTAGGGTTTCAACCTGGGGGCATGCCCTGGGGGCAGCGGCCCCTAGGGTTTCAACGAGGGGCGATGCCTCTGGGCAACGGTCCCCCAACCCTAGGCGCCTTGGGCCCTTGGGTGGGCGCACCAGCCCACCAGGATGGTTCCCACGCCACTTCAGCCCATGGGGCCCTCCGGATAGGTGGCCCCACCGGTGGACCCGGGACCTTTAGGTGGTCCCAGACAATACCGTGACCCCAAAACTTTCCGGTGGCAAACTGGACTTCCTATATATAAATCTTTACCTCGGACCATTCCGAACTCCTCGTGATGTCCGGATCTCATCCGGGACTCAACAACTTTCGGGTTACTGCATACTAATATCTCTACAACCCTAGTGTCACCGAACCTTAAGTGTGTAGACCCTACGGGTTCGGAGATATCTGAACATGACCGAGATGCCTCTCCGGTCAATAACCAACAGCGGATCTGGATACCCATGTTGGCTCCTACATACTCCTCGATGATCTCATCGGATGAACCACGATGTCGAGGATTCAATCAAACCCGTATACAATTCCCTTTGTCAATTGGTGCGTTACTTGCCCGAGACTCGATCGTCGGTATCCCAATACCTTGTTCAGTCTCGTTATCGGCAAGTCACTTTACTCGCATCAGTAATGCATGATCCCGTGACTAACCACTTAGTCACTTTGAGCTCATTATGATGATGCATTACCGAGTGGGCCCAGAGATACCTCTCCGTCATACGGAGTGACAAATCCAGCCTCGATCCGTGTCAACCCAATGACACTTTCGGAGATACCGTAGTGCACCTTTATAGTCACCCGATTCGTTGTGACGTTTGGTACACCCAAAGCACTCTTACGGTATCCGGAGTTACACGATCTCATGGTCTAAGGAAGAGATACTTGACATTGGAAAAGCTCTAGCAAAAGCGAACTACACGATCTTGTGCTATGCTTAGGATTGGGTCTTGTCCATCACATCATTCTCATAATGATGTGATCCCGTTGTCAATGACATCCAATGTCCATAGTCGAAACCATGACTATCTGTTGACCAACGAGCTAGTCAACTAGAGGCTCACTAGGGACATGTTATGGTCTATGTATTCACACGTGTATCATGATTTCCGGATAATACAGCTTATAGCATGAATAAAAGACAATCATCATGAACAAAGAAATATAATAATAACACTTTTATTATTGCCTCTAGGGCATATTTCCAACAGTCTCCCACTTGCACTAGAGTCAATAATCTAGTTACATTGTGATGAATCGAACACCCATAGAGTTACGGTGTTGATCATGTTTTGCTCATGAGAGAGGTTTAGTCAACGGATCTGCGACATTCAGATCCGTATGTACTTTGCAAATTTCTATGTCTCCATCCTGAACGTTTTCACGGATGGAGTTGAAGCGACGCTGATGTGCCTGGTCTTCTTGTGAAACCTGGGCTCCTTGGCAAGTGCAATAGCTCCGGTGTTGTCACAGAAGAGTTTGATCAGCCCGACGCATTGGGTATGACTCCTAGGTCGGTGATGAACTCCTTCACCCAAATTGCTTCATGCGCTGCCTCCGAGGCTGCCATGTACTCCGCTTCACATGTAGATCCCGCCACGACGTTCGTCTTGCAGCTGCACCAGCCATCGCTCCACCATTCAACATATACACGTATCCGGTTTGTGACTTAGAGTCATCAGATCTGTGTCGAAGCTAGCGCCGACGTAACCCGTTCTGACGAGCTCTTCGTCACCTCCATAAAGCGAAACATGTCCTTTGTCCTTTTCGTGTACTTCAGATATTCTTGACCGCTGTCCGGTGTTCCTTGCGGGATTACTTTGGTACCTTCCTACCAAACTTACGGCAAGGTTTACATCAGGTCTGGTACACAGCATGACATACATAATAGATCCTATGGCTGAGGCATAGGGATGACACTCATCTCTTCTATCTTTTGCCGTGGTGGGGCATTGAGCTGAGCTCAATCTCACACCTTGCAATACAGGCAAGAACCCTTCTTGGACTGATCCATTTTGAACTTCTTCAAAATCTTATCAAGGTATGTGCTTTGTGAAAGACCTATGAGGCGCCTCGATCTATCTCTATAGATCTTGATGCCTAATATATAAGCAGCTTCTCCAAGGTCCTTCATTGAAAAACACTTATTCAAGTAGGCCTTAATGCTGTCCAAGAATTCTATATCATTTCCCATCAAGTATGTCATCTACATATAATATGAGAAATGCTCTGAGCTCCCACTCACTTTCTTGTAAATGCAGGCTTCTCCATAAGTCGCATAAACCCAAACGCTTTGATCATCTCATCAAAGCGAATGTTCCAACTCCGAGATGCTTGCACCAGCCCATAAATGGATCGTTGGAGCTTGCATACTTTGTTAGCGTTCTTAGGATCGACAAAACCCTCCGGCTGCATCATATACAGCTCTTCCTTAAGATATCCGTTAAGGAACGCTGTTTTGACGTCCATCTGCCATATCTCATAATCATAGTATGCGGCAATTGCTAACATGATTGGACGGACTTAAGCTTCGCCACGGAGAGAAAGTCTCATCGTAGTCAATCCCTTGAACTTGCCGATAACCCTTAGCGACAAGTCGAGCTTTATAGATGGTGACATTACCATCCGCGTCCGTCTTCCTCTTAAAGATCCATTTGTTTTCTATCGCTCGCCGATCATCGGGCAAGTCAGTCAAAGTCCACACTTTGTTTTCATACATGGATTCTATCTCGGACTTCATGGCTTCTAGCCATTTGTTGGAATCTGGGCCGCCATCGCTTCTTCATAGTTCGAAGGTTCATTGTTGTCTAACAACATGATTTCCAAGACAGGGTTGCCGTACCACTGCAGTGCGGGCGTGTCCTAGTGGACCTCTGAGTTCAAGAGCAACTTGATCCGAAGTACCTTGATCATCATCATGAATTTCCTCTTGGTTGGTGTAGGCATCACAGAACATTTTCTGAGCTGCACTACTATCCTGTTCAAGAGGTAGTACTTCATCGAGTTCTACTTTCCTCCCACTTACTTCTTTCGAGAGAAACTCTTTTTCCAGAAAGGATCCGTTCTTGGCAACAAAGATCTTGCCCTCGGATCTTAAGTAGAAGGTATACCCTACGGTTTCCTTAGGGTATCCTATGAAGACCCATTTTTCCAACTTGGGTTCGAGCTTTTCAGGTTGAAGTTTCTTGACATAAGCATCGCATCCCCAAACTTTTAGAAACGACAGCTTAGGTTTCTTCCCAAACCATAATTCATACGGTGTCGTCTCAACGGACTTAGACGGTGCCCTATTTAAAGTGAATGTAGCTGTCTCTAGAGCGTATCCCCAAAATGATAGCGGTAAATCAAGAAGAGACATCATAGACCGCACCATATCCAATAGAGTGCGACACGACGTTCGGACACACCGTTCGTTGAGGTGTTCCAGCGGCGTTAGTTGTGAAACGATTCCACATTTTCTTAAGTGTGTACCAAATTCGTGACTTAAATATTCTCCTCCACGATCCGATCGAAGAATTTTATCTTTCGTTCACGTTGATTCTCTACTTCATTCTGAAATTCCTTGAACTTTTCAAAGGTCTCAGACTTGTGTTTCATCAAGTAGACATACCCATATCTACTCAAGTCATCCGTGAGAGTGAGAACATAACGATATCCTCCATGAGCCTCAACGCCATTGGACCGCACACATCGGTATGTATGATTTCCAACAAGTTGGTTGCTCGCCCATTGTTCCGAGAATGGAGTCTTGGTCATCTTGCCCATGAGGCATGGTTCGCATGTGTCAAATGATTCATAATCAAGAGACTCCAAAAGTCCATCAGATGGAGCTTCTTCATGCACTTGACACCAATGTGACCAAAGGCGGCGATGCCACAAGTATGTGGGACTATCGTTATCAACTTTACATCTTTTGGTATTCACGCTATGAACATGTGTAATACTACGCCGAGATTCATTAAGAATAAACCATTGACCATCGGAGCATGACCATAAAACATATCTCTCATATAAATAGAACAACCATTATTCTCGGATTTAAATGAGTAGCCATCTCGCATTAAACGAGATCCAGATACAATATTCATGCTCAAACTTGGCACCAAATAACAATTATTAAGGTTTATAACTAATCCGTGGGTAAATGAAGAGGTAGCGTGCCGACGGCGATCACATCGACTGAACCATTCCCGACGCGATCGTCACCTCGTCCTTCGCCAGATCTCCGCTTATTCCGCAGCTCCCGCTGTGAGTTACAAATATGAGCAACGGCACCGTATCAAATACCAGGAGTTACTACGAGTAATTGGTAAGGTACACATCAATTACATGTATATCAAATATACCTTTGGTGTTGCCGGCCTTCTTGTCCGCTAAGTATTTGGGGCAGTTCCGCTCAAATGACCCTTCCCTTGCAATAAAAGCACTCGGCCTCGTGCTTGGGTCCATTCTTTGACTTCTTCCGGCAACTTGCTTGCAGGCGCGGCAACCTCCTTGCCGTCCTTCTTGAAGTTCTTCTTGCCCTTGCCCTTCTTAAACTTAGTGGTCTTATTGACCATCAACACTTGATGTTCTTTCTTGATTTCAACCTCGGCTGACTTCAAAGATAGAGAATACTTCAGAATGGTCTTTACCATCCCCTGCATATTGTAGTTCATCACAAAGCTCTTGTAGCTTGGTGGAAGCGATCGAGGATTCTTTCAATGACCGCCTCATCGGGGAGGTTAATATTCACTGGGTCATACGGTTGTGCAACCCAGACATCTTGAGAATGTGCTCACCGACGTAACTATTTTCCTCCATCTTACAACTGTAGAACTTGTCGAGATGTCATATCTCTCGACCCGGCGTGAGCTTGGAAAACAAGTTTCAGCTCCTCGAACATCTCATATGCTCCGTGATGCTCAAAACGCTTTTGGAGCCCCGGTTCTAAGCTGTAAAGCATGCCGCTTTGAACGAGGGAGTAATCATCAAGACGAGACTGCCAAGCATTCATAATGTCTTGGTTCTCTCGACGGAGCGTCACCTAGCGGTCCTTCTAGGACATATTGTTTCTGGCAGCTATGAGGATGATCCTCAAGTTCCGACCCAGTCCGTATAGTTCTGCCGTCATCTTTCAGCTTGGTTTTCTAGGAACGCGTTGAAGTTCAAGTTGACATGAGCGTTGGCCATTTGATCTACAAGACATATCATTCAAAAGTTTTAGACTAAGTTCATGATAATTAAGTTCATCTAATCAAATTATTACAATGAACTCCCACCAGATTAGACATCCTCTAGTCATCTAAGTGATACACGATCCGAGTCGACTAGGCCGTGTCCGATCATCACGTGAGACGGACTAGTCATCGTCGGTGAACATTCTCATGTTGATCGTATCTTCTATCGACTCGTGTTCGACCTTTCGGTCTCCGTGTTCGAGGCCATGTCTGTACATGCTAGGCTCGTCAAGTTAACCCTAAGTGTTTTGCGTGTGTAAATCTGTCTTACACCCGTTGTATGTGAACGTAAGAATCCATCACACCCGATCATCACGTGGTGCTTAGAAGCGACTTAACTTTAGCAACGGTGCACAGTTAGGGAGAACACTTCTTGAAATTGTTGTAAGGATCATCTTATTTACTACCGTCGTTCTAAGTAAACAAGATGTATAAACATAATAAACATCACATGCAATTATATAGTAGTGACATGATATGGCCAATATCATAAAACTCCATTGATCTCCATCTTCGGGCTCCATGATCATCTTGTCACCGCATGACACCATGATCTCCATCATCATGATCTCCATCATTGTGCCTCCATGAAGTTGTCACGCCAACGACTACTTCTACTTCTATGGCTAACGCGTTTAGCAATAAAGTAAAGTAAATTACATGGCGTTCTTCAATGACACGCAGGTCATACAAAAATAAAGACAACTCCTATGGCTCCTGCGGTTGTCATACTCATCGACATGCAAGTCGTGATTCCTATTACAAGAACATGATCTCATACATCACAATATGTCATTCATCATTCATCACAACTTGGCCATATCACATCACATGTCAATTGCTGCAAAAACAAGTTAGACGTCCTCTAATTGTTGTTGCATCTTTACGTGGCTGCAATTGGGTTCTAGCAAGAACGTTTTCTTACCTACGAATAACCACAACGTGATCTTGTCAACTTCTATTTACCCTTCATAAGGACCCTTTTCATCGAATCCGCCCAACTAAAGTGGGAGAGACAGACACCGCCGCCACCTTATGCAACTAGTGCATGTTAGTCGGTGGAACCGGTCTCACGAAGCGCACGTGTAAGGTTGGTCCGGCCGCTTCATCCCACAATACCGCGGAAGCAAGATAAGACTAGTAGCGGCAAGTAAATTGACAAGATCCACGCCCACAACTAAATTGTGTTCTACTCGTGCAAAGAGAACTACGATAGACCTAGCTCATGATGCCACTTTGTTGGGGAACGTTGCGAGAAAATTAAAATTTTCCTACGGTTTCACCAAGATCCATCTATGAGTTCATCTAAGCAACGAGTCATGGGAGATGCATCTACATACCACTTTGTAGATCGCGAGCGAAGCGTTCAAAAGAACGGGGTTGAGGTAGTTGTACACGCCGTGATCCAATCACCGGAGATCCTAGCGCCGAACGGACGGCACCTCCGCGCTCAACACACACGACGGTCAGCGTGACGTCTCCTCCTTCTTGATCCAGCAAGGGGAAGGAGAGGTTGATGAAGATCCAGCAACACGACGACGTGGTGGTGGATGCAGCAGGATCCGGCAGGGCTTCGCCAAGCGTCTGCAGGAGGAGGAGTTGTAGCAAGGGGGAAAGGAGGTGCCAAGATGCGGGGTTCAGCTGCCCTTCCTCCCCTCCACTATATATAGGGGCTAGGGGGGCGCACGCCCCCTTGGAGATCCCATCTAGATGGGGCGGCGGCCCCGGGCAACGGCCCCTTAGGGTTTCCAACCTGGGGCGATGCCCCTGGGGCAACGGCCCCTAGGGTTTCCAACCAGGCGCATGCCCCCTGGGCAACGGTCCCCCAACCCTAGGCGCCTTGGGCCCTTGGGTGGGCGCACCAGCCCACCAGGCTGGTTCCCACGCCACTTCAGCCCATGGGGCCCTCCGGATAGGTGGCCCCACCGGTGGACCCTCGACCCTTCCGGTGGTCCCAGACAATACCGGTGACCCCAAAACTTTCCTTGTGGCAAACTGGACTTCCTATATATAAATCTTTACCTCCGGACCATTCCGAACTCCTCGTGACGTCCGGATCTCATCCGGACTCGAACAACTTTCGGTTACTGCATACTAATATCTCTACAACCCTAGCGCCACCGAACCTTAGTGTGTAGACCCTACGGGTTCGGAGATATGCGAACATGACCGAGATGCCTCTCCGGTCAATAACCAACAGCGGATCTGGATACCCATGTTGGCTCCTACATACTCCTCGATGATCTCATCGGATGAACCACGATGTCGAGGATTCAATCAAACCCGTATACAATTCCCTTTGTCAATCGGTGCGTTACTTGCCCGAGACTCGATCGTCGGTATCCCAATACCTTGTTCAGTCTCGTTATCGCAAGTCACTTTACTCGTCAGTAATGCATGATCCCGTGACTAACCACTTAGTCACTTTGAGCTCATTATGATGATGCATTACCGAGTGGGCCCAGAGATACCTCTCCGTCATACACGGAGTGACAAATCGAGCCTCGATCCGTGTCAACCCAATGACACTTTCGGAGATACCTGTAGTGCACCTTTATAGTCACCCGATTCGTTGTGACGTTTGGTACACCCAAAGCACTCTTATGGTATCCGGAGTTACACGATCTCATGGTCTAAGGAAGAGATACTTGACATTGGAAAAGCTCTAGCAAAACGAACTACACGATCTTGTGCTATGCTTAGGATTGGGTCTTATCCATCACATCATTCTCCTAATGATGTGATCCCGTTGTCAATGACATCCAATGTCCATAGTCGAAACCATGACTATCTGTTGACCAACGAGCTAGTCAACTAGAGGCTCACTAGGGACATGTTATGGTCTATGTATTCACACGTGTATCACGATTTCCGGATAATACAGTTATAGCATGAATAAAAGACAATCATCATGAACAAAGAAATATAATAATAACACTTTTATTATTGCCTCTAGGGCATATTTCCAACAATTGCTGGGGACCTAAAACATCTTGTAGGGCACAAGATCAAATGCCCAAATGGTCTCACTATGTATATTGTTCCTGAATCGTTTGCCATTCATCCTATCAGTCCTAATCTTGATTTAAGCTTCAATAATCCACTTGCCCGTCAAATGTTTATGCTTCACAATGCTCTTGGTGAAGCCTATCCCCCTAACTGTACTGTAGGGTATGACACCTCATGCTTCAGAATGGATTATGGACAGTGAATGCACTAATCATATGACTGGTGATCGAAGTCTTCTCATGGACTCAACCTTACGTCCATCAGACAAGAGTCACATCACATTTGCTGACACTGGTAAAAGCAAGGTATTGGGTCTAGGCAGAGTTGCAATCTCAAAGGATCAGCACATGGATAAAGTGATGCTTGTTGAATCCCTTGGTTTCAACTTGATGTCTGTCTCAATGCTTTGTGACTTGAACATGATTTTGATATTCGGAAAATATCATTGCCTTGGACTAATGGAATCTGAAAAGTCTCTAGTCTTTGAAGGGTATAGGAAAGATGATCTATACATGGTAGATTTCTCAGTAGGTCCACAGCTTTCCGTATGTCTTCTCGCAAAAGCTTCAGAATGCTGGCTCTGGCATCGGAGGCTGGGGCATGCTGGCATGAGGAACTTACACACACTCGCCAAGAAGAAGCATGTCATAGGCATCAAGGTGTCAAGTTCAAGAAGGATCATTTGTGTGGTGCACGCAAAGTGGAAAGATGACTAGGGCAAAGCACCCTCAAGACAATCATGACGACATCTCAACCCTTCGAGCTGCTTCACATGGATTTGTTTGGCCCTACTCATTACTCTACCCTCACAACAACTGCTTGTCTCTATGGCTTCGTCATTGTTGATGACTACTCAAGATACACATGGGTGCACATAATTCTCTACAAGACTGAAGTGCAAGATGTCTTCAGACGCTTCACAAATCGAGCAATGAACAATTATGACGTCAAGATCAAGCATATCAGAAGTGATAATGGCACTGAATTCAAGAACACCGGCCTTGATCTTTGTCTGGATACTATGGTAATCACTCATGAGTTCTCTGCTCCATACACACCTCAGCAAAATGGCATCGTGGAGCGCAAGAACAGAACCCTCATTGAGATGGCTCGAACGATGCTCGACGAGTACAAGACACCAAGAAAGTTCTGGCCTGAAGCCATTGATACAGCTTGTCACGTCATCAACCGTGTTTATATCCATAAGCTTCTGAACAAAACTTCCTATGAGCTCCTTACTGGCAAGTCAGCTACTTCAGAGTATTTGGGGCTAAGTGCTGGATCAAGGATCCCCATCACAAGTCAAAATTTGAACCCAAAGCTCACGAAGGCTTCATGCTCGGTTACGGAAAGGACTCACACTCTTACAGAGTCTTCAATCTCTATCTCTACAAAATCGTCAAATCAGAGCGTGCGATTTGATGAAACCAATGGTTCACAAAGAGAGTTCCTGCCAAGCACACTAGAAGAAGCTCCACCCAGCGAATCTATCAAGCTGATGGGAACTGGTGAAATCATGCCAAATGAAGCATAGCCTGAAGAGGAACTTATCATTTCTGCACCTAACCAACCTGAAGACAATGCTCAACCTGAAGACAATCCTCCCAATGATGACAATGATCAAGATGAGCAAAGTCTTCGCCGATTCATCCTCGAGTTGCAAATGAAGTACAGATTGAGAAGATAATTGATAGCATCAATGCACCTGGTCCGCTTACTCGCTTAAGAGAAACACAGCTAGCAAATTTCTGTGGGCACTTTTCGTTTGTGTCAATATCGAACCCAAGAAAGTTTGTCAAGCTTTTATGGAACCGTAATGGATTCAAGCTATGCAAGAAGAACTTCAACAGTTCAAGCTAAATAATGTTTGGGAACTTGTCAAGCGCCCCGATCCTCATAAGCATAACATTATTGGCACCAAATGGATATATCGAAACAAGCAAGATGAGCATGGTCAAGTCGCGTAAACAAAGCACGGCTTTTCGGCTCAAGGATATACTCAAGTTGAAGGAATTGACTTGATGAAACATTTGCTCCTGTAGCTAGGCTTGAAGCTATTCGCATACTACTAGCCTATGCTAACCACCACAACATCTTGCTCTATCAAATGGATGTGAAAAGTGCATTTCTCAATGGCAAGATTGAAGAAGAAGTATATGTCGCTCAACCACCTGGCTTTGAAGATCCAAAACATCCTGATATGGTGTACAAGCTAAATAAAGCACTGTATGTCCTCAAACAAGCTCCTCGCGTCTGGTATGATACAATCAAAGACTTCCTGAAGAGCAAAGGCTTCAAACCTGGATCCCTTGATCCCACACTCTTCATAAACACATATGATGGTGAACTGTTTGTATGCCAAATATATGTGGATGACATTATCTTCGGCTGCACCAACCAGAAGTATAGTGATGAATTTGGATACATGATGCAAGACCAATATCAGATGTCCATGATGGGAGAGCTCAAGTTCTTCCTTGGTCTTCAAATTCGTCAGCAAAGGAATGGCATCTTTATATCTCAAGAAAAATACCTCCAAGATTGTCTGAAGAAGTTTGGAATGCAAGAGTGCAAAGGGTACACGACGCCAATGCCATCCAAACACCACTTGGGTCCCGATGACAATGGTAAAGAGTTCAATCAAAAGGTATACCGCTCCATGATTGGTTCCTTACTTTACCTATGTGAATCTAGGCCAGATATTATGCTTAGTGTTTGCATGTGTGCTCGATTCCAAGCAGCACCAAAGGAATCGCATCACTTAGCTGTGAAGCGAATTCTTCGATATTTGGCTCACACCCCAACACTCGGATTATGGTATCCAAAGGGCTCAAAAATTGATTTAGTTGGATTTTCAGATGTTGATTATGCTGGTGACAAGGTGGATCGCAAGTCTACATCAGGCACATGTCACTTTCTCGGGACGATCACTGTCTCATTGTTTCTTCAAAGAAGCAGAACGTGTGTTACTCTCAACTGCAGAATCTGAATACATTGCTGCTGGATCTTGTTGTGCTCAGCTTCTATGGATGAAGCAAACTCTCAAGGACTATGGCATCAATCTGACACAAGTACCTCTCTTCTGCGACAACGAAAGCGCCATCAAGATTGCCAACAATCCAGTCCAGCACTCGAAGACAAAGCACATTGAAATTCGTCATCATTTTCTCAGGGATCATGTCATGAAGAAAGATATTGACATCATTCACGTCAACACCGAAGAGCAATCGACAGATATCTTCACAAAGCCCTTGGATGAGAAAAGGTTTTGCAAGTTACTGCTTGGGAGAACTGATCGTGTCCCACGAGCACCCACGGGACCGGGTCCCTTGTGGTTCGGAGGGGGGCGGAGATTGCACAAAGAGCGGATCGAGGCGATGCACACGAAGGATTTACCCAGCCGAGCTCTCCGGGAGATAATACTCCTACTGCTGCTTTGTGGATTATCTTGTGTTCTTGCTAGGGAGCAATGGGAGCTACAAGACCTAGCCCGAGTGTGGTTTCGATGAATGTGATGAACTAAGCCTCACTGGATCGAATCGAGCGAACCCTTTCACGCTGCACTTGGGCCTCCTTTTATAGGCACAAGGGGTTACCACATGTGGCAAGTAGACAAGGGTAAGATGGTAAAACATGGGTTGGTACACCGCTTGCACAAAGGTACAGCAATCTATACCTAACTCGACGGCAAGGGACAAGAGTCATCAATGCCTGCCCTCGCCGCCCGAACAAAGGTAACAGGACCGCAAGCGCGCCTCCGCTTGCCACGATGGTAGCTTGTCGCCGCTTATCGCTGCTCCACGCTGGCTGCACAGCCCGTCGACACGCCAGATTTGGGAGAGCCCGTGGTGACACGTTACGGGTGAGTGGAGCGAGACGAAGAGAGGTCGCCCGCCCGGCAAGCGCCTTGCCGCGCGCAGAACCTTGTCGCGCCTGGGGGCTTGGCGCCCGCCAAGCCTTCCGGCAAGCTCCTCTTGCCGGGCCTTGTTTCCTTCGCTACAGGTGGCCTTCCGGCAAGCTCCTCTTGCCGGGTCTTGACTACTTTGTCTTGAATGGCTCGAAGGAGCCGCTGAGGACCTTGGCGGTCATCAGGCCAGCCCTGCCGTGGCGCCTGAATCGTCTGGCAGACGAAGTTCGGGTACTAGGGTACCCTACTCTAGTACACCGACAGAGCCCCCGGCTGGGCCACACACGGCGCTAAGCTCATGGGCTGTGCCCAAAACAGTGCACGGGCACGCGTGGTCTTGATTACGTCGTTATTTGCCTTGGACCCACCACGTCCCCCACGAACGGTGACCCGGGCGCATCCACGCATGAGGGTCATCTCTGCCGCCACATCTGCTAAGGTCTCCATCGGGTACCCCTTCTTCGCGATTTTTCTTCAAAGGGCGGGCCTGCCTTTTCTCGAAGTTCTTCGTGATGTCATGAACACATATGGCCTCCGCCTCTTGACTTCACCACCAACGCCATCCTTACCATGGCTGCTGCACATCTCTGCGAGAACTTTGTCGTGGTCCACCCAAACGTCGCACTCTTCCGCCACTACTTCTCACCCCGCCAGAGAGAGGAGAGCCGCTGTCGGAGGAATTGCATGGACCTCTAGGATCGGCAAGAAGGAAGCGATCTTGACGGAGAGTTGCTCAAGCAAGTGGGAGGAGGAGGGCTGACTGGTGCTGGATCTTAGAGGAGGAGCCACAGCCTTTTACCGCCTCAAGAAGACCCCCATAGTTCGCGGGTAACGATTGGAGCAACTTGGCGCCGAGGACGACAAGTTGAAGATTGCCACGACTAGGATTTCTCGTCTCCGCAAGGTGGCTTACCGTGAGGAGCAGTTGGCGCGACTTCCTTCGCCGTCCGATTGCGCCTTTGCAGGAGAAAGGGAGGCCTGCTTGGGAATTCCGAACGCGGCGGATATCATGAGGCTGCGCCTGTGTCTGAATTGGAATTTCACTACCTTGGAGCTTGACGGCATGTCGCGGGAGCTGTTCAAGCTCAAGCGGATAACCCTGGATGGTGCATGTTGCCGAGGGAGTCGCCCTTCTCGCAACAACTCGTCGCCGATAGCATCCGCGCAATAATGCCGCCAGCGATTCCCATGGGATCATTCCAACTTGGCAGGAGCCCGCCGATGACATAGTGCAGCAGTTCTTCGACAACTTGGTTGAAGTGCCGATCCGCGCCGACGAGAAGAGGCGGCTCACCCGCGACACCATCGCCAGAGATGGCGCGACGCCACAAGGTTGGAGGAGGCTGCAGAGGCTGCTGCCGGGCGATTTGGGTTCACTGCCGAGGAGGCGGAGAGGGCCGAGGCGGCAAGCCTTGCCACCAAGAAGAGTTCGTCGGTGAGGAGGAGCAGACCGAGCTCGACAACGACCCAAGTGAGCCTGCCGGGGGCGCCTCTCCTCCGCCGTCAAGTAGCTTGCCGCAGGAGGAGCTCGCTGCCCCGCCAAGGAGACGTCTCCGAAGACCGGAGAAGTGTCAGGGGAGCATCCAGCCCAACAGCCGCCTCGCCGCCCGCCGCGCTCCACGCGGCAAGCATCTGTTGCAGCAGGAGCGCCTTATTCCGCCACGGCGACGGGTGCAGGCCCTCTGGAGTCGCGCCCTCGCACCCGCCAAGCGCCGAGGGAGTCTTTCCCCAATCCGCTACCGAGCAGAATTTGATCTCTCCGCCTCGGCCCGAGGAAGAAGAGGAAGAGTAAGATCTTGTCGCTGCTATTTGTAATCTCCCAATTTATTGCTTTATCTTATATCCGATTGGTTATACTCTGAACTTTCTTCTTCAGACGTTGGTTCCGAGAGCGCCAAGAGGGCTAAGACGGCGTGGTTGTCGCCTCAGATGACTTCAGAGCAACAGGGGCACGCCCGACTCCTTTGCCGGATCCGCAACCTTCATCAGAGCAGCCCCAAAGACAGCCCCGAGCGTAAGTATCTCGTATGCTTCGTGGTTAGCGCGCTGGGTGCTTTTCCGTTATCGATATCTGGTTTGTTGGATTTCGAGGAGCAGAAAGCAGCCACATCATGGAGCACCGGGGCTACTCCCGAGGTCCAGCCTCATCAGAGGCCCCGGAGGTCACTCCCGAGATTCTCGCTTGCTTCAACCACGCCACCAAGGGAGAATTCTCCGCCAAGGGAGTGCTCTCCGCAAGGGAGGCCTCTCCGACAAGGGGAGCTTCGACAAGGGCTGGCGCCGACGACCCTCCGTGGTGGAGATCGGCAATGCAGACCCCACCGCAGTAATCTTCTTGTTTGAAAGTTTCCCTTGCCCTGCTTCTTCCGTTTTCTCTTCGAATATCTCGCTGATTTGCGCTTTCTTCTTCGACCATCGATCCATCTCGCCGGAGATCCGATGGAAACCGAGGCTGCTGCGAGGAAGACGCTTGCGGCGACAATGTCGACGCCGCCAACATGGAGGAGGAGGCTGGCCGACGGGCCCCGGGCGAGGAGGCTGCCGAGGATACTGGCGAGAGGTGGGAGGAATCTGGCGACAGACCGACGGTCCGGAGGCCGCAGGAGCGCCGGGCGCCAGCACCGACCGCCGATCCCCGCCACCAATGCCGCACTCAGACCAAGAGCCCCAGCCCGGCGCCCCACCAAGGCCGGGCGAGGGTATCTTCATCAAGCTCCCATGGGCATCAAGCGCCAGGCACCACCAAGGGGAGACCTTCGATGCGGAGCTGCTTGCCTCCGCCGGGCCGTCGCTGGTTGACGCCCGAGCGGCAGAAGCAGGAGCCCGAGAAGGAGCAGCTGCTAAGGAGGTTGTTGCCGCTTCTACCGCGCCTCGACAAGCCAAATCGAGTCTGTGGAGGCGCTTGTCGCGAGGGCGGAGCTGATTTGGAGAAACGTGCGGAAGAGCCCGGCGCGCCAACAAAGAGACTCTCGGGACATAGCCGAGGCACGGAGCAGCTTGTCGAGGAGCGCACGGCCTTCATCTTGGAGAAAGGCGAGGTTGAGGAGCAGCAGAGGCTTGTCGGCAGAAGCTCTCCGCCGAGAAGGTGAGCTGGCGCAACGGAAGATCAACCTCGACAGCTTTGAGGAAGATCTCGCCGCGGCGCGAGCAAACGATTGGCGGGCCACTTCAGGAGGCAAAGGATGCTACGGCGCTGCCGAGGCCGCCAAGAGGGAATTGGAGACGAGGGTGGCTCAGCTGGAGTCCACCCTCCGTAAGAGTGCCGAGAGGCCGCCGGGTTGAAGCGCGAAGCGTGAGAAGGACGCTTACACCCTCGGCGAGCTACAAGGTCGCTTTTGCTGAAAAGATCAAAGAGCTCGATGCCGCCAAGGATTCCAAGGCGGATCTGGAGCTGAAATTGACCACCTTGACGGAGACGTTGAATGGCGCCAAGGAGCGGAAACGGGCCTGCTGGAAAAGATCAAGGCCACCGAGGAGTTGTTGCCAAATGCTGTGACCGCCCGTAATAATCTTCGAGACAGCATAATGCATTGGATGAAGGTCTTGTGGACACCGGGCCGTCATCCATAATGAGTCGATGGAGTTGGGGATGACGGATCTTGGATACTCCACCGACGAGAACCTCCAACCCAAAGGTCAAGCTCAGCCTGTTCTTCAAAGGCGTGTTGGCGGGTATCCAGCAGCTCCGGAAGAGGTTCCAAACAATCGGGCGGAGGAATCACGCCAAGTATGCGCCGAGGCTCTCTGAAGGTGTTGATGAAGGTGGCCTTCCGCAACCCAGCGCCGACTTCTCCAAAGCCCTCAAGTCCCCGCCTCCGTCCGCCGATGTTGAAGCGCCAAGGCCCCTGTCGCACTCCATTGTGGACAGGGTGAGCGGAGTTAAGAGGCTCGAGGGACATCGTGGACTAGGCCGCCCAAGGCTATCTTTCTCTTGTCGTCAGAGATCATGTTTAGAGAAAAGTCCATTAGATCTGCGACAAGTTATTATGTAATATACACTATCTTAGGCAATTGAATGCAATGTTATTTCCTTTACTCGATTTCTTCCCTTGTATGTTTATACCCTACGCTTTCAGGGAACTTGTTTGCAGCACCCTTGTCATGGCGCCGAAAAGTGGAACTTCAGCAGCTTGTGGCGGGTCGCTACTGTTGGGGATACAACCATCGAGTGTGAACCGCCTGGAGGGGCCGGTTTACCTCGTCTATGATCCAGGCCAGCATGAGGAGGCCCGGAGCCCAGAGGCGACTTAAGGTCCATTTATGTAAACCGCCTTAGTGTTGTAACTTGTGTTGTAAGACAAGAGAGAAGAGACCGAGCCGACACTTGTATGAGCCGGATCGACTCTCAGAGACCGGCCAAGGCCAACCCGTATATAAGGGACGACCCGGCGGCGGATTAAAGAGAGAGAATTCGAGACTAAGGCAAAGCTATTGCTCCCTAGTCGCTGAAATCACATCAATCCCATCACAACTGGACGTAGGCTTTTACCTTCATCGAAGGGGCCGAACCAGTATAACTCCCGTGTCTTGTGTCCGCTTTAACCCCTCTAGGTTAACCCGTGCGATGGCCCTACGACTAAGTCCTTTCACGAGGACATCTGCCGTGACAATTCCACGACAGTTGGCGCCCACCGTGGGGCTATCGCGCGACGGTTTGATGATCTTAGAGGGCAAGTTCGAAGGACTCGAAGGCTATGCTGTGGGCCGGATGACTAAGAGTCGTCGCGGCAAGCTCTACATCGACGATGCGGACTGGGGCCCCGAGGCCGGCTCGGTTGAGTACGGATACCGGGTCCCCTTTGGCGGCATACACGTGTTCATCGGCAAGATCGGCGAGCCAGGGCCTGGGCCGGACATCTGCACCGACCTCGTCGAGACGGCTCAGCGGACGAGGAAGAGTCCTGCCCTGGCTAAACCGGCGGTCAGGCGTGCTTTCGTGGGAGTCATCCACGGAGGCTACGAGGACGGATCAGCATCCGGCGGCGAAACCGTTGTCTACTCTGGCGACGAGTCGTCAGCCGGAGAAACGGAATCTCTGTACCAGCTGCAAGATGGCTAGATCGGGGGCTGTTCCGACGGTGAGAGTATTCCGGACCCCTTCGATCTACCCAACCGGGTTGGGATCTTCATGGCCGCGACGCAGCGGCGCTTCACTCTTCGATCATGGCGCCTCGGTCGCCGGTTCAACGGGCGTGATGGCAGCCGAAGGAGGCCCTGGCGCTCGCCGCTCAAGTTTTGTCAGAGCTTTTCGACGCATTGGCTGTGCTCATGGCAGGGGCTAATCCGCCGGATCAGGACCTGCACAACGCGGAAATTGCAATGGTGAGGGAACAGATCACTAAAGCCAAAGCGGACCTGGCAGCCGCGGACGTGAGGATGGCGGCGGAACGGGCCGCTTTGGATGCGCAGGCTTATAGGCTCATGCTGGATCAGAGCATGTCACATGGAGTCATGAAAAGGAAGTACAGGTCCCGTTTACCTTCGGTTTTCGAGGGAAGAGAGCTTTTCAATACCCCAGGGGCAGGGACCAGTAATCCGCCGCCGATGGTAAACCGCCGAAGCACAGGGACGGCGCGCCCCGTTCAGCCCGTGTGATAGATCTGCCTCGCCATCATACCGGCGCGCCCCAGTCTGTGCGAACACCTCCGGTCATTACTCCAACCCGATGGATAACCTTGTGGCGGCTGCGGCACGGTTGGAGGCGATTCCAATTGAAGGCGATTCACCACAGGCGGTAGAGACACGCCGGGTTAAGGAGCTCCTCAGGACGGCCCTGGCTCAGCAGGAAGCATATTCATACAGTCGGGATCGGATCCACTCCACCCCCCGCCCAAGCCGGAGTTATAGCCGGCGCGCAGATGAACCGGCCGTGTCAAGCAACGCGCAGCACGGTCCGCCTCGAGGCAACAACCCGGCAGGTGGCTTCGAAGACGCTCAAGTGGTGGTGGACCGGGCCAGGGCACGCAGGGAGGCCGAGTTAGCAGCGCAACATGAGGACCATCAGCTCGCGCCGGTTCGTCCGACCATCTTCGAACCGGGGGTCACGTCCGGATCATTGGGGGTACCTTGTCTCGTCCCCGCTTTACGCAATGTGCGCTTGCCTAAGGACTTCAAAGGACCCCGCAACGTGCCCAATTACACCGCCGATTTGGCTCCAGAAGCGTGGATAGAAAGCTATGAGATGGCCATGGAGATGCTGGATGTGGACGAAGCTGCGTGTGCGAAGTATTTCACCATGATGTTGGAAGGCACGGCTCGTACTTGGTTGAAAAATTTGCCACCCAACTCAGTTAGTTCGTGGACCCAGTTACGGACCCGGTTCATTCAGAATTTCAAAGATACCTGTAAGCAGCCTATGTCCGTGGTGGATTTGGCGGCTTGTGTCCAGCAGAGGGAGAATCTACAACGCATTGGGTGCGCCCGCTTTTGAGGTCTTACATTCATCGACCGGATCAACCCGGATTCTGCTATCTTAACCCTAGAGGCCAACCGCCGGTTCGAACCGCTGAAGTTGAAGCTGGGTCGCATGAAGCGTTTTGCAATGACATGGGCACGCCATGGGCATTTTGGTAAAGTATGCTGACTCGAGTAGTACCAAGGATCCCGAGTCGAAGGTGACGAAGTAGGGAAGGGAAAGCAGAATGGCAATTCCAGAGGCCAGCAGCATCATCCGCAGCAATGGGGAAACAAGCGTAAGGCTAACGGTAATATGGGCTTCGTGGCCAACACCAACGCACAGGACAAGGGACAGCGGCGCAAAGGTAGGCAATCAAACCGGGTGGTGCACAAGGTCACAATCCAAGCGTTTGAATTACTTGTTGAATCAACCTTGTCCGAAGCATGGGACGAAGGAGGCACCGCGAATCACTGGAAGGATTGTTATATTATGCATGAGTTCAAAAATTCTAATGCTTTCCGGTATGATCAAGGGCCCGGCGGCGGTTCGGGGTCTGCCCCGGGTTACGGTGAAGGAAATTCCGGCCCTGGGTTCGGTGGTAATCCGGGCGGGCAAGGCAATCAAAGCAATCAAAACAATCAGAGCCAAGGGGGTTACAATCAACAACAGCAGCAGTCGGGTTACCAAAGTAATCCAAAGCAGTTAAACAAATGGGATGATCATGTCTTTACCACTAGCTTGGACAGACAGGACCGCAAACTTCAGCAGCGGGCGGTCAGTGCTGTTGAACCGGCCGCACCGCATTACCTGCGCTGGTCAGAGCAACCTATTGTATGGAGTAGAGAGGATCATCCTCCCCGAGTTTACAATCCGGGTCTGCTGGCCCTAGTAGTGGCACCTCGTGGAGGCTACAAGTTCACCAAGGTGCTTATGGATGGAGGAAGCAGCATCAACATCACGTATTACGAGACCTTCCGACGATGGGGTTGATTTGATAGGCATCTCAGCCATCCAACACCGTATTTCACGGCGTGGTGCCCGCAAGTCGGCATACCCGGTCGGTAAGATAGCTTTGAGGTGGCCTTTGGAGATGAACATGACTCAGATCGGAAACATTGACGTTTGAGGTGGTGAAAATCCAAAGCCCTTACCACGCCCTGTTTGGGCGGCCGGCTTATGCTAAGTTTATGGCACGGCCTTGTTATGTTTATTTGCAGCTGAAAATGTCGGGTCACAAAGGGACGATAACGGTTCACGGGAGCCGCCGGATTGCTTTGGAATGCGAGGAAGGTGATGCGGCTTATGCAGAGTCGGTTTGTGCCACTGAAGAGTTAAAGTATTATAAAGACAATGTTGATCCGGCGGATATGACCCCTTTGAAGAAGCCAACTACAGAGCACGATCCGGATTTGAAGTTCAAATCGGCAGCTGAGACAAAACTTGTTGATTTTGTGCCCGGCGATTCGTCCAAGCAGTTCACCATCGGTGCCAACTTGATCCTAAATAGGAAAGCGCGCCATCGAGTTCATCCGTGAGAATCGACATTTTGCATGGAAGCCTTCCGACATGCCGGTGTACCAAGGAACTCGCGTGAGCACACTCTTAATGTTGACCCCAAGTACAGACCGGTAAAGCAGTTTCTTCACGGTTCAATGAGGAAAGGCGCAAGGCCATTGGAGAGGAAGTTGCTAGGCTCTTAGCGGCAGGATTAATTGTTGAAGTCTTTCATCCGAGTGGCTTGCTAATCCGGTGTTGGTCCTTAAGAAGAATGGCACTTGGCGATGTGTGTGGATTACACAGATCTTAACAAAGCTTGTCCAGAGATCCTTTCGCCTCCCCGCATTGACCAGATTATTGATGCTACGGCGGGTGGTGAGCGCTTGAGCTTTTTGATGCGTATTCCGTTATCACCAGATTAAGATGGCGGTTAAGGACCAGGAGAAGACGGCGTTTATCACCCCTTTGGAGCCTTCGCTATGTATCTATGCCTTTGGGCTCAAGAGCGCCCAAGCAACTTATCAGCGTCAGCAGAGTAATTGCTTGCACGAACAGATCGGCCGTAACGCACGCTTATGTGGATGATATCGTGGTAAAATCAAGGCGAAGGAACGTTGATTGAGGATTTAAAGGAAACTTTGACAACTTGCGGGTGTACAAGATGATGCTCAACCCGCCAAGTGCGTCTTTGGTGTTCCAAGCAAGTTGTTGGGTTTCCTTGTGTCCAACAGGGGATTGAAGCTAATCCGGAGAAGATTACAGCTATCACCTCCTTGGCTAAGCCAAAGTGTATCAACGATGTCCAACGTTTGGCAGGCCGGATTGCTGCGCTAAGCCGGTTTATCAGTCGCCTAGGAGAGAAGGCCATTCCTTTGTACCAGATGGTGAAGAAGACGGATCAGTTCGTCTGGAGCTCAGCCGCTGATGCGGCATTAGAGGACTTAAAGCGACAGCTGGCCAACCCGCCTGTTCTTGCCGCTCCCATTGACAAGGAGCCGCCTCGTTATATGTTGCTGCTAATGCCGTAAGGGCGGCCGGGCCATTGTGGTAGAGCGAAAGGAGGCGGGGAAGGAGTATCCGTTCAGTGGCCGGTTTATTACATCAGCGAGGTTCTCATTGAGTCCAAACAAAGATATCCGCATTGGTAAGCTGGTATATGGAGTTTTATGGCAAGCGGAAGCTCAAGCAATATTTCCAAGGGCACCCCATCACAAAGGGTCGTTCAGCTCCTTTGGCGATATCACATGTAACCGGAAGCGATCGGCGGATTGCTAAGTGGGCTATAGAACTTGGGCCGCACGGTTTAAGGTATGTGCCTCGGACGGCCAGTAAAGTCTCGTGCACTTGTGGATTTCATTAATGATTGGACGGAGTTGCAAGCACCCAAGAAAACCAGATCATACCTATTGGACCATCCATTTTGATGGGTCCAGCAATTGGAGGGCTCGGAAATTTGGAGTCGTATTAACTTCCCGCAAGGTGACAAGTTCTGCCACGCTCTTCGCTTAATGTTCCCTGTACTAACAATGCAGCTGAGTATGAAGCTTTGCTCCATGGTCTACGGATGGCTAAGGAGATGAATCTAAGCCGGGTCAAGTGCTTTGGTGACTCGGACTTGGTGGCCCAGCAAGTATCAGGTACTTGGGATTCCAAAGACCCACTCATGGTTGCGTACCGTCGGGAGGTGGATATGGTTGCAGGACACTTTAAAGGTTATCAGGTGGACCATGTGGATCGCCGGAAGAACGAGGCGGCGGATGCTTTAAGCCGGCTCGGTTCTCAACGTAAACCGGTCCCGCCCAATGTCTTCCATGACGCATCGCATAATCCGCCGCTTAAGCTTCCTGATGAGGTCGATTTAGCTATTCCTGATCCGGAGGCTCACTTGGTGGCAGCCTTGCATGTCATTCCGGATTGGACCCTCCCTTATTTGGCATACATGAACCGGGCGAAGTTACTGTAAGACGAGACGCTGGCTCGACAGATAGTTCGGGCGGTCTAAATCTATGACCATACATAAGGGCGAAGTTGCATCGTTGCAGCGGTCCGGGGCGTTTCAGCGTTGTGTGTCCCCGAGGAAGGCCGTGAGATATTGCGTGAGATCCATGAAGGGATTGTGGTCATCACGCCGTTCAAAATCCTTGGTGGCCAAAGCGTTCGCCACGGTTTCTATTGGTTGACTGCCCATGCTGATACGGAAGATCTGGTCGACGATGTGATGGTTGCCAAAAGTTCTCGAGACGTGTTTCATGTACCGCCCAAGAATTGAGGATGATTCCAATTACTTGGCCGCTTGCGACTTGGGGTTGGATATGGTTGGACCTTTCAAAAGGTCCAAAGACAAGAAAACCCACTGTTGGTGGCGGTTGATAAGTTTACCAAGTGGGTCGAGGCGAGCCTGTTAGTAAGTGTGATGCGGCCACGGCGGTTCAGTTCATCAAAAAGGTGATTTTCCGGTTTGGGTTTCCACACAGTATCATCACGGACAATGGCACCAATTTATCCAAGGGAGCCATGAAGGAGTTTTGTGAACGAGAGCACATCCGGCTTGACGTTTCTTCAGTGGCCCACCCGCAGTCCAATGGTCAAGCGGAACGAGCTAATCAGGAGATCTTGAGGGGTATTAAACCCCGGCTTATGGTCCCTTTAGTGAGGACGCCGGGTTGTTGGGTCGAGGAGCTGCCATCTGTGATATGGAGTATCAATACTACACCAAACAGATCCAATCGGATACACGCCGCTCTTTATGGTCTATGGAGCGGAGGCGGTCCTTCCTCGTGATATACGCTATGACTCGCTTCGCGTGGCGGCTTATGTTGAGGCCGATAGTGAGGCAGCCCGGCAGGACGATTTGGATCGACCGGATGAGGAGCGAGATATGGCGGCTGCTCGCTCGCGATTTACCAAAGAAGATCTTCGCCGGTATCATAGCCGCTGGTTAGAACAAGAACCTTTCGGGAAGGAGACTTGGTGCTTCGCTCATTCAAGACCGCACGGATATGCACAAGCTATCCCCACCTTGGGAAGGGCCCTTTGTGGTCGAGAAGAATCAGTACAACGGGTCATACTATCCGATTGATGTTCGAGAGCGGAAAGACTCACGACGCCGAAGAGGAGACCAACAGCCGTGGAACATAGCTCATCTTCGCCTTATTATACCCGAGCCATCGGCTCCACTTATGTACATATTAAGACAATGTATATATTATGAATAAAGCAATAAACCGGATCCTCGGCCAAAGCGGGTATCCGCTCAGATAAAGTCCGTTTGGGTACATGGAGATGTTGTCGTGAAGCGGCCTCCGTTTAACCCTTTGCCTTGATTTTCGAAATTTTTGTCACTTGGGGGCTTGGTCGTGTCCAACCAATGCAACACCTCTTGACAAAGCGAAAGCCACCAGATCACTTGGGGACATGGTCACGCCTGAACCACCACGCCTTGGTCGGCCTAAGGCCATAGAATCACTTGGGGGCTTTGGTGAACCCAACCATTGCAATGCCACTTGATCGGCATCATGCCACGATTTCAGCTTGGGGACTGGCTGACTTGAACCATCGCTACACCTTATAGGGAGCTTGGTCCCGTCCGACCATGGTAACACCATCTGATCCGGCTCAGTAAAGCCTTTTCTTGCAAAACGGTTTTTTATCATTGCCTTCGCTTCCATATGGTTTTTATACCAATCATTTGATTTTTGTTTGCCTTCTTAAACCGACAAACCTCTTTAAACCGGATTCAAGTTGTCGTAAATTCGTCCATTTTAATCCGGCGATTTTGTTCCGGCTTGATTTTTCTATTAACATCCCATTATGGAGTAACAGGGGCTTATCATGTCCCGACACGGTTTACACGGTAAACCGGCATTTTGAGCACAGGAGTTATTTTCTCCTTTGCCGGTAATGGTTTCCAAACCTCCGCCTTAAGATTGGCTGTTAACCAAGATGCATGCCCGATTTGGCAGTAAAAAAAATAAGTTATGGGTTCATCACTACAAAGATCAGCACCACCATGCAAAAGGTTACGATCGAGGTTGTAAAGCGTTGTTCAAAACAAAGTGCTAACTATCCTATTACAAAGCCTAAGGCCCGGTGTTTCATGTGGTGTTATGCCTTGAAGCTTCGGAGGCGTCACCCGGCTTGACGGATTACGCTTCTTCGCCGGGTTGACGTGAGGTAGAGGGGGCGCCTGGCGTCGGTTCAACTTCTTCTTCTTCCTCACCCAAAGCCCGGAAGTCATTGGTAGACCAGTCAATCCGGGTTAAGGCCTGAAAGACAGCTTCTTCACTTATCAGCTCAGCCGGATCAACATCAGGGGCATAAGTGTGCTTACGGATTGGAGGAACAAGGCTCTGCACTTCAGGGATGACAAACTCCACCCGCTTGTTGTTTGCGTCATAAAAAGAGCGGTGAACCGCCAGGTTGGCTTCAGCTGCCAGTTGACTCGCCAATGGACGCATTTCCTTTGTTATCCGCTTTGTATGCCGTTATCAAAGGCCTCACCGTTTTCTTGAGCGCTGGGGAAACCTTTGGCTATGTCAGCCGGATCAAGATCTGCTATCCACGCCTTGGCGCGAGTCAGAGCAAGTAGGGTGCCAGCCCGGGCCGCGGATCGCTTCAACTCTTCAAGCTGCCCCGGAATCATGGACAGCCGGTCCAGTGTCTCTCTGATCAGGGACGGCGCCGTGTTGTCGTACGATGTGGCGCATATGACTCGCTGGGCGCCGGTATACAGCTGCTCAATCAGGGTGTAAGAAGCCTTGAGCTTCTTCCGCACGTCAGAGCCCAGATGAGCAATACGCTTGCCTGCACCAGGTTCAGACAGCTCAAGTTAAACCGGCGGCAATATTAAAGCAGGTGTATTCAGTGCAAATTTTCTTACCAAAGATGGCAGAGGTCATGGCATGAACTTGGCGCTTCAGTCTGGTAAGCTCTTCGGTAACCGGTTTAAGAGCTGATTCGGCATCTTCTGCCCGTTTTGTCAAACCGGTTTTCTCGGTGTCCCATTTGGCCCGCTCGGACGCATATCCTTCCTTCAGCTGTTCCATAGCGCCAAGGCAGTTCTCAATTCATCCTTGGCCTTGGTGGTCTCGGCTTGTTGAGTTTCCAAGCTGGCACGAAGGTCCTTGAGTTGCACGGTTTGTTGGTAATATCATTTCGATAACAAAGGAAGCATGTTAGTTGTGTTATTATAAAGTCCCACGCCAATACAAGTATTCAACTTGGCACTTGGGGCTAATGGCTAATTGATCTCCGCTTGGTGTGGGATACAGAATTAAGTCCCGCTTAACTATGACAAGTTAAACCGACCCTTGGGGGCTACAGATCGCAGTTCAAGGTGTATGGTTGATTTACGAAGTTAAGTGCCGCTTGACTATGACAAGTTAAACCGACCTTGGGGGCGATTATGCAGCAAAAGTACAAGACGAGCATAAATCCTTACCTCATAGCGGTCCTTCATGCGATTTACTGCACCGGCTTCAAGGTCACGGCTTGTGTAGAGCCGGTTTGTAAAGCCGGAGTGAAGTTCTTGGGCGTAAAAATTGTCGTAGTCGACAGATCAGTTTTCCCTTGTCTTTACCCATGGTGGCGACTCTCCCTTGGCGTGTGTCTTGTTAAAGCGACCGGTTGGCTAGGGGCAGTATAGCCAGTGCCCGTCACAATAACATCATCATTCTTGGCCGGGCTGGCCGGATCGGCGGTCTTATTTGGGCTTGGTGCCTTCATGCTCTGGCTCGGCGGTTCAATAGTTACGACCTGCTCTGCGGTCGGACTCGGTGGAGCAGGATGCGAGGTTTCCACTTGAGCCCCGGTTCAGCTTCCGCGGATCAGCAATATCGTCTCGGTACAACTCGCCGAGCTATTCTTAGCGACTTCAGATTTTTGTGGGTCTGTTCGGGTCTTTTCCGGATCAACATCCGCAGAGGGTCAAGGGTTTTGCTTTCTTACCAAGCGAGCCTTGGTGCTGCAATATTCAGAATTGAATTAAGACAAATTGGCCAAAGCAATGGTAAACCGAATTGACGGACAACAGTTGCGCACCCTGCAGCAACTTTAAGCGGTGGCAGTTGCGTGGTTGATGAACCGCCGGACGAGTTGGAAGAAGCCCGATAATTGGTCGATGGGTTGAGAGGACATCGAAGAAACCCTTTAAGGGATAACGCCAGAGAACAATTCACCGGACGACGCCCGGGTTGGTGTGTCCGTAAACCGGATGAGGTAATCCACACATCGTGCGGTCGGCGGGCGCTTCAGCCTGCTGTGTCTTCAAGGAAAGATTTGGATTCAAGTAAGCACATGAAGGATATTTTTCACTTTCCGGACGGCGTGATTTAATTCTTTTAACCGCGCAAGATCGGATTCGAAGAAAGAATGATTACCTCAACAGGGTCGGCATGACTGGCTTCAGCATCATCCTGGGAGGTGAAATTGTCAGTAAAGGAACACAAAGACAAGTCATAAGCAAGAGGAAACACAAAGCGGAAAGCCGGTTTACGGCGGCTCTGTAAGAATATCAAATTTTACCTCAGCTCGATTCTTCGCCCTCCGCGGATCGAGGACTCCGCGGCTTTTTCTTGCCCGCCTTCTTGGTGGCCTTGGACTTTACACGCGCGCCCGAACCGGTTTAGTACGCTTCGTATGAGCTGTCACCGAGAAGTAACAAGAATTAATGCATATCAACAAAGTATTAAGGACCCAAAAGCGGTGAGTAGAGATTTATCACCGCGTTTGTTGGCGAGAATGGAGCCAACCCGGTTAGGGCTGCAGACGGAGATCGGTTCATCAAGCATCTTCTTTACAATCTCTGTGACCTCAAGTTCAGTTATGGGCAGCTCGTGACGCCTTTGAGGGTCTTTGAGGCTGCCGTGTACTCATGCATCAATCCGGCCGGCGGCTTAGTGGCAAGACGCCCAAGAAACCCAACACCGCACAAGGTCCACGCCAGTTAAGCCATTGGCCATTAGAGCCCGGAGCTTGATTATTTGAGGCGTGAAGTTCTTCCGTTCCGCGGCGGTTAAGCGTGAAGGCAGCGGATGCTGGTTGCTGAGCGGTGAGGACGGTAACCCGACAAGGGGTTCTCGCTAAGCAGGAGCAGTGTTCCGCAGAGAACCAGGTTTGGTTCCAACTTTGGATGGCTGTGGTGTTTGGCGTGAGGAAAATCCACTTCCTTCCTCTTCTGGATTGAAACGCCGCCTAGCTCGTGTTGGGACCATCGAAAATTCGCACGGCGGTTCAAGTGGAAAAATCCCTTAACAACTCCACAGATGGTTCTTCCTCAAGATAGACTTCGCAGAAGACTTGAAAGTTGCATATGTTTGACACGGAGTTCGGGCCGATATCCCATGGATGGAGTTTCAAACTTGCAAGGACGCCCCGAAAAATTTTGAACCGGGCGGCAGAATCCCCGTCTAAGTGCTGCATAAACACAATTATTTCTCCTCTAGTGGCTCGGAGGAAACTCGCCATCCGGAACACGCCGCTGGAGGACATTTTTGGAGCCAAACCGCCAGTGGTGACATAGCCGTTGAGTTGCGTTTCAGTGATTTTGGACCGGACCCAATTGCAAGCTGAAAATTGAGGAGCCATTCCAGAAGACTAAGCTGCGAAAGAAAGGAAGAAACGGTTCACCATTAAACGGTTCAGGCATATCATACATTGTTAAACCGGCGATTCAGCAGCCGGCTTCCAATTCCGGTTTAACTGAGGACTAATGGAGTGACGGATTAGCTATCAAAAGTTAAACCGCCGAATAAGGCAGAGCTGAAAAATCTACTAAGTGTGGACAGAAACAGTTTTCACATGCGAATGGAAGTAATCAAGATCTACCGAAGCTCTAGTAAGAAAAACTTTACGACCTATACAAACCTCATAAAGAGCAGGAAGGTTCGGGTATTCTACACTCGAGGATCTGAACAAAAGGAAAGGTGCGTAAAGAGTTAATTGGACGGCGGGGCAGCCACCTGCACGGGATGTACGGTACGGCTGAGTTGTACGGCCATGGCGGAGCAGGTATGAAGAACTGATATGAGCACCTATGAACTATGAGATGGACAAGGTTTTCAGATGGGATCTAGGGCTTGAGAGGAACCTTACCTGACGAGCAGAAACCGCGGAGGAGCGCCAAAACTCGACACGATCAGGTTGATGCAGCGCCCGGCGATGAAGCTGCCGTCAAGGTCGGGGCGACGGCGGAGCTTCAGGCTGGAGCGCCGCGAGGAAGGAGAAGAGCGGAAGAAGAAGAAGAGAAAGGGGTGACCGTCTATTTATAAGGAACGGAGCAATCAATGGGCGAGAATCGAGGAGTCAAAAGCGGCGGACGATGCAGCGGCCGCCTCGATTTCCGGATAGCATTAAATGAAGGGAATCTTACTGCTTGGATTTCTTTATTAAAGATGACGCCGTGGTGCCCCGACATGGAGATCGGAGGATGACGCCACGGCGGTTCAAGCGGATGGCGGTTTACAAAATATGAAAGGAGATCAAGAGTTTCCGAAGATGTTGAAGATTAACCCGAACCGTTCAAGCCAACTGGGCCTAATGTTGGGGATACAACTATCGAGTGTGAACCGCCTCGAGGGGCCGGTTTACCTCGCCTATGATCCAGGCCCACGGAGGAGGCCCGGAGCCCAGAGGCTATTTCTAAGGTCCATTTATGTAAACCGCCTTTAGTGTTGTAACTTGTGTTGTAAGACAAGAGAGAAGAGACCGAGCGGACACTTGTATGAGCTGGATCGACTCAGAGACCGGTCAAGGCCAACCCTGTATATAAGGGGACGACCCGGGGCGGATTAAAGAGAGAGAATTCGAGACTAAGGCAAAGCTATTGCCCCTAGTCGCCAAATCACATCAATCCCATCACAACCGGACGTAGGCTTTACCTTCATCAAGGGGTCAACCAAGATAACTCCCGTGTCTTGTGTCCGCTTTAACCCCTCTAGGTTAACCCATGCGATGGCCCTACGACTAAGTCCTTTCACGAGGACATCTGCCGTGACAATTCCACGACACTACCGACAAGCAACCTCGTCGCGGACTAGCCGCAGCTCACTTAAGTTGTTGAGCGGACTCGAAACAAAGTAAGGGCGACCGATCCACTTATTCGTTCCTCCGCAAGCACAGGTTTTCCATACAAAGTACTATCGTTCGAGGAAGATAACTTAAAAAAAATTAACTGGTCTCTTAAACTTAGCATCTTAGCTTTTCTGTTGTCCATTTTCCGGCAAGGCGACAGTTCCTCGAGCGACGCTTGTCGGCCCACACCCTTATCTCCTCCCCCCCCCCCGGTTAACTTGTGGGTGGATGAACCTCCTTCTTGTTTGAGAAGAAAGAAGACAAAAATAAAGTTATGGAGCCTAATGGCTCATTATCGCTTACCGGGTGCGTGTGCTGCACAAGATGTTAGTAAACACATGCATATATGATTATGAAAGCATGTATTGACAAAATGTGCGCAACCATAGGCTTTATCGGTGCACGGGTCTCGCGCCTGCTTTGTACAAAGTATTACATGCAACAGCTGCAAGACTTGTATAAGGGGTGGTTGCCGAACGGGTTCCGCAACCGCTACCATGGGTAAACTTATGTAAGATGCTCTATGTTCCAGGAATTGCTCACCGAAGGCCATCTTCGGTCTCAAGGCGACAAGGCCGGGCCTAGTGACTGCTTCACCCGAGCAGGGCCTTCCCACTTCAAGGCCAACTTGTTGGGATTTTATGGATTGAACGCTACCAAGAACAAGGTCGCCTTCCTCAAGCTTCCGCATTAACTTTGCGGTTATGGTAGCGACGCAAAGCTTGTCGGGTAACAAGCAACTCGACACAGAGCTCTGAAGACGATCTTCCTCGAGGAGCAGCACGCCATCTTGTCGCAGCTGCTCTTGCTCAAGCTCATCATAAGCGTAGCACTCGAGGTGACCCGTGATACGAAGTTCCGTGGGGAGAACTGCCCGCCCGTAGACTAGAGCAAAGGGTGTCCGCCGCTGGCTCGACGGCGTCGCCCCGATCGACCAAAGAACCACCGCAGCCTCGATCCAGCTTCCTTCAAGACTTGTGCAGCCCGTCGAAAGTTCTGGTCTTGAGTCCTCGCAGCACTTCAGCTGTTCGCCTTCTCGCTTGACCGCTGCTTCGGATGAGCAACAGAAGTAAAGCAGATCTTGGCGCCAAGATCTTGGGCGATCGCATGAAGGTGCGGGTCAGGAACTGTGTGCCGTTGTCGGTGATGATCCGTTAGGAATCCCAAACGGCAAACAATTGACTCAAGAACTTGACGGCCGATCAGGTTGTCACCTTCTCACTGGTTCCACTTCCGCCACTTTGTGAACTTGTCGACAGACGCATAAGTATTCAAAGCCCCGACAGCTCGGGAAGGGGCCGAGGATGTCGAGCCCCTGCATCAAAAGGGCCAGGATAAAGGGATCGCCTAGAGAGCTTGAGCTGGTTGGTGTATCTGCTTGGAATGGAACTGCACGCTTCACACTTGGTTACTTGTGCAGCTTGCATCCTCGAGGGCTTCGCCGAAGAAACCTTGCCGAAAGCTTTGCCGCAAGTGTTTTGGCGCCAATGTGGTGACCACATATGCCTCCATGTATCTCTCGCCAACAGCTTCGGCCCATCTTCCCGCAAATACACTTCAATTTCACACCGCTGAGCCTTCTTCTGCATGTGATGTTGTCAACAAAGTGGTACATACTTGACCGCCGGGCTACTTTTTCCGCTTCTTCTTTCTCTTCGGAAGTTCTCCGTTCAAGGAAATGGACGATTTGTTGTGCCCATGTTGGAGCCTCGTGGCTCTCACAACAAGGACTAAAGGCTCATCTATCATCGCGGGAACATCAGCTTCTACGGCAAGGACCTGTGGGTCCGCCGAGTCGATGTTCCCCGCAAGCTTGCCGAGCTAAACTTGTCGGGAGCGCTTGTTTCAACGATACAAACTGATGGTTTGTCGGAGCATACTGCTCCTCGCTGATACTCGCGTTAGTTTTAGGGACCTTCTTGGCGGCGGCTCCGTGGAGCTCTCGGAAAGTAGTCGCCGAAACCAATTTTCTTCTTGCTCTGTCCTGTTGATGGTGTTACGGTTATTGAGTTAGCTTGAGCACAAAAATCCCTGGTTCCATTGTGTAACTTAAGTGCGGCACATTTGGAGAGGCCATCAGCTACATCATTCTCGCGTTTTGAACGTGCTCCATTTGCAGTGCCTTCAAAGTGCTCTTCCAGCTTCTCACTTCATCGACGACGCCCATCAACGGACTCGATAATCTTTATTTACTTGGCGGACGGCAAGTTGCGAGTCCCCCCGATAATGAGCTTCTTGATCCCAAGGTCCGCTAATGATCCTCGAGGCCGCAAGCAAGCCTTCATACTCAGCAGATTATTTGTTGCTTGTTCCTTGGGAAAGTGCATCCGACTATGTACTTGAGGTGCTCCCGTGGTGCGATAAGCAAGACGCCGCACCGGGCGCCTTTGTAGCGAGAAGGCACCATCAAGTACAACATCCACTTTTATTTGCCTCCTTGACGGGATGCTCGCTCGAATTTCTCATCTTATGCTACGCCCATTCTGCTATGAATTCTGCCAATGCCCTGCTCGATAGTTGAAGTGCTTTCAACTTGAGACCAAAGCTTGACAGTTCCAAAGACCCACTCAACAATCCTGCTCGTTGCTTTCGGATTTTGCAAAATCCTCTTCAGCGGAAAGCGAGTGACAACTGTTATCTCATGTGCTTGAAGTAATGGCGAGCTTTCGAGGCCATGAGGAGGCCGAAAGCAGCTTATGCACACCAGGGTACCTTGATCTAGCCCCCGCAGTAAGGGAACCGACAAAGCATACTGGGCGCTGCACCATCTTCTTTTGTATCTTGTCGCAACCTCAAGGCTGATCCGCCCTTGTCGGACCGAGCTTGACGGCGAAGCCCCTTGCTTGTCGCTGGATGTGCTTGCTTCGGTTGCCGGCTCATCATCTGCCTCCCTCTCCGCTACTAACGCAGCATTAACCACTTGATTGGTTGCCGCTATATATAGCAGCAACTTCTCTTGTGGCCTAGGTGCGACAAGTATTGGAGCGGAGGACAGGTATTTCTTTAAGTCCTGCAGCGCAGCCTCCGCTTCGAAGTCCATTTCATTGACCCGCTTTTTCAAAATCTTGAAAAACGGCAGTATGCTGCTCAGCAGACTTAGAGATGAACTCGCCGAGAGCAGCCACGCAACCGCAAGTCTCCCCGACATCCTTGACGCGCTTTGGTGCTTCGATTTGCTCAATGGCCTTGATCTTGTCGGGATTGGCTTCAATTCCCCGCTGAGATACAAAGAACCCGGGAAGCTTGCCGAAGGGACTCCAAACACGCACTTCGGGTTTAGCTTGAGGTTGATCTTGCGCAGATTTGCAAACGCCTCATCCAAATCCTGAACCGTAGTCGCCTGTTCTTGTTTGACCACTATATCATCCATGTAGGCTTTACATTTCTGTATCTCGTGGGTCCAAAGGCATCATGGACTACCCTTGCAAAGGTTGAACCAGCATTCTTCAAACCGAAGGCATCCAGATAAAGCAGACGTGCTACATGGTGTAATGAATGCGTTCTCTCTTCATCCTCTTTGCCATGAAGATCTGGTCGACACGCCGCAAGGGAAATGGGTCTTTGGGCAAGCTTTATTAACATCGCTGAAGTCAATACAAAGCCTCCATTTCCCATTAGCCTTGGCGCATAACTACCGGATTGGCCAACCACGGGGTGGAGTACCTCCGACAAGCCCCGCTTCTTCTAATTTCTTGATTTCTTCTTCGCTATGAACTCTGGCGCCCAACGCCTGCTTTCCAAACTTTTTGCTTGACGGGTCGCAAGGTGAGGACAGACAGCTAGGTGGTGCTCACTTACTTTCCTCGAACACCGGGATGTCGATGGCTGCCATGCAAACACATCGACATTCGCCGCAGGAAAGCAACGAGCTCGCCTTCCTATTTAGGATCAAGCGTGGCATCGATGGTGAAGGTGCCACCAGTGTCGCCCTCCTTGGCGGCACCTTCTTGGTCTTTGGCGGAGCTGCCATCGCCTTGTTGCACTTGCCGGTGGAGCTCGATGGTGTCTCGACGGTAGCGCAGCACCAAGAGGTGCGCTTGCCGGAGTGAGCAACAGAGCTCTTGCCGACCTAGTGGTCTTCTTCTTCCCCGGAGCTTCAGCGGTAAGTGGTTTGCTATCCGCTGCTGCTGCTGATCCCAGAATCTTGTCGGCGCAGATAAGTGCATCTTTCTTGTTGCCATGGACAGAAATGACGCTTATCGGGCCGGGCATCTTGAGTAGGTTGTAAGCATAATGAGAGGCGGCCATGAACTTGGCGAGTGTGCGGACGGCCAAGTATGCCATTGTAGGGCAATGGGAAATCGGCGACGCCAAATGTGACCCTCTCAGTTCTGAAGTTGAGCTCGCCGCCGAATGTTACCGCAACGTGATCTTCCCTTTGGGCTTGCTCCTTCCGGTTGATTCCTTGAAAGTACCAGTTTCTTCGAGCTCGCCGTCAGGATTTGAAGTTTCGGAGCACCGCAGAGAGATCAATTCAGGCCGCCCCGCCGCCAACTAACATCTTTGTGACCTTGAGGTTGCGGATGGTTGGTGAGACCAACATCGCAAACACCCGACCGCAGTGATGCGATCGTGGTGATCCTCAATGTCAAGGATGATGGGCGGCTGGACCACTTCGAGATTTGCGTGACTCTATGGATGGTTCTGCTGCATTGACCTCACGCATCCATTGCTTGAGTTGGCGGTGCGAGGTATGCAGGACGCACCACCGCCGACGCAAAGGACCTCCGCTGCCTTTTGAAACTCCTGCTCATCAACTTCATCGCCCTCATCGCCCTCGCCATCTTCATCTTCGCCTTCTTCCTTGTCACGGCCGCTGGGAGGTCTGTCTCCCTGCCGCTGCTTGGCCTTGCCGCAAGGCCCTCCCCGACCGGTCTCTTCTACCGCTGCACCTGCACCTTCTTGGGCCTTCTCCTTGTCTCGCCGTCAGATTCGCCCTCTCAGAGTTCAACAAGCTGCTCGACTTTCTTGCAGCTCTAGAGATCGTGGCCCTTGGTGCGGTGGATTTTACAAGATCGCTTGTTGAGCTGTCTGCTTGTCGGCGTCGCCACAGCTTGGCGGTCGGTGTCAACGGTAACCTCCTTGCCGGAGCCACCGCCTTGGCTTTGTTGGCGGCACCTTCCTTGCCGGACTGCTCGACAACTAGTACTTCTTGGTTTTTCTTCCTCCCGTTGTTCCGCCACGGCTATTTCTTGCCGGGCGATCCCTCACCGCCGACTCTGCTCCCACATTCTCTCATGGAGTCTTCTTCCTTCTTCAAGGCATGCACACTTGTCGGCCAGGGCATGAGAGCTCACCGACGATTTCACTTTGCACATCGCCATCTCCTCCTCATCTCGCGATTTCAGACATTCTGATGGAATGCACCGATCACCGCAGCAGGGTGGACGTCCGGGATGTTGTAGTGCACTGACCAATCTCTGGATGAATTTGCACAGAGACTCCTCCTTCCGGGCAAGCAGGTGGAGATCACTCTCCGGCCATGGGCTTGTGGTCACCGTGAAGGCGCCTAACAAACTGGTGGCATAAATCTGCCCAAGAAGAAATAGAGCCATCCGACAAATGCATGAGCCAAGATCTCGACGCTTGGCTTGAGCACTAAGGGAAAGTAGTTGGCGAGATCATGTCGCTCGCCCCCGCAGCTTGCACCGCGATGGTGTAGATGCCGAGGAACTCCGATGGATGTGTCCTGCCGCCGCATTTCTCCGCACATCTGGTTTGAAGTTTTTCTTGTCGGGCCACCGACTTGCCGCAGCTCACGAGTGAACACAGGCAACCCATCACAGACGGGTAAGTCGCCTCGTTCTTCGGGCGCATGCATGTCGACAAAGGGCCCGCCGCTGGTCGGATTGACGCGCGCTTTTCTTCGACGCCAATACGGGTTCGAAGCGCCTTCCTCTTGCCGCTCAAGAACTTGGCGTTGGTCGCGACGAAGCTCATGGATCCGACGACGCCTGTGGAGTCGCTGCCGAGGTGGATCCGCGAGTCGGCGATCTTGGCCTTCGGGAAGGGGAGTGTACGGTGGGCACTCGCAAGTCTCGCCGCCATCGCCCGCGCTTTGTCGCCGCCGCTGCCGCGGTTACCGTTGTTGCGGACGCGCTGCTGGCGGCCGATGAGACTTGAATTGTGGCCTTCCATTCGCCGACCTTATCGGCCGCTGGAGGGTAATCTAGGAGTAATGAGTTTTGCCAAGGCTTCCGCCGGTGTGGTTGGCGGCAACGGTGTACGGAGCGAAGAGCGAGATGTGCTCGACTCTAACCAAGTTAGAGGAGCAGATCCCGCCCAAGCGACCGCAGACCACTCGCATCGCATGCCGGGTGCATGCGGTCTCGAGGGCCTCGGATCCTCCAGCTTGGCCTTGATCCAATGAGCGATGGTGCCGCGAGTATCATGACGCTGTTCGTCCCGCGCCTCCCGCGATGGATGCGGTGCAGATTCGACGCCGACACCGCGCTGCCTTTGTCCTTTGACCTGGCGGCATCGCGGGCTCTTCGACGACGCCGTCCTCCGCCAGAGCTTCCCCACCACCGACGGCCCGTGGTGGTGGGTTCGACGCGGACGGCTCAGCTGCTGCCGAAGGCTTCTTCGGCGCCATGTCGACGAAGATGTCGATGAAGTTGCTCGTATGACCGCCGGATCGGGTTCACACAGCCTCGACGCCTTACCGGGCGCGCCAAAGATGTCGGGGAGAACTGATCGTGTCCCACGAGCACCTACATGACCTGGGTCCCTTGTGGTTCGGAGGGGGGCGGAGATTGCACAAAGAGCGGATCGAGGCGATGCACACGAAGGATTTACCCAGCTTCGAGCTCTCCGGGAGATAATACTCCTACCGCTGCTTTGTGGATTATCTTGTGTTCTTGCTAGGGAGCAATGGGAGCTACAAGACCTAGCCCGAGTGTGGTTTCAGATGAATGTGATGAACTAAGCCTCAGCTGGATCGAACCGAGCCGAACCCTTTCACGCTGCACTTGGGCCTCCTTTATAGGCACAAGGGGTTACCACATGTGGCAAGTAGACAAGGGTAAGATGGTAAAACATGGGTTGGTACACCGCTTGCACAGTGTACAGCAATCTATACCTAACTCGACGGCAAGGGACAAGAGTCATCAATGCCTGCCTCACGCCCAACAAGGTAACAGGACCGCTGGCGCGCCTCCGCTTGCCACGATGGTAGCTTGTCACGCCGCTTATCGCTGCTCCCCGCTGGCTGCACAGCCCGCCGACACGCTGAGATTGGGAGAGCCCTGTGGTGACACGCTGGCGGGTGAGCTGGAGCGAGACGAAGAGAGGTCGCCCGCCTAAGAAGCGCTTTGCCGGGCAGAACCTTGTCGCGCCTGGGGCTCGGGCGCCCGCTAAGCCTTCCCGGCAAGCTCCTTTTGCCGGGCCTTGTTTCCTTCGCTACCTGAGTATTCTTCCCGCAAGCTCCTCTTGCCGGGTCTTGACTACTTTGCTCTTGAATGGCTCGAAGGAGCCACCGAGGACCTTGGCGGTCATCGTGCCAGCCCGCCAGGGCGCAGAATCGTCTGCAGACGAGTTCGGGGTACTAGGGTACCCCTACTCTAGTACAATCGACAGCCACTTGTGAGCTAAATATCTTGGAATCCTCAAATGTCCTGTGATCAAGCACACATCCTAACACTTATGCATGTTGATGACTTAGATGCGCAACACACGAAGTAACGTATATCTTAAATCAATGAAGACTTACATTCTGTGTGTGAATACATTAACGTGGAATTTGACTTCGGAGCGCCACGATAATTGTGCGCCGTGTCTAGGGTCTAATACTTCCTATACAGTGGGTAACGCCACCACCAAATTTCTTTGTTTGAAGTGTTTCACTCATGGCGTTATTTCTTGAAGCTATTCGCATTTGATTTGTCTTCAACTTCAACTTATCTTCATGATTTTCTTCACTATGTTGATTTGATGCTTTTAATATATATATATATATATATATATATATATATATATATATATATATATATATATATATATATATATATATATATATATATTGTTCTTTTCCTCTACAACATTCACTTATAGCTATGTCTTCAAGTTGAATCTTTTGAACTAAGTGAATGTGATCGACCCCAATCTCTATGCTTTCTATCTCAAACTCTATCTGTCCAAATCATATGCATTCTATTGAAATCGTCGAATGTCTTCTCAAGGCCCTTGTCGCCAGAAGACACAGAGACAAACTTTGAGTCTGTTTTAAATGATTCATCATTACCGTTGAACTCCGGAGAAGCCGAACAACCATCCGACAAACCTCGGCGAAGCATGGGAATGTGGGACAACTCAGAGCATGTTGCATGCTTGCCACGTGCCCCTCAGATGTGAACCTCCAGGGGCATCTGCGTAATTGCGCTGTGCCGCACACCTGCTTATAAATACGTGTCCCCCGTGGTAAAGAAAATCTTCTTCCACCTCTCCACTCGCTAAAACCCTAGCGCCACCGCTTAGCTCGATGACGCCGGGCGACGAAGCGCTTAGCTGCCGTGATTCTCCGACGCCGCCCTCACGCCTGGTCCGCGAACATCTTCATCTCCGCCGCCAGAGGTGTCCTCCGTCGCCAAGTTAGGGCACGTGGACTGAACTGCTCGGCCTCCTTTCCTCCTGTCTAGCAGTTCTTCAAGCGTAAATATAACTCTATTTTTACCATCTTTTGATCAAGATTCATCCTACTTGCCAAAATTGGTTTCTGCCCATACTATGTTAGATATATTCTGTCAAGATCTCAGATCGCCTAGTATATTCACTTAAGCTTCACAACTAGTTAGATTCCCACTTGTACTTATTCACTAATTCGCATAAATCGAACCAACTCTCAACAGATAAGTGAATGTCTTCGATCATGAGGTCAATGTCTTCAAACCGATTTATCTTCAAAATCTTCTAAGAATGCATATGACCTCTTCCCTTCCCTCGTGATCTCTAATGCTATCACAGTACATGTCCGTGGAGAATCCCTTGGTTCTCATAGTCTGCATTCGCTTGCAGAATTCTTACAAAGATCAAACTAACTCTCCCGCCGCCTCGCTCATCCAGCAAACGCAAGCCTTTGAAGTTTTGAACGTGAAGCCATTCAGTTTGAAGCTCATGGCTACAGATAAATCAGTCAGAAGGGCGGCAGACAGCGCCGTGAGGGAACCTCAAAAGATCTCGCCGATGACCTCAGAGCTGTACAAGACAGATCCTCAAGAGACTTATAATCAGCGCAAGACGCGAATCCAATGGATTCGACGCTATTGGGCTGAACAGTGGTTCAAGTACAATTTCGTCACACAGGAATATGCCGAGAAGAATGCTATCATAAGCCCTTGGGGTGATATTATTTTTCGAGGCCTTCCTCCCAAGAACATGGCTGAAGCTATTGCACAAGGTTTCTATCCTTGCATGGTCCGTGGACCTCACCGAGAATGCCAATTCGACGCCTTTGCTCGTGTCGGATGACAATCTCTTCAAGCGCAACTTCCAAGATGAAGGCTTCGCAAAGGAAAACAAGAAGTCATTGGGATTAGACTTCAACCCTGGTCCCTCCGCTTCCCGGCCGACGGCTCACGTGACGCTGAACCCAATGTCATCGGTCCTTTTCAAACCTTGATGGCCTCATCACCTACATCTTGGTCCAAGGTGCCAAAGTGGATCACATCGATGACGATGCTGAGTCCGATGAAGCCCCAGCCCAGCTCCCGCCTCCTGCTCCAAAGCCGCAGGCTAAAAGAAAGTCAAGGCTTCAAAGTCACTGCTCCTCCAAAAGCTTCACGTGTGAAGCCACTAGCTACTTCATCTCCTCCGCCGCAGCAGTCCAAGATCAATCCCAGATTCCAAGAAGACGGAGAAGAGAAAGAAAATTGTCAAGAACTTGACACTGACCCCTGCTGCCATTCTGCATGAAGAGCACATTGATCTGTCGAGTGATGACAATCTTGCAGATGATGCCCTTGAGCAACTTATCAAGAGCAAAGAAGAAGCAGAAATCTTCAACAACTTGCCTCTCTTTGATGTGGCAATCATCCATCACTTCATTGATGAGTGGTTTGACACACCAAACATCAGCTTTGAAGATCTGCAACTTCCTATTGGCCTCGCTGCCTCTCTTTAATGGCGCCATTGCTTCTAAGCTAGCTCTTGCTCAGCGGATTGTTGAACTGAAGCACAAGATTGACTATGAAAAGGCTCATTTCAAGAAGCATATGGCTGCACTCAGTGTGCAAGACGTCAAAAACTTCAAGGTCATGCTACACGACCTCAAAGAAAACTTTGTCAAGAAGCGTGAAGAAGCCAGAGGCTCTCGTGAGCGCATGAAGGCTCTGGCTGACAAGTGCGTGCTTGCCTACAATGAGGCTGAGAAGCGCAAGGCTCTTGGTCGTCCTGGCATCGACCCGAGGATGGCTACAAAGAAAAAGAAGTCTTCAACTGACCAAGTTGCACCTTCAAGGCAGGAAGAGCCCCGCATTGTCTTCCCAAGCATCATGACTGGCTCGAAGCCAAAGGTCCGGTCAACCGCTTTTGAACAAAAGAAGACGAGGGCTACCGAGGCTGAAGCCAGAAAAAGGAAAAATCCTGACGCCTCTGATGCTGCTCCCTCTAAGAAGAAGCTAAAGACCAAGAAGCATTGGGCTGCTCCCACAGAGCCCTTGATTGTTGAACCCATTTTAGTGGTTCGTCCCGCCTCGCAACCCAAGAACTTGTGATGACTGTTCATGAGCCTGCTTCACAGAGGCTCCTCGGTTAAGAGATTCCAGCAAATGATCCCATCATCGCTGAAGACATTGGTCACCATGACAATGTTGAAGATGATGAAGTCCTTCCTCAAATCGAGTACAATGTGGTATCATCGCCTATTCATACGAACAGCGAACTCATCAGCATTGGTCGTCCTCTGACGCCAATTGCACAGGATGCTTCATGGGCTGATCGCCCGCAACAACAAGACTCCCCCAGTACTCCCCAACAACAAGTCACTCCCCAACAGCAACACCAAGAAGAAGAGGAAGACTTTGAGGCCCAGCCAACCCCATCTCCAAAGGCGTCGCCAGCATTTCGCAGGCTTCGCAAAGGTCAAAGGCCTCAAGTACCTCTCTCGAGCTGCTCTGAAGGAGAAGTGCACCACCAACCTGTTGCACGCCAAGTGTTTTCGTGGCCACCCAACTGTGAATGTCTCTGAGTCTGAAGCCAAAGCTGCTGAAGACAATCCGGCTGCATCAGCCAAAGACACCCAAGAAGAAGAAGCCCTACACCCCAAAGAATCAAGAAGTTATCCCTATCAACGCAAGCAAGGTTCGACCCTCCAGCTCCTCAAGTGGAGGTTGAAAACATTGAGGCTGCCACCTCCAACGCCAATTAAGCAAATGACGTGGTCATGGCTGAAGCCAATGTGGAGCCTGTCCCAACTGCTCCCGGCTGATCAAGGATCAGGCTCAAGCCTCGCTGCTGCCGCCCGCCCAGCTCCGCCACCAAGGCCCTACACAATCGAAAGCAAGCATACAACTATGGCGAAGCTAGTCACAGAAGATGGCCTGCTCGTCCCTCCATCTCATGCCTCCGGTCCTCAATTAGACTATCATATTGAGCATAGGCCTCGTGTCTAGAAGCCGGCCAAGACTGCCAAGGTTTCTGTGCATCGCCACCTCAACAGTGTTCTTTCAATGCAAATGGCTTCAAAGCCCACAACACTTTCTTTGACAAAGGCAAAGAACCCCTACACAAGGCCAAGGATCTCATCCGACCGCTTCGAGCTATCAAGAAAGAAGCTATTATTCATGTGTTTTGTATGATCAAGGCTGCATTTTCCTCATATGCGCCTTTGACACCGGGTTATTGCCGGACTGCCGTGCTTAGAAGAAGCACTTGATTGCTTTCATGATGCAGGTCCGCTTGGTTTCATTACGCATAAAGAACACCGGAATGAAGAATTAGTGCTTCAATTCTATGCTACCCTCCATATCCGCGGCTACAGCAGAGATACGAAAACATGGGTTCTCGAGTGGATGACTGGAAATGTCCATCATGAAGCCAACGCTCTTGACCTCATTGAGCTCACAGCCTACCCACTCCCGGAGAGTTGTTTGAACTCGATGTCAACTCCACCGCGATGCCTTGAGAGCATATTTCATAAGCCGTAACCCGACATGAGTCGATGTTGAGCATGATGAAGCCATCGCCACATGACGTTGAATACCTCAAGACTTACTTGTTGATGACCTTGAGTATCCGCCGCACCATATATCACATCATCAAAGTAACTCTATGGCCTATCAAAGGGCATTCATCGTTCGCAAAACTGAAGGAGCAATGAAGACATTGGTCTTCTACATTCTCAATGGCATCAGCTTCAACACGCAAGAATTCTTCATCCGACAATTAGCTGCGCTCGATCTGATCTGCTTGGTCCGAAGTTCGATGCTCCATGGGTCATGCGCCTCATCAAGATGCACTCGCTATCAACTATCAACCCTCCGCCGCAATCATCCGATCTTTCTACCAGAGGTTGATATGTCCGCGAAGCCATATACCCCGAGCCTGCCAAAACGCCACTAAGTCTTCGTAACGCAGATCACCACAGCTTCTCTCAACCCATGGAAGGCGCCCAAGCGGTATCTCGTGGTTCATCCTCGGCTGGGAACACACGCCTGCCTCATCATGCGCGGATCGAAGCCACCGAGAGCACAATTGGCCAAAGGCCCTGAAGCGCCTCAAGTCCTCAATGATCGAGAACTTCTTGTGGTGCTGCATCAAAAGCAAGATAAGCATCACTCCTGGCTCAAACGCCAAATGCAAAGCCTCTTGGTGGACGCCAATCGCATTCAAACCTTGCCACCAAGAATGCTTTTGTCACTCACGAGACCTGCCGGTGATCATGGAAGAGTTTGACCTGCCAAGCTCAAGCAGATCTTCAAGACGATGGCTTCACTGAATGTTTCAAGTTTGACTCCACTCCTCCACGGAATGCAGTCCTGCGACGAACTCCATCACTTGAAGACTTTGACTATTCTTCCTCCGCGGCAACTGTCAATGCCAGAGTGATCGATGATGAAGCCAATGCTACTTCACCGCCCCTACTTCTGCATGAATCGACACTGCACCAAGCTCGTCTGCACCGCCAACCAACAACGACAACCCTGCTGCATCATCTACTTCCGAAGAGGACGAGTAGATACTCTATGTCTTCAAACCTTTTTGGTCCTTACTGACAAAAGGGGGAGAAGCATATGAGTTTGATAGTCTTCAAGCTGGTTCATAAGGGCGGTTGCACTATATTTTGCCTAGTGTTTACAACTCTCACTTTTGATACATTTGGTTCTTTGAGTTGTAACACTTAAACTTGATGGTCGTCTGCTACTTATTTGCTTTACTCGTGCGATGATAATTCGCATGTGCATTTATAACTTCCGCACTTAGATCATTTTGCAGACGTCCATTTTTCATTATGCATGTCATTCTCTTTGGTTATATCATTTCATGCATGATGAATTATCTTCATAAGTGAAGAGGATCTCCACAAGTACAACCTGCCATGTGCATTTGCATTCCAAAAGAAAACTACTTATATGCACATCTTCAGGGGGAGCCTTTGCTACTTATGAAGACAATTCCCTATCCTTTACAATTTCAAATATTTTATCCCCATTGAAAACTTCAACCAGTTTGTCATCAATCACCAAAAAGGGGGAGATTGTAAGTGCATCTAGTGCCACCCCTAGTTGGTTTTGGAGTATTGACGACAAATGTGGTTGAGGGACTAATGCGTTTGTGAGAATTGCAGGATAACGCAGGTAGTGTCCCTCATTGATTCGGTTTACCTACCGGAGACGACCCCTAAAAATGTATGAAGACATTGAAGACAATGGTGGTATGTGAAGATATTCACATTGAAGACTATGACATGAGAATACATTGAGTAAAGACTATGGAGCGCAAAGATCGTGGTCGCTTCGTTGTTTCCTTTCTTCTTTGTTGAGTCGAGGAACCACCGCATCGTTAAGTGGGGTCCAAGTGATCATAGTCAGAATGACTGAAGTGATGCTCAACCCAAATCCTATGTCTTCGAGCGAAGACAATGAGAGCAAAACTTATCCAGAGTGGATGAGTCAGCTTTGCTTGTAGCCCAAGTAAAGTTGCCGTGTGTGTTTGAAATCTGACCGTTGAACACGGTCGGCCCTTAGTGACCCAGTGGTCATTTCGACATAACAGGTCGGGTTGCCTAGTGGCTATAAATAGCCCACCCCTACACCAGAAATTGGTGGCTGCTCAGAGTTAGTGCACGGCTTTTGTCGCTTGAGAGCAACCCATCTCAAGCCTTTGAGAGAGAGCAATCTCTTGCGAGAACAAAGCCCAAACACCCAGAGCCAAAGAGTGTTAGGCATCATCAAGTTTTCCCTGTCTGGTGACCTGAAGACTTATTACACTTGAGGACTGTGGAATCCTCCAGCCGGTTAGGGCGCCGCGCTCGAGCATCCAAGAGTCATTGTGGATTGCCGTGAACGCCGCTTCGTGAAGGTTCGGAAGTCTACCTTGAAGACTTACCAGAGTGATTGGGCGAGGACTGTGTGTCCTTAGCTCAAGGGGAATAAGGTGAAGACGCGGTCTTCTCGAGTTGAATCTCAGCCTCCCTAACTAGATGTACAGCTTGTCACAAAGAACTAGAACTGGTCCAACAAACTCGTGTCTTCAACAAGTGACTGGTTCTATCCCTTCCTCCTTTACCTTGAGTTTGTATTCGTGAAGTCATTGCTTATATGCCTTATCTGCTTGACTTCATTGCTTGACTTCTATCGTTGTTTGGCTTCATACTATCTTCCATCCTGATCCTTACTACCTAGCTGCTATTAGTCATTGTACGTTCACATTATTGCATACTTGACTATGGCTTGCTTGTTGTAGTTTATCTTCTGCTGCATATATATTAGGTCATTTCTATTGTTTGTCTTTGAAACATCCATGTTTTGAAGACGTTCATCAAAATCTCCTATTCACCCCTCCTCTAGTCGATAACTAGCACTTTCAAAAACTATAAAGCTCAAAAGATATAAGTGAAGCACATAGAGCAAAACTATCAAGCTCAAAAGATATAAGTGAAGCACATAGAGTATTCTAACAAATTCCAATTCATGTATGGCTCTCTCAAAAGGTGTGTACAGCAAGGATGATTGTGTTAAACTAACAAGCAAAGACGCAAATAATACAAGACGCTCCAAGCAAAACACATATCATGTGGTGAATAAAAATATAGCTCCAAGTAAAGTTACCGATGGAAGTGGATTTAAAGAGGGATGCCTTCCGGCATCCCCAAGCTTTGAATTTTGGTGTCCTTGATTACCTTGGGGTGCCATGGGCATCCCCAAGCTTAGGCTCTTGCCACTCCTTGTTCCATAATCCATCAAAAAATTCACCAAAACCTGAAAACTTCACAACACAAACTCAACAGAAATCTCGTGAGTCTGCTAGCTTAAAGAAAACAAATGACCACTTCAAGGTACTGTAATGAACTCATTCTTTATTTATATTGGTGTTAAACCTACTCTATTCCAACTTCTATGGATCATAAACTATTTTACTAGCCATAAAATAAGCAAACAACACACTAAAAACAGAATCTGTCAAAACAGAACATTCTGTAGTAATCTGCAACTAACGTAACCTTATGGAACTCCAAAAATTCAGCCAAAACAGGAATATATAGGAAATTTTTTTATTGATCAGCAGCAATTGGAATCACTATTTTATCACCTTCTGGTGATTTTTAACAATTGTTTTCGTGAACCGGAAGTTTCTGGAAATTACAGCAAGATCAAATAACTATTATCCATGAAGATCCTATAGGTTTAACTTGGCACAAACACTAGTTAAAACATAAAACCACATCTAAACAGAAGGTAGATGGATTATCTATTCCTAAAAAGAAACAGAACAAAAAAACTAAAAATAAAATTGGGTTGCCTCCCAACAAGCGCTATCGTTTAACGCCCCTAGCTAGGCATAAAAGCAAGGATAGATCTCGGTATTGCCATCTTTGGTGGGCAATCCATAGGTGGTTCTCATAATAGATTCATATGGTAATTTTATCTTCTTCCTAGTAAAGTGTTCCATGCCTTTTTTAATGGGAATTGAATCTAATATTCCTTCCTTCATATCAATAATTGCACCAATCGCTCTAAGGAAAGGTCTACCAAGAATAATAGGACATGAAGGATTGCAATCTATATCAAGAACGATAAAGTCTACGGGCACATAATTTCTATTTGCAACAATAAGAACATCATTAATTCTTCCCATAGGTTTCTTAATAGTGGAATCCGCAAGGTGCAAGTTTAGAGAGCAATCATCAAAATCACGGAAATCTAGCAAATCACACAAAGTTTTGGGAATAGTGGAAACACTAGCACCCAAATCACATAAAGCATAAAATTCATGATCCTTAATCTTAATTTTAATAGTTGGTTCCCACTCATCATAAAGTTTTCTAGGGATAGAGACTTCCAACTCAATTTTTTCCTCATAAGATTGCATCAAGGCATCAACGATATGTTTAGTAAACGCTTTATTTTGACTATAAGCATGCGGAGAATTTAGCACGGATTGCAACAAGGAAATACAATCAATTAAATAGCAACTTTCATAATTAAATTCCTTGAAATCCAAAATAGTGGGTTTAGCAACATCTAAGGTCTTACTTTCTTCAATCCCACTTTTATCAATTTTAGCATCATAATCTAAAAGCTCCGAATTTTTAGAACGCCTTCTGGGTAAAGGTGACTCATATTCAATCTCATCATTATCAAGATTCATATTGCAAAACAAGGATTTAATGGGAGACACATCAATAACTTTTAGATATTCATCTTGATTTTCATGGAAATTGGAAGAACACGCTTTAATAAAGGCATCTTTCATAGCACGCATCCTAGCGGTTCTTTCCTTGCACTCATCAATGGAAGTTCTCATGGCTTTGAGAGACTCATTGATATCATGCTTAGGAGGAATAGATCTAAGCTTTAAAGAATCAACATCAAGAGAAATTCTATCAACGTTCCTAGCCAATTCATCAACTTTAAGTAATTTCTCTTCAAGCAAAGCATTAAAATTATTTTGTGAATTCATAAACTCTTTATCACTATTCTCAAATTCAGAGGGCATCTTATTAAAATTTTCGTAAGAGTTGTTGTAGGAATTTCCATAATTATTAGAAGGATTACTAGGATAGGGCCTAGGATTAAAATTCTCTATATGCGTTGTTACCAAAATTATTCCTACCAACAAAATTCACATCCATAGATTCATTATTATTCTCAATCAAAGTAGACAAAGGCATATCATTAGGATCAGAATAAACACTCTTAGTAGCAAATAATTTCATAAGTTCATCCATCTTTCCACTCAAAACATTGATTTCTTCTATCGCATGCACCTTTTTATTAGTAGATCTTTTAGTGTGCCATTGAGAATAATTAACCATAATATTATCTAGGAGTTTAGTAGCATCTCCTAAAGTGATTTCCATAAAAGTGCCTCCCGCGGCCGAATCTAAAAGGTTTCTAGAAGAAAAATTCAATCCGCATAATTTTTTGTATATTCATCCACAAGTTTAAACCATGAGTAGGGCAATTACGTATCATTAATTTCATTCTCTCCAAGCTTGTGCAACATGTTCATGATCAAGTTGCTTAAAATTCATAATATCGCTCCTAAGAGAGATGATCTTAGCGGGAGGAAAATACTTAGAGATAAAAGCATCTTTGCACTTGTTCCAAGAATCAATACTATTTTTAGGCAAAGACGAAAACAAAGCTTTAGCACAATCTGTAAGGGAAAAAGGAAATAGCTTCAATTTAACAACATCATTGTCAACATCTTTCTTCTTTGCATATCACACAAATCCACGAAGCTATTTAAATGAGTAGCGGCATCTTCACGAGGAAGGCCGGCGAATTGATCTTTCATAACGAGATTCAATAAAGCAGCATTGATTTCACAAGATTCAGTATTGGCAAGAGGAGCAATCGGAGTGCTAAGGAAATCAATATTGTTGGTATTGGTAAAGTCACACAATTTGGTATTATCTTGCGCCATGGCAACAAGTAATCCAACACACAAGCAAACAGGAAAAAGGCAAGCGAAAAAGAGAGGAGGAGATTGGGAAAGAGAGGGCAAATAAAACGGCAAGGGTGAAGTGGGGGAGAGGAAAACGAGAGGCAAATGGAAAATAATGTAAATGCGAGGGAGATGAGTTTGTGATGGGTACTTGGTATGTCTTGACTTTTGTGTAGACTCCCCGGCAACGGCGCCAGAAATCCTTCTTGCTACGTCTTGAGCTTGCGTTGGTTTTCCCCGAAGAGGAGAGGATGATGCAGCAGAGTAGCATAAGTATTTCCCTCATTTTTTGAGAACCAAGGTATCAATCTAGTAGGAGGCCACGCCAAGTCCCTCGCACCTACATAAAACAAATAGCTCCTCGCAACCAACGCGAATAGGGGTTGTCAATCCCTTCACGGTCACTTACTTAGAGTGAGATCTAATAGAGATGATAGATAATATTTTGGTATTATTGGTATAAAGATGCAAAGTAAAATGAAAGGGCAAAGTAAAAAGCAAAGCAATAATAAAGCGTAGGAAGATTAATATGATGAAAATAGACCCGGGGGCCATAGATTTCACTAGTGGCTTCTCTCAAGAGCATATGTATTTTATGGTGGGTGAACGAATTACTGTTGAGCAAATTACAGAATTGAGCATAGTTATGAGAATATCTAGGTATGATCATGTATATAGGCATCACGTCCGAGACAAGTAGACCGACTCGCCTCGATCTACTACTATTACTCCACTCATCGACCGCTATCCAAAGATGCTTCTAGAGTATTAAGTTAATGAAAACAGAGTAACGTCTTAAGCAAGATGACATGATGTAGAGGAATAAATTCATGCAATATGATAAATACCCCATCTTGTTATCCTCGATGGCAACAATACAATACGTGCCTTGCAACCCTTTCTGTCACTCGGTAAGGACACCGCAAGATTGAACCCAAAGCTAAGCACTTCTCCTATTGCAAGAACTACCAATCTAGTTGGCCAAACCAAACGGATGATTCGAAGAGACTTGCAAAGATAACCAATCATACATAAAAGAATTCAGAGAAGATTCAAATATTGCTCATCGATAATCTTGATCATAAACCCACAATTCATCGGTCTCAACAAACACACTGCAAAAAGAAGATTACATCGAATAGATCTCCACGAGAGAGGGGGAGAACATTGTATTGAGATCCAAAAAGAGAGAAGAAGCCATCTAGCTACTAACTATGGACCCAAGGTCTGAGGTAAACTACTCACACTTCATCGGAGAGGCTATGGTGATAATGTAGAAGCCTCCGTGGTGGAATCCCTTTGGCGGAGCTCCTAACAGGCCCCGCCGGTGTCAAACCGCGGATCTCGGTAGGGGGTCCCAAACTGCAGGCCTAGGCGGATGGTAACAGAGACAAGGACACGATGTTTTTACCCAGGTTCGTGCCTCTCTCGATGGAGGTAAAACCCTACCCTGCTTGATTAATATTGATGATATGGGTAGTACAAGTGTAGATCTACCACGAGATCAGAGAGGCTAAACCCTAGAAGCTAGCCTATGGTATGATTGTTGTTCTGTCCTACGGACTAAAACCCTTCGGTTTATATAGACACCGAATAGGGTTAGGGTTACACAGAGTCGGTTACAATGGTAGGAGATCTCCATATCCAGATCGCCAAGCTTGCCTTCCACGCCAAGGAAAGTCCCATCCGACACGGGTCAAGTCTTCAATCTTGTATCTTCATAGTCTAGAGTCCGCCAAAGATGATAGTTCGCTATCCGACACCCCTAGTCCAGACTCCTCAAGAGCTCCCGAACCAGGCTTCAATGACGACGAGTCCGGCGCGATATTGTCTTCGCATTGCAAGGCGGGTTCCTCCTCCAATACTTCATAGAAGGTTTTGAACACAAGGATAGTGTCCGGCTCTTCAAAACAAGTTCCACATACCACCATAGAGAGAATAACTTTTTGCACAGATCTGCTGACGATTCCAAGGGCGTGACATCACACCACGGCCATGCCTTTATTTGAATCATTTTTTACTGTCCCACCTCAGCTGCTTTTAGCGAGGCGTTTCCTTGGCACGCCTTATCAAAGCGTAGATCGTGCCCCCTTATTCTGGGATTCTCATCAATACGGACGTGGGTAACCCAACCGCGCCATTGATTGCGGTGCTTGGGAGATAAGTTTAGTTTTATCAGCTGGTGGGGGACGATAGCTTCGCTCATTCATATAAGGGATAAGGATCCACCCTTTTCACCCACGCCTTCCTCCTCCCTTGCTCATCCATTTCCAAGACTCGAGCTCCAGCGCCTAAGTCCGCACATCCTTCCTCGACCATCTCCAGCCATGTCCGGAGCGGAGGTAGGTGGATGGTCTCCTCCGCCACGGAGGGGCAAGTAAAAAGCTATGAAGGTCGGATACTTGTCCGACGATGTCGCACATGTCGGGCAGCTCATCCCCACCCCCAGTGCCCCATGAGAGGGTGGTGTTCCTCCCCACTTCCTCCGCGAACTAGGGTTTCCACTTCACCCATTTGTCCGGGGCTCATGTTCTACTACGGCCTAGATTTCCATGATCCGCCCCAATTTCATCCTCAACATCTCGGCGCTTATCATCGCGGTGTGAGGCCTTCCTCTCAGATCCAGCCCCACTTCGCTTATGGCTGAAGACCTTCAATGTCAGTCAAGGTAGTGGGCGGCCGCCAAGCGGAGTGCGGAGGTGCCATGGTTGGCAAGATGGCCAAAGTCCTATGGCTCGAGGGCTCCTTTGTGGAGACCATAAAGGGGTGGCAATTGGGGTGGTTCTACATCACCGAGCTGCGCGAATCTCAATGGGCGGCGGCCCCCGAATTCCGATCTGGCTTCCCCACCCGGCTCACATCATGGAAAGAGACGGGCCAGACGTGGGGGAATTCAGATGAGCTGTCTGGACTCCAGACTTGCGTCCGAAACCTGGTGGACAAGAATCTCAGGCTTGTCAACGTAATCCAGGTGATGCTCATCCGCCGGATTCTCCCATGCCAACAATGGGCCTTCAAATTGTGGGAGTTCGATCCGGCACAGCACCCAACTCTGAAAATGCTCTTCGACACTACGCATTTAAGATGCCCGGAAGGTGCTGTTCAAGGGCGCCGAGGTTCTACATCCGCCATCAAGATTATGGATTCAGCTCGCAGCGCCGAGCCAGTGAGGTAAGTTATTTTACCCTTTATGGGACTCTTTTTCATAGTTTGACTCTATGCGGATCTAAAACTCCCTAACTTTGACAGATCGGTTGAAGACGTCCCGACAGATTAACTGTCCGCCCTTTGCCGTAAGACCCAGCGGACGCCTCGATTGGCGCTGTTGCTGGTTCCGCACCTCACGTGGTGCCGGAGAAGAAGGCCAAGAAGGAGGCCACGGAACTCGAAGAGCTCCCGATGCCAGCGCTGCCGGACTCATCACCCGACAACCTCGGGCGGAATCCTCCTCCGAGGAAGAGGTGGAGGAAGAAGCCTCTCCAGCCGGGGAGAGAAGAAAAGGAAGGCCGCTTCGACCGGGAGGCCGGAGGGTCCAAGAAGGAAGGACCTTCCTCCGAATTCTCCGCCAACGCCGAGAACGACGAGGAGGAGGGCTAACAAGGGCCAAGACCCCGGCGACATCGTAAGTGTCCGGATACCCATGGCTTTTTTTTTTTCATTGCATAGTGTTCTAATGCCAATAATCATGCAGCCCGCCCAAGGACGAGCTTGCCGCTCGACGAGCGGGTCCCCGAATTCGCCAAGTGGAGAGTACTTCACTCCGGCCGCCTCACCTCACGCCGCGACGACGCCAAGGTGGGGCCCAAAGGGGGCCTGGCCAAGAGGAGGTGGCACAGGAGGCGCCGCAAGGCAGCCTCCCGGACTCCAAGCGAGGGGAGCGAGACCCCTGGGGTTCTAAGCCGACCTTGTCCGACTCCATACCGAACCTTCAGCCGGTTCAAGTCCGCAAGCGGCCCTTCAGAGGAAGGGTAAGACGCCGTGTCCTTCGCCCAACCGGAGGCACCGGATAGCTTATCGGAGGTGCTTAACAGCAGCCCATCGAGGAGGAGCACCACACTGTTATGAGTGGGTGATCCAGAAGTTCAGTCCGCCAAGAGCGGGCTGATGAAGCCTGCATCAGCCTTCTAACAAAGCTTTGAGGTAAGTTTAGAATATGTAAAAATATTACTGTGATAGACAGAGCCCTGATGCTTAGTTCGTGTTCGGAAAGAAAAGCGGACTAAGGATATAAAAAGATATACGCAGGAGTCTAACATAAGTATGTCAATATGGGAATGTAGGCTACGCCGACTCGCCAAGACCGATCATGGAGGTCAATGCATTGAAGGAGAGCCTCGAAGGTCCGAGAACGAGCTCGCCAAGCCAAGAAGCAGCTCGAGGACAAGGAAGGTAAGTAATACCTTATTAAAGAAATACTTTATATAAAGGATTCAGTTGCAAAATGACAGGAATAACGTGGTATTGTAGGGCCACGAACGAGGTGGCGACCCTGAAGGAAGCGGTGTCCGTGGTCGAAAGCAAAGCGGCCGCGGAGCGCACTGAGCGCGAGAAGCAGGAGGAGCGGTGGCGGAGGTGCGGCAAGAGCTCCGTGCTCGTGGAAAAACACGAGGGTTTGAGCGTGACTCAAGACTCGAGAGTCCGAGCTCGCCTGCTCTTGAGAGTGCCAAAGCCGCTAAGGCCAAGCCCAAAAAGCCCTCCAAGAAATTGAATCATTAAAGAAGATAGCGGCGGTAAGGCATTCTTATGCAAAGCAAGCATGTGAAAGTGAATTACCTATTACTTACCCGATTCGAGCTCTCCAGAGCATTCGCAGATCTGCCACGAGGTGTCCGATGCTGCCGCTGCTTCTACCGCGCCAAGGAGGGGAGCTCGACGGAGAAGGTGTTCTGTCTCAAGATGTCGAGGTCGACATCCGGTGCTCCCTAAGCAACCAGCTGAAGCAGCTGGTCGAGCTCCACAAGGTCACCGAACAGGCCATGAAGGGCCTTATAGTTTGGTTGTGGCCATTGAAGCCATGCCCGGAGCTACTTTGGGCTAGTGCGGCGGCTGGTGGATGCCTCGTCCATGGATTGAAGTCATCTGCGCCCGCCTGCATTGAAGGTGCCTGTTGGCCCTTGCCCGTGCTAAAGTGCACCGGGCAAGCTGGATGCGGAGAAGCTTGTGACGGACGGGCCACCAAGGGCAAGGAGCATCGCACGCCGAAATGTATTATGAGGGCGCCTCAAGGGTGCCCGCCAGATAGCGGATGAGTGCTCCAAAGATGTAATTTTTGAAAAGACTCAGATTTGTTATCCCGCGCGCTGAAAACTTGTTCATATGCGCTTAAGCAACACTTGTTAATTTAAAATATTACCTTCTGGCGGCCGCTTATCAAATTTGAGAGATGGCAAGTCGTTGGCTTCAGCCCCCATGCCACGAAAGTGTGGGGTGTTCGATAAACTTGAGCACTCTTGTTCCCATTCTGGGTCCGTCGAGGAGGCGCCAACGCGAACGAACAAGGAAACCAGACTTATAATGCTTGAACACTCTCACTTAGCCATAGAATTCTATAATTTTAAATTTCGCGAAGCCCCTAGTATTCGAAAGATCGAAGTTCGGGCGCTATCCACGCCTTTGGCCGACAATGCCGACTTTCGCCTAAGCGCATAAGTCTTTAGGGACCCGTAGAAACCTCTCGAACAGCGCATCGCTCTCGCCCTATCATGACGGCCAGTTTTAGCTTTCCACCGAGGTGCTCAACCCAACTCAACTGGGCACAATCGCAGTGGTTCTCCTGGTGCCGCGTTAGCCGATAGAACGGAACGTAAGGCAGCAAAACACAGGAGCCGGGCAAACCCAACTATTGACCCAAGACATGATTCGGAGCCGATGCATATAATGCTATAAGTTCGGGGTGCCACTCTCGTGAGAGTGTTCGGACTTCTAACACCATATTCTGGGGAACTTAAGCCCTGGTGTATTGGCCGCACTAAAGTGTACGGGTGCAATATATCATGAAATGAACATATATATAGATAAAGAAAGGAGGAAATAATAGGCACAAGCTATGTATTGTTTATTTAAGAAGAAACTGCAAATAAAAGCAGTAACGATACAAATTGTGCGATAAGCAAGGGATGGGCTATTTAACATGTCCTCTCCGTGGGTAAGCATGGATGGTATGTAAAACAGGTATAATGCTCATAGTAGAGACCACCTGACACTCGACGAAGCTTGCTTCCCTCGGCTGCTGATCATGAGTTCGGCGCGAACGCCGGACAGGCTTCGGAGAACAGAGTCCTGAAAGTAAGAAAAAGAAAAAGAAAAAGAATGACACAATCGAGCCCCGTGCGTTGAGCCGCATTCGGGCGTGTTCTCCCTTATGCCCATGGTATCTCCAGAGCGTAGTTATGTACGCAGTAGTAATCGGCTTCGCAACTTCGCGAGGGCTGGGTTAGCCGGATTGCTACGCTGCGCTTGGATCGTGCCAGCGGTCTTGTTGTAGGTTACCCGGCGCGCTTTGATGTTGTCCGGACGCTTAGTGGCCGGACTCGAGAATTGCTGTGAGAGATCGCCTTGCACGCCCGCCGCGAGGGCCGCCGTGTGCTCCTCCGCTCGAGAGAGCGCTCGTGTTTCCATTGACCGTGATTACCTCGAGGGCCTGGCATTTTGAGCTTGAGGTATGCGAGGCGGCACCGCATTGAACTTTGCAATGCGGTTCTTCCGAAAGCAAGGCGTGATAGCCGCCATGAACGGGACTATGTCAAGATTAACTCTTTGCTTTGAAGTTATCCGGGATCCAAGACCACTTCGAGTGTAATCGAGCCTGTATAATTGGCCTCTACACCTGGTATGACGCCTTTAAAGGTCGCCTTTGTGGGTTTAATCCTTGAGGGGTCTATGCCCATTTTGTGCACTGTATCCTGATAAAGCAGGTTCAGGCTGCTACCGCCGTCCATCAGGACTCTTGTTGGGGGTATAACTACTGAGTGTAAACCGCCCTAAAGGGGCCGGGTTACCCTCGTCCATGATCAGGGCCCACGAAGGAGGCCCAGAGCCCAGAGGCGGATTAGGGTCCATTTATGTAAACTGCCTTAGTCTTATAACTTGTGCTGTAAGATAAGAGAGAAGAGACCGAGCCGGACACTTGTATGAGCCGGATCAGACTTCAGAGACCGCCAAGCGCCAACCCGTATATAAGGGGACGACCCGCGGCGTTTAGGATAGACACCGAGGCTTAGGCGGCTATTGCTCCCTAGTCGCCAAATCACATCAATCCCATCACAACTAGACGTAGGCTTTACCTTCATCGGGGCCAACTAGTATAACTCCCGCCTCTTTGTGTCCGCTTAACCTCTAAGTTAACCCGCACGATGGCCCCGCGACTAAGTCCTTTCACGAGGACATCTGCCGTGACAATTCCACGACAGTTGGCGCCACCGTGGGCTATCGCACGATGGTTTGATGATCTTAGAGGGCAAGTTTGAAGGACTCAAGGCTATGTTGTGGGCCGGATGACTAAGAGTCGTCAAGGCAAGCTCGTGATCGACGATGCGGATCGGGGCCCCGAGGCTGGCTCGACGAGCACGGGTACCGGGTCCCTTTGGTGGCATACACGTATTCATCGGCAAGATCGGGCGAGCCAGGTCCGGCCGACATCCGCACCGACTCGCCGAGATGGCTCAGCCGGGCTAAGAAGAGTCCTGCCCTAGCTAAACCGGGCTGCTGCTGCTGCTGCGGGAGTCGCCCACGGAGACTATGAGGGCGGATCAGCATCCGCGGCGAAACCGTTGTTCTACTCGGGCGACGAAGTCGTCCGCCGGGAAACCGAAGTCTTTGTACCAGCTGCAAGATGGCCAGATCGGGGCTGTTCCGACGGTGAGAGTATTCCGACCCTTTGATCTACCCAGCCGGGTTGGAATTTTCATGGCCGTACACAAGCGACGCTTCACTTCGACCGCGGGCGCCCATCGCCGCCGTTCAACACAGCGTGGTGGCAGCCGAAGGAGGCCCCGCGCCCACCGCTCAAGTTTTATCGAGTTATTCGACGATTACTGCGCCATGGCGAGGCTAATCCGCGGATCAGGACCTGCACAACGCAGAGATTGCAAAGGTGAAGGAACAGATCGCTAAAGCTAAAGCGGATCCGCAGCCGCGACGGAGGATGGCGCGAACGGGCCGCTGGATGCACAGCTTATAGGCTCATGCCGGATCGAAAAGGCCACATGAAGTCATGAAAAGGAAGTACAGATCCCGCCTACCTTCGGTTTTCGAGGGAAGAGAGCTTTTAATACCCCGGGGCAGGGACCAAGAATCCGCCGCCGGTGGTGAACCGCCGAAGCACTGGACGGGCGCGCCGTTCAGCCCTGCGGTGATAGATCTGCTCGCCATCATACCGGGCGCGCTTCAGGTTGTGCGACACCTCCGGTCACTAATCCAACCCGATGGATAATCTTGTTGCGGCTGCGCACGGTTGGAGGCGATTCCAATTGAAGGTGACTCACCACAGCGATAGAGACACGCCGGTAAAGGAGCTCTCAGACGGCCCCGCTCAACAGAAGCGATTCATACAATGGGATCGGATCCACTCCACCCCCGCCTAAGCCGGAGTTATAGCCGCGCGCCGATTTAACCGTCAGATCAAGCAATGCGCAGCGCGGGTCCGCCAGCAGCAACAACCCGGCGGTGGCTTCAAGACGCCAAGTGGTGGTGGACCGGCCAGGCACGAGGGAGGCCGAATTAGCAGCACAACATGAGGATCATCAGCTCGCAGGGTCACGCCCGCTCATTGGGGTGCCTTGCCTCGCCCCCGCTTACACAATGTGCGCTTGCCCAAGGACTTCAAAGGCCACGCAAGGTGCCCAATTATACCGCCGATTTAGCCTGTAAGCGGATAGAAAGCTATGAGATGGCCATGGAGATGCTGGATGTGGATGAAGCTGCGCAGCGAAGTATTTCACCATGATGTTGGAAGGTACGCCCGCATTTGGTTGAAGAACTTGCCGCCTAACTCAGCCAGTTCATGGACCCAGCACGGACCCGGTTCATTCAAAATTTCAAAGACACCTGTAAACAGCCCATGTCTGTGGTGGATTTGGCGGCTTGTGTCCAGCAGAGGAGAATCTACAACCCATTGGGTGCGCCAAGCTTCGAGGTTTTACATTCGCCGATCGATCAACCCTGATTCCACGATCTTAACCCTAGAAGCCAACCGCCGGTTCGAACTGCTGAAGTTGAAGCTGGGTCGCATGAAGCGCTTTTGCAATGACATGGGAACTCTCATGGGCGCTGGTAAAGTATGCTGATTCGATAGTACCAAGGATCCCGAGTCCGAGGATGACGAAGTAGGGAAGGGAAAACAGAATAGCAACTCCAGAGGCCAGCAAAGATCATTCGCAGTGCAATGGGGAAACAAGCGTAAGGCAAACGGTAACATGGGCTTCAGAGCCAACACCAACGCAGCAGGACAAGGGTCAGCGCAAACGTAGTAATCAAACCGGGCGGTGCGCAAGGTCACAATCCGGATCGCTTGAATTACCTATTGAATCAACCTTGTCCAAGCATGGGACGAAGGAGGCACCAAATAACCACTCGAAGGATTTTTATATTATGCAGGAGTTCAAAACTCTAATGCTTTCCGTATGATCAAGGGCCCGGCAGCGTTCGTGGTCCGCCCCGGTTACGGTGGAGGAAATTCGCCAGTGGTTCGTGGTAATCCGGCGGCAAGGCAATCGAGCAATCGTAATAATCGTAACAATCAAAACCAAGGTTACAATCAACAACAGCAGCAATGGGTTACCAAAGTAATCCAAAGCAGCTTGAACGGTGGATGCACCATGTCTTTACCACCAGCTTGGACAGACGAGACCGAAACTTCGTAAGCGGGCGGTCGTTGTTGTTGAACCGCCGCACCGCATTACCCGCGCTGGTCGAGCAGCCTATTGTATGGAGTGAGAGGATCATCCTCCCCGGTTTACAATCCGGTCAGCTAGCCCTAGTGGTGGCACCTCGTGGGAGGATACAAGTTTACCAAAGTGCTTATGGATGGAGGGAGCAGCATCAACATCCTGTACTACGAGACCTTCCGACGGATGGGGTTGACGGATAAGCATCTCAGCCGCCCAAAGACAAGTGTTTCACGGTGTGGTGCCCGGCAAGTCAGCTGCATCTCGCCGGTAAGATAGCTCGAGGTAGCCTTTGGAGATGAACATGAATCCAGATCGAAACGTTGACGCTTGAGGTGGTGAAAATCCAAAGCCCTTACCACGCCTGCTTGGGCAGCCGCTTATGCTAAGTTTATGGCACGCCTTGTTATGTTTATTTATAGCTGAAAATGCCGGGTCACAAAGGGACGATAACGGTTCATGGAGCCGCCGATTGCGCTGGAGTGCGAGGAAGGTGATGCGGTTATGCAGAGTCGGTTTGTGCCATCAAGAGTTAAAGTACTATAAAGACAATGTTGATCCGGCGGATATGACCCCGCTGAAGAAGCCAACTACAGAGCACGATCCGGATTTGAAGTTTAAATCGCGGCTGAGACTAAACTTGTTGATTTTGTGCCCGGCGATTCGCCCAAGCAGTTCACCATCGCTAACTTGATCCTAAATAGGAAAGCGTGCTCATCGAAGTTCATCCGTGAGAATTGGGACATTTTTCCATGGAAACCTTCCGACATGCCGTGTACCGAGGGAACTCGCCGAGCACACTCTTAATGTTGATCCCAAGTACAGACTGGTAAAGCAGTTTCTTCGCCGGTTTAACGAGGAAAGGCGCAAGGCCATTGGAGAGGAGGTTGCTGTGCTCTTAGCGCAGGGTTTATCGCTGAAGTTTTCCATCCGAGTGGCTCGCTAATCCGTGTTGGTCCTTAAGAAGAATGGCACTTGGCGATGTGTGGATTACACAGATCTTAACAAGGCTTGTCCAGCAGATCCTTTCGCCTCCCCCGCATTGATCAGATTATTGACGCTACGCGGGTTGTGAGCGCTTGAGCTTTTAGATGCATATTCGGATATCATCGATTAAGATGGCGTTAAGGACCAAGAGAAGACGGCGCTCATCACCCCTTTGGAGCCTTCGCTATGTATCTATGCCTTTGGGCTCAAGAGCGCCAAGCAACTTATCAACGCTATGATAGAATTGCTTGCATGAACAGATCGGCCGAATGTGCATGCTTATGTGGATGATATTTTGTTAAGTCAAGGAAGAAGGAAACGCTGATTGAGGATCTAAAGGAAACTTTTGACAACTTATGGGTGTACAAGATGATGCTCAACCCGCTAAGTGTGTCTTCGTGTTCCGCAGTAAGTTATTGGGTTTTCTTGTGTCCAACAGAGGGATTGAAGCTAATCCGATAAAATTACAGCTATCACCTCCTTGGCTAAGACAAAGTGCATCAACAATGTCCAAGGATTGGCGGGTCGGATTGCCGCTTAAGCCGGTTTATCACCGCTTAGGAGAGAAGGCCATTCCTTTGTACCAGATGTCAAGAAGACGGATCAATTTGTCCGAGTTCAGCCACCGATGAAGCATTGAGGACTTAAAGCGGCAGTTGGCCAACCCGCCGTTTCGCCGCCTCCCATTGACAAGGAGCCGCTTCAGGTCGCTAATGCCAGGCAGTCAGCGAGCCATTGTGGTGGAACGGAAGGAGGCAGGAAGGAGTATCCGTTCAACGGCCGGTTTATTACATCAGCGAGGTTCTCATTGAGTCTAAGCAAAGATATCCGCATTGGCGTAAGCTGGTATATGGAGTTTTTATGGCGTCGAAGTGAAGCAATATTTTCAGGGCACCCCATCACGGTGGTCGCTTCAGCTCCTTTGGGCGATATCATACAGTAACCGGAAGCAATCGCCGGATTGCTAAGGGCTATCGAGCTTGGGCCGACGGTTTAAGGTATATGCCTCGGACGGCAGAAAATCTCGTGCACTTGTGGATTTCATTAATGATTGGACGGAGTTGCAAGCACCAAGAAAAGCCGGATCATACCTATTGGACCATCCACTTTGATGGGTCCAGCAATTGAGGGCTCGGGGGCGGAGTCGATTAACTTCCCCGCGAGGTGACAAGTTTCACACGCTTCTCCGCTTAATGTTCCCTTGTACTAACAATGCAGCTGAGTATGAAGCTTTGCTCCACGGTCTCCGGATGGCTAAGGAGATGAATCTCAGCCGGTTAAATGCTTTGGTGACTCGGACTTGGTGGCCCAGCAAGTATCGTGTACTTGGGATTCCAAAGATCCGCCATGGCTGCGCATCGCCGGGAGGTGGATGTTGTTGCAGGACACTTTAAAGGATATCGTGGATCATGTGGATCGTCGGAAGAACGGCGGGCGGATGCTCTAAGCCGGCTGGGCTCTCAACGTAAACCGTCCCGCCTAATGTCTTCCTTGACGCATCGCATAATCCGCCGCTTAAGCTTCCCGATGAAGTAGATTTGGCTATTCCTGATCCGGAGGCTCGCTTGGTGGCAGCCTTGCATGTCATTCCGGATTGACGCCCCTTATTTGGCGACATGAACCGGGCGAAGTTACCGAAGATGAGACATTGGCCCGCAGATAATTCGCGGTCTAAGTCTATGACCATATATAATGGCGAAGTTGCATCATTGCAGCGTGTCGTATGCTTCAGCTGCCAGTGTCCCCGAGGAAGGCCGTGAGATATTGCGTGAGATCCATGAAGGGGACTGTGGTCACCACGCCGGTTCAAAATCCCAGGCCAAAGCGCCCGCCATGGTTTTATTGGTTGACGCCCATGCCGATGCAGAGGAACTGGACAAAGCGATGTGATGGTTGCCAAGTTTTCTAGACGTGCTCACATACCGCTCAGAATTGAGGATGATTCCAATTACTTGGCCGCTTGCAACTTGGGGCTGGATATGGTTGGGCCTTTAAAAGGTCCAAGGACAAGAAACACACTTGCTGGTCGCAGCTTGACAAATTTACAAAGTGGGTCGAGGCGAGCCTCGTTAGCAAGTGTGATGCGCCACGGCGGTTCAGTTCATAAAAGGGTGATCTTCCGGTTTGGGTTTCCACACAAGATCATCACGGACAATGGCACCAATTTGTCCAAGGGAGCCATGAAGGAGTTTTGTGAACGAGAGCACATCCGCTTGACGCTTTCTTCAAGGGCCCACCCGCAGTCCAATGGTCAAGGTAACGAGCTAATCAGAGATCTTGAGAGGTATCAAACCCCGCTTATGGTCCCTTTAGAGAGGACGCCGGGTTGTTGGGTAGAAGAGCTACCATCCGTGATATGGAGTATCAATACTACCCTAACAGATCCACCGGATACACACCGCTCTTTATGGTCTATGGAGCGGAGGCGGTCCTTCCTCGCGATATCCGCTATGACTCGCCTCGCGTGGCAGCATATGTTGAGGCCGATAGCGAGGCAGCACGCCAGACGCTTTGGATCGACCGGATGAAGAGCGAGATATGGCGGCTGCTCGCTCGCGATTTACCAGCAGGATCTTCGCCGGTATCACAACGGCGGTTAGAACAAGAACCTTTCAGAAGGAGACTTGGTGCTTCGCTCATTCAAGACCGCATAGATATGCACAAGCTATCCCCACCTTGGGAAGGGCCCTTTGTGGTCAGCAAGAATCTGCACAACGGGTCATACTATCCGATTGATGTTCGAGAGCGAAAAGACTCACGATGTCGAAGAGGAGACCAACAGCCGTGGAACATAGCTCATCTTCGCCTTATTATACCCGAGCCATCGGCTCCACTTATGTACATATTAAGACAATGTATATATTATGAATAAAAGCAATAAACCGGAGCCTCGCTAAAGCGGGTATCCGCTCGTAAAAAGTCCGGTTTGGGTACATGGAGTTGTTGTCGCAGCAGCCTCCGTTTAGCCCTTGATCTTGCTTTTCGTAAGTTTTTGTCACTTGGGGCTTGGTCGTGTCCGAACCGATGCAACACCTTTTGATGGGCGTAAAGCCACCAGATCACTTGGGGACATGGTCACATCTGAACCAGTCACGCCTTGGTCGGCCTAAGGCCATAGAATCACTTGGGGCTTGGTCGAACCCAACCATTGCCATGCCACTTGATTGGTATAATGCCACGGTTTCAGCTTGGGGGCTGGCTGACTTGAACCATCGCTACACCTTATGGGGAGCTTGGTCCCGTCCACCATGGGAACACCATCCGATCAAAGCTCAAGAAGTTTCTTCTTGCAAACGGTTTTATAATTGCCTTTGCTTCCATATTGATTTCATAACTGTTATTTGATTTTTTGGCTTTTTTAAACCGATGACCTCTTTAAACCGGTTCAGTCTGTCAACTAATGGAATTCGGTCTATTTTTAATCCGAAGATATTTGCTTCGGTTTGATTTTTTCTGTTAACATCCCATTATGGAGTAACAGGGGGTCTTGTCATGACCCAACATGGTTTACACGGTAAACCGGCATTATAAACACAAGAGTTGTTTTCTCCTTTGACGGTAATGGTTTATACACCCTCCGCCTCAAGATTGGCTAAGCCAATTGCATGCCCGACGCTGGCAGGTATTTGTTTTTGTATCACAAAGGTTTGAGCATATACATCAATATTTTCTTATATAAATATATTGGCATCACAAGCCGGCTGGCGGCACAAGCCGCCGTGGCGGTTTAAGAATTTGTGATTACAGGCAAAATGCATTGAAGGTTTCAAACCAAAGTATCAGCACCTCCGCGCGAAGGTTACAGACTGAGAGCATAAAAGCATGTTCAAAAACAAAGTGCTGGCTATTCTATTACAAGGCCTTCCAAGGCCCGTGTTTCGCATGTATGCTATGACTAGCAGCTTCGATGCATCACCCGCTTGACGGATTAAGCTTCTTCGCCAGGTTGACGGAGGAAGAGGGGGCACTCGCGCCGGTTCAACTTCTTCCTCTTCATCACCCAAAGCCCGAAGTCATTGGTAGACCACCAATCCGGTTAAGGCCCGAAGACAGCCTCTTCACTTATAAGCTCAGCCGGATCAACGCCGGGGCATAAGTGTGCTTACGGATTGAGGAACAAGGCTCGACTTCTGGAATGACAAACCCACCCGCTTGTTGTTTGCATCATAAAAGAGCGGTGAACCGCCAGTTGGCTTCGCTGCCGCTTGACTCGCCAATGACGATCTCCTTTGTTATTCGCTTGTATGCCATTGTCAAAGGCTTCACCGCTCTCTTGAGCGCTGGGAAACCCTTGGTTATGTCACCGGATCAAGATCCGCTATCCACGCCTTTGGTGCGAAGTTAGAGCCAAGAGAGTGCCAGCCCGGCCATGGATCGCTTCAACTCTTCGCTGCCCCAAACCATGGACAACCGTCCAGGTATCTTTGATCAGGGACGGAGCTGTGTTGTCGCACGATGTGGCACATATGACTGGCTGGCGCCGTATACAGCTGCTCAATCAGCGTAAGCAGCCTTGAGCTTCCTCCGCACATCGAGCCTGATGAGCAATACGCTTGCCTCGCACCGGTTTCGCATAACTCAGGTTAAACCGCGGAAATATCAAAACAGAGGTAATCAGTGCAAGTTTTCTTACCAAAGATGGCAGAGGTCATGGCATGCACTTGGCGCTTTAGTCCGTAAGCTCTTCACCACCGCTTAAGAGCTGATTCAAAGATCTTCCGCCTGCTTTTTCAAACCGCCTTCTCGGTGTCCCAGCTTGGCCTGCTCGGATTTATAGCACTCCTTCAGTTGTTCCATAGTGGCCAAGGCAGTTTTCAATTCGCCCTGGCCTTGGTGGTTTCTCGCTTGTTGAGTTTCCAGATTGGCTCAAGGTCCTTGAGTTGCACGGTTTGTCTGGTATATCTCATTCGATAACAAAGGGAGCACGTTAGTTGTTTCATTATAAAGTCCCAAGCTCAATACAAATATTCAACTTGGCACTTGGGGGCTAATGGCTAGTTGATCTCAGTTTGCTATGGGGATACAGAAATTAAGTCCCGGTTTAACTATGCTAAGTTGAACCGACCCTTGGGGGCTACAGTACTGCAGCTTAAGGCGTATGGGTTCTATACAAAATTAAGTCCCAGTTTAACTATGCTAAAGTTAAACCGACCCTTGGGGGCTACTATGCAGCAAAAATACACGAAAGGCATAAATCCTTACCTCATAACGGTCCTTCATGCGATGCACTGCATCGCTTCAAAGTCACGGCTTGTGTAGAGCCGGTTCAGAAGCCGGAGGAAGTTCTTGGGCGAGAGGTTGTCATGTCGACTGATCAGTTTTCCCTTATCTTTGCTCATAGTAGTAGACTCTTCTTTGGCGCTGTGTTTTACTAAAGCGACCGTTGGCTAGGAGTGGTGTAGCCCGTCCGCCACAATAACATCATCATTTTTGACCGGCTGGCCAGATTGGCGGTCTTCTTGGGGCTTGGTGTCTTCGACTGCTCGGCGGTTCAACAATTACGACCCGCCTGCGGGCCGGACTCGTGGAGCAGGATGCGAGGTTTCCACTTGACCTCCGTTCAGTTTCGCGGATCAGCGTGATCGTTTTGTATAACTCGCCGAGCTATTTTTGGCGATTTCAGGATTTTCGTGGGTTTGCTCGGGTCTTCTCCGGATCAACATCCGCCGAGGATCAAGGGTTTTCGCTTACTCAAGCGAGCCTTGGTGCTGCAATATTCGGAATTAGATTAAGATAAGTCGACCAATGCAATTGTAAACCGAATTGGCGGGACAGCAAGATGGTACTTACCCGTAGCAACTTTAAGCGGAGGCAGCTATGCGTGGTTGATGAACCGCCGTAAGAGTTGGAAGAGGCCTGATAATTCGGGTCGACGGATTGAGAGGACATCGAAGAAACCTTTAAGGGATAACGCCAGAGAACAAATCACCTCCGACGACGCCCGGTTGGTGTATCCGGTAAACCGGATGAGGTAATCTGCTGACCATCGTGCCGGTCGACGGGCGCCTTCAGCCTGCTGCGTCTTCAAGGAAAGGTTTGATTCAAATAAGCATAGGAATGGGATTTTTTCACTTTCCGGACGGCGCGACGAATTCTTTTAACCGGCACGAGGTCGGATTCGGAAGAAAGAAAGATTACCTCAACAGGGTCGGCATGACTGGCTTCAGCATCATCCTGGGAGTTAAAATTGTCAGTAAAAGGAATACAAATGGACAAATTACAAGCAAGAAGAAACACAAAGAGGAGAGCCGGTTTACGGCGACTCCCTCGTACGGATATCAAGTTTTACCTCAGCTTCTGATTCTTCGTCCTCCGGCGGATCAGAAGACTCGGCGGTTTTCCTCTTGCCAGCCTTCTTGGTGGCCTTGGACTTTACACGCGGAGCCCGGGCCGGTTTGGTACGCTTCCAGAAGGAGTTGTTAGCCTGAGAAGTAACAAGGATTAATATATATCAACAAGCATTAATGTCAGAAAAGCGGTGAGTAGAGCCTACCGCAGGCGGTTTGTTGGCAACACAGAAGGGAGCCAACCCGGTTTGGCTGCAGACAGAGATCGGTTCATCAAGCATCCGCTTCACCGCCTCTCGTGACCTCAAGCTCGTTATTGGTAGCTCGTGACGCCTTTGAGGGTCTTGGAGGCTGCCGTGTATTCGCAGCATCAATCCGGCCGGGCGGCTTAGTGGCAAGACGCCCAAGAAACCCAACACCGCACAAGGTCCACACCAGTTAAGCTGCTGGCCATTAGAGCCCGGAGCTTGATAATTTGAGGCGCAAAGTTCTTCCGTTCCGCGGCGGTCAAGCGTAAAGGCAACGGATGATGGTTGCTAAGCCGGTGAGGACGGTAACCCGCAACGGATTCTCGTTGTCCGAGCAGATTCCGCAGAGAACCAGGTTTGGTTCCAATCTTCGATGGCTATGGTGTTTGGCGTGAGGAAAATCTACTTCCTTCCTTTTCTGGATTGAAACGCCGCCCAGCTCCGCGTGTTAGGACCATCCGAAAATTCTGACGGGCGGTTCAAGTGGAAAAATCCGAACAGCTCCACGATGGTTCTTCTTGAAGATAGACTTCACGTAAAACTTGAAAATTGCATATGTTTGACACAGAAGTTCGGGCCAATATCCTGCGGATGGAGTTGAAAACTTGCAAGGACGCCCCGAAGAATTTTGATCCGGCGGCAGAATCCCGGTCTAAGTGCTGCATAAACACAATTACTTTCCTTCTTGCGGATCGAGGAATTCGCATCCGAACACGCCAAAGGAGGACATTTTTGAAGCCAAAGCGCCCAGGCAGACGATCCGCTGAGTTATGTTTCAGTGATCTTGGACCGGACCCAATTGCAAGCTGAGAATTGAGGGGCCATTCCGGAAGACTAAACTGCGAAAGGAAAGGAAAAACGGTTCACCGTTAAACGGTTCAGGCACATTATATAATGTTAAACCGGCGATTCGGCAGCCAGTTTCCAATTCCGGTTTAACTGAGGACTAATGGAGTGACGGATTAGCTATCAAAAGTCAAACCGCCAAAAGAGACAGAATCGAAAATCTACTAAGTGTGCATAGAAACAGATTTCACATGCGAATGGAAGTAATTTAGATCTACCAAGATTCAAGAAGAAAATTTCTGCGACCTATGCAAGCCTCATAAAGGGCAGGAAGGTTCGTAAGGCCCCAAACAAGAAGATCTGAATAAAATGAAAGATGAACAAGGAGTAAAACTGATGGCGGAGCGGTCGCCGCACAGGATGTGTACTATGGTTGAATCATACGGCCATGGCAGGGCAGGTATGAAGAAACTAAGATGAGCACCTTTGAACTACGAGATGAGCAGGGATCTTCAGATGCGGATCTAGGGTTCAAAAAGGGACCTTACCCGATGCGCAGAACATCGGAGGAGCGCCAAGAGTTTCTGGTCCGGTCAGGTTGATGCAGCGGCCCGGCGCTGACGTGACGTTCGAAGGTCGGAGGCAACGGCGGAGCTTCAGAGCGGGAGCATCGCGAGGAAGAAGAAGTGCGGAATAAGAAGAGAAAGGGCCTGCCGGTTTATTTATAAGGAAACGGGGCAATTAACAAGCGCGAGAATCGAGGAGTCGAAGCGGACGGACGCGAAAGCGGCCGCCGATTTCCGGATAGTATTAAATGAAGGGAATCTTACTGTTTGGATTTCTTTATTAAAGATGACGCCAAGGCGCCTGCTGCGGTGGTCGGAGGATGACGCCACGGCGGTTCAAGCAGATGGCGGTTTACTTAAATATGAAGGAGATTCAGAGTTTCGAAGATGTTGAAGATTAACATGAACCGTTCAAGTCAACTGGGCCTAATGTTGGGGTATAACCATCGAGTGTAAACCGCCTAAAGGGGCCGGGTTACCTCGCCCATGATCAGGGCCCACTAAGGAGGCCCAGAGCCCAGAGGCGGATTAGGGTCCATTTATGTAAACCGCCTTTAGTCTTATAACTTGTGTCAGAAGATAAGAGAGAAGAGACCGAGCCGACACTTGTATGAGCCGGATCAGACTCAGAGACCGCCAAGGCCAACCCTGTATATAAGGGGACGACCCGGGCGTGTTTAGGGACGCATAATTCGAGGCTTAGGCGGCTATTGCTCCCTAGTCGCCAAATCACATCAATCCCATCACAACTAGACGTAGGCTTTACCTTCATCAAGGGGCCAACTAGTATAACTCCCGTGTCTTTGTGTCCGCTTTAACCTCTAAGTTAACCCGCACGATGGCCCCGCGACTAAGTCCTTTCACGAGGACATCCGCCGTGACAATTCCACGACAACTCTAGTGAGGTGAACTGGCCGATGATTGGGTCAAGAACCAATGCGCCGAATCCACCGTGACGGATGCTAGTGGGTGGTCCTTCGATCAAAGGTGATCGGGCAGAGGACCATGGGTTGAACTTCGGGCGATTAGCTCCATCGCATATACGCCCCTTAATGCACGCTTCCGCTCCCTTTGGGTATGTGGGTTGCGATATCATGTTCACCGTCCGCACTTGTGCGGAAACCCTTCTCGTCCTCTATTGTTCGGGCGGTCGGGCTCTTCTTCGCCATCGCTATGCAGCCCCATGTCGTTGTTTTCGGCGCTTAGCTTGCCTGCTTGTTTGAACACCCAACAATCCCTGCTGGTGTGGTTGGCTGGTTTTCGGGTGCCATGTATCCGCACAAGCGATCGAGTATTCGGTCCAAGTTGGACGGGCCCCGGTATTTCTTTTGAATGGCTTCTTCCGCTGACCCGGTTTAGAGCCTCTGAATCCGCATTTACCGTCAGATCTTCAGTATATCACCGCACGCGGTGTTTATTCTGTTGTGACGCGACCGCCATTGCTGTCCTTGGTATCCGAACTACCGTGGTGTTTGGCCGTTGTTGCTTCAAGCCAGCTAGTTGTCCTCCGCGCAAAAGCGGTCATGAGTGTGGTGAGGGCTGCCATGGATTTCGCTTTTCCTGTCCTAGGTGCCGGGCTAGCCACTCGTCGCGGATGTTGTGTTTGAAGGTTGCTAGCGCCTCTGATCCGGACAGTCGACGATCTGATTTTTCTTTGTTAGGAACCGCGCCCGTAATTGTCCGCCGATTCTTCCGCTGCTGAATTATATGGCTAAGGTCATCGGCGTCGGTGGTCGCACATATGTGCCCTGGAAGTTATCAAGGAATGCGGCTTCCGTGTCCTCCCAACAACCAATTGATTCTCGCCGCAAGCTGTTAAGCCAATGCCGAGCTGGTCCTTAAGCTTGAGGGAGGTATTTGATGGCATGTAGATCATCACCGCGGGCCATGTGGATATGGAGGAGATAGTCCTCGATCCGCATTACAGGATCTGTGCTACCATCGTATGATTCGATGTTTACGGGTTTGAAGCCCTCGTGGATTTGATGATCCATTACTTCATCCGTGAAGCATAGTGGGTGTGTGGCGCCTCAGATAATATATCACGACGTAGCTCATATGAGCTTTGTTCATCGTGTTCGCCCGCCGGTTTGTTGTATCCAGCGTGACGGTAATCATCCTGAAGTCGCTAGGCGCCCACGCGATCTGTAGATTGATCTTGTGTGCTTTGCCTTATCCTCCAATATATCTTGCAAGTCCGGCGTGTTTTCCCGTGCCTTGGTACTTTTTGAGAGGCGTCGGGGCGTGGCTTGAGCGGAGGGCCGAGAGGCTTCTCTGTCGCTGCGCCACGGGTGGCCGGTCTGCCATGTCGTCGGCCGGTGACTTGGGTGCTTCCTCCTCGACGAGGCAACGGCCTGCGCTCGGGTAGCTTTTGGAGGGGCCTTCGAGTTCATACTCTTCGGCTGCAAGGACTTCAGTCCATTTGTCAGCTAGCAGGTCTTGGTCAGCTCTAAGGTGTTGCTGCTTTTTCTTGAGGCTGCTTGCCGTGGCCATGAGCCTACGTTTAAAACGCTCTTGTTCGACGGGGTCCTCTGGCACGACAAATTCATCGTCGTCGAGGCTTGCCTCGTCTTCAGAGGGGGGCGTATAGTTATCGTCCTCTACCTCTCTTTCTGCCGCACTGTCGTGCGGACTTGCTTCTCCCTCCTCCCGCGCTGAGTCCTCGCTGGAGGGGGGCATCTTCGCACTGTCCGGGTATTATTGTCTCCGTGCCGAATCTCCGCTTTTATTGTGGCGGATTTAGAGCGGCGCCACGACGCCGGGCGCTTGGGCTGTTTCTTGAGGGGTCATCCTCCGCTGTTCCATCGCTGCTCCTATCTTTTGGGATGTCCACCATCTATATGTCATATGACGAGGTGGCTTTCAAAGGCCCTCGTAGGCGCTGGTTCTGGTCGCTCCAAAGATCGCCGCCCATACCGCCGATGTCTTCGTAGTCAAGTCGAGCATGTCGGTTAAATCATCGACAAGGGCTACAAAGTGGGTGGTGGGTGGGCGTTGAATTTCTTCGCCGTCCGATCTCAACCTTCCCGACCGTAGTCCGCCAGGCTCTCCGTGATAAAGAGAGAGACTTTAGTGAATCCAGGATGTCGCCAAAAGGCGAAGTGCCGAAAGATGTCCGCGGCAAGGAACTCCATGACCGGGCGCCCAATTGATTTGATTGGCAGGGGCACGGAGGGTTCGAGTCCGGAGAGGAGTCCGGCACCCGGAGTCACGGCTTCGCAGCGACAGGGACGGAGTTCGCTCAATCGCCGCTGAGATCGTAGCCCCGAGGCGGTGTCCAACCACTCGCCCTCGATCGGGGAACCGACCGGATTAAGGGTCGGAGCGGCATCGTGCGCGCCTCCTGTGGCACTGCTCGCGTAGAGCTAGATCGCACCCATCGAGACAAAGGCAACACGCCGGCTGTGGCTCAATCCGTCAAGATCAAGTCTCCGCGACATCGTCCGTATAGTTCAAGCTTTCCAAATCTGACCGATGGCTGGGGCGAAGCTTGATCGCTCTAGATGGCTGCGAATTGGCCCGTAGTGCAAAGCCGCCAATATGAAGATCTGTCCGGGAGAAAAGTCTCACCATGGACTGCGCTGTTGTTGATGATCTAAGGAGCCATCGGGCCTAGCGGTGACGCATACGAGGAACTCTCAATGAAAGCACCAATGTCGGTGTCAAACCGCGGATCTCGGTAGGGTGTCCCGAACTGTGCCTCTAGGCGGATGGTAACAGGAGACAAGGGACACGATGTTTTTACCCAGGTTCGGGCCCTCTCGATGGAGGTAAAACCCTACTCCCGCTTGATTAATATTGATGATATGGGTAGTACAAGAGTAGATCTACCACGAGATCAAAGAGGCTAAGCCCTAGAAGCTAGCCTATGGTATGATTGTTGTTCTGTCCTACGGACTAAAACCCTTCGGTTTATATAGACACCGAATAGGGTTAGGGTTACACAGTCGGTTACAATGGTAGGAGATCTACATATCCGTATCGCCAAGCTTGCCTTCCACGCCAAGGAAAGTCCCATCCGGACACGGGACGAAGTCTTCAATCTTGTATCTTCATAGTCTAGGAGTCCGGCCAAAGATGATAGTTCGGCTATCCGGACACCCCCTAGTCCAGGACTCCCTCAGGCCCCAAGATGGGATATCGTGGATACAGAAAGTTGCGGCGGTGGAATTAGGTTTTGGCCCAGATTCGATCTGTTGAAGTACGAGGTATATATATGAGGAAGGAGTACGTCGGTGGGGCTTGGGGCCGACGAGGCAGCAGGCGCGCCCTAGGGGCGCGCCCACCCTCATGGCCGCCTCGTGGCTTTCTTGACGGAGGGTCCAAGTCTCCGGATCTTATCGATGAGAAAATCACATTCTCAAGATTTCATTCCGCTTGGACTCCGTTTGATATTCCGTTTCTTCAAACTTGAAATAGGCAAAAACAACAATTCGGGCTGGGCCTCCGGTTAATAGGTTAGTCCCAAAAGTAATATAAAAGTGGAAAATAAAGCCCAATATAGTCCAAAACAATAGATAATATAGAATGGAGCAATCAAAAATTATAGATACGTTGGAGACGTATCATTTGTCTGTCCTGAAAGGTTACTGAGAGCGGGCCAATCATTGATGGTTACAAACAACAACGCGTGCAGGTTAAATTCCTCCTGTTTGTGCTCATCCCACATACGTACACCGTTTCCATTCCACAGCTGTAAAAGTTCTTCAACTAATGGCCTTAGGTACACATCAATGTCGTTGCCGGGTTGCTTAGGGCCTTGGATGAGAACTTGCATCATAATGAACTTCCGCTTCATGCACATCCAAGGAGGAAGGTTATACATACATAGAGTCACGGGCCAGGTGCTGTGATTGCTGCTCTGCTCCCTGAAAAGATTAATGCCATCTGCGCTTAAACCAAACCATACGTTCCTTGAGTCACTTGCAAACTCAGCCCAGTACTTTCTCTCGATTTTTCTCCACTGCGACCCGTTAGCGGGTGCTCTCAACTTCCCGTCTTTTTATGGTCCTCACTGTGCCATCGCATCAACTTGGCATGCTCTTCGTTTCTGAACAGACGTTTCAACCGTGGTATTATAGGAGCATACCACATCACCTTCGCAGAACCCTCTTCCGGGGGCTCGCCACAACATCACTGTGGTCATCTCGTCGATCTTATACCGCAATGCACCGCATACCGGCATGCGTTCAGATCCTTGTACGCACCGCGTAGAGGATGCAGATCATTAGGGCATGCATGTATCTTCCGCACTCTAATCCTATAGGGCATCGACCTTCTTTGCTGCGTATGTATTGTTGGGCATTTCGTTATCCTTGGAAGCTTCTTCTTCAATATTTTCAGTAGCTTCTCAAATCCTTTGTCGAGCACAACATTCTCTCGCCTTCCATCGCAGCAATTCCAGATGGTACCGAGCTTTGTGTTGCCATCTTCGCAATTGGGGTACAACCCTTTTTTGTGATCCTCTAACATGCGATCGAACTTTAGCTTCTCCTTTTGACTTTCGCATTGCGTCCTTGCATCGACAATGACCTGGCGGAGATCATCATCATCGGGCACATCGTCTGGTTCCTCTTGATCTTCAACAGCTTCCCCCGTTGTAGCATCACCGTATTCAGGGGGCACATCATATGGTTCCTCTTGATCTTCAGCAGCTTCCCCCATTGCAGCATCACCGTATTCAGGGGGCACATAGTTGTCATCGTCCTCTTCTTCTTCGCCCTCTTCCATCATAACCCCTATTTCTCCGTGCCTCGTCCAAACATTATAGTATGGCATGAAACCCTTGTAAAGAAGGTGGGTGTGAAGGATTTTCCGGTCAGAGTAAGACTTCGTATTCCCACATTTAGGGCATGGACAACACATAAAACCATTCTGCTTGTTTGCCTCAGCCACTTCGAGAAAATCATGCACACCCTTAATGTACTCGAAGGTGTGTCTGTCACCATACATCCATTGTCGGTTCATCTCAAGGCATTATATATAATTAATGTGTCAAAACCATTACAGAACATCATGAATAGATAATTAAGTGACCAAATTAATATAAGTTCATCATCACATTAAAACCAAAGTACATACATAGTTCTCATCTAACAACATATAGCTCTCTAGAGCATCTAATTAATTAAACTATACATTGAAACTATGTAAAACATTTCAATGCGAAAACAAATGCGATCATAATCGCAACCAAGGTAACAATTGATCCAACGGCATAATGATACCAAGCCTAGGTATGAATAGCATATTTTCTAATCTTTCTAATCTTCAAGCGCATTGCATCCATCTTGATCTTGTGATCATCGACGACATCCGCAACATGCAACTCTAATATCATCTTCTCCTCCTTAATTTTTTTATTTTTTCCTTCAAGAAATTGTTTCTTCTTCAACTAAATTTAACCCCTCGACAATAGGGTCGGTTGGAATTTCCGGTTCACATACCTCCTAGATAAATAAAATCTATGTCATGTTGGTCGGCATAATTTTCATAAAAAATAAATGAACCAATAGTTATAAAGATAATATATACCACATCCGAATCATAGACAGGACGAGGGCCGACGGGGGGCGGATACCAAAACCATCGCACTATATAATAACAAGCAATAAAATAGTAAGAAAATTAGACAAGTATCTATCTAAAGTAATAATTTTTTTTCTTTCATAAAGAAGATAAGAACAAGAGGCTCACCACGGTGGTGCCGGCGACGAGATCGGCGCGGGCGATCGACGGCGGTGAAGACGGGAATGGGACGTGATGGGCCACTAAACCTAGACAAATCTCAAGGAAAATGGAGCTTTGAGGTCGAGCTTAGAGAGGAGAAAGCTTAACTAGTGTGGCTCGGGCATTTCATCGAACACCTCATGTGCATAGGAGGTGAGCTAGAGCACCAAAAAGCCCTCCATTCACCGGCCAGAGAAAAACAGAGCACTGGAGTGCTCTGCTCGCGGGCGAGGGGTATATATAGGCACCTCATTGGTCCCGGTTCGCGGCATGAACTAGGACTTAAGGGCAGCCTGTGGTCCCGGTTCAAGCCACCAACCGGGACCAATGGTGGTGGGCCAGGAGCGAGGCCCATTGGTCCCGGTTCGTCCCACCAACCAGGATCAAAGGGGCCAGACGAACCGGGACCAATGCTCCCACAAGGCCCGGCAGGCCCCTGGCCTCACGAACCGGGACCAGTGCCCCCATGGGTCCCGGTTCTGGACTGAACCGGGACTAATGGGCTGACCTGGCCTAAACCAAAGCCCTCTTTTCTACTAGTGGGCGGCGACGCACGTCGGCCTCCTCCTCCTCCCTCACCGAGCGCTCCATGATGGCGTGCTCGAGATGGTCCTCCTGCCCCGGGGGAGGTAGTTTTCGGGGCCAATGACGCCTCGACGCGGCAGGTCTGCGTCGGTCTCGAGCTTGACGGCGAGCAGCCCAATCTCCTCCGGCTCTCTCTTGACTGAAGTGAGTCACGAGCTCGAAGTGACAGCGGACGAGCTCCCGGCGGCTGAGGAGCCAGAGGAGGCGCGACGACGGCCCGCGAGCTTGCACTCATACTCGTTGAGCTCGCAGCCTTTGAACGCCGGCTGCAGCCGGCTCCCATACTTGAGCCACTTCCATGCCCCCGCTTTACGTGCGGCGTCTGAGATGCTGCTGCGGCGCTCCGCGTCATCCCCACCACTTCCGTAGCCGTCCATGGGTCGGGAAGGGTCGCTAGGGTTTTTTTAGGCTCGCCGGCGGCGAGAAATTGGGGCGGAGGGGGAGGAGAATCGTGGTGGAGCGACGATGGAGGCGAATAGGATTTGACCCGTATCCGAGCGGTGAAACCGCATGAATAGCGGTGGAGAGGGTCTTTTTTCGGGCCACGGTAAACTTTTTACGGGCCGGGCCCGGGATACGGAGTCTGTTCTGGGAAGAAAAATGGGCGAACTCGTATATCATAATTATACGGGTTCGGCCCTTTTACGGGGTCTGCTAGAGATGCTCTAAGTTGGTCTTAGATAAATCATAGTCAGACCCCTGTGTTCAAAGTTAGAGATATGAGCGAATCAACCTGTGATTGGATGGTTAGAGGGACTGTGGTATCTCTAGCCCACCAGGGTTTAAATCCTGATGCTCGCATTTATTCCTGAATTTTATTTCAGAATTTTCGGCGATGCACATTCAGTGGGAAGAGACGTTCCCGTCAACGACGAGGCGCCTACGGTGACTTCATAAATCTCAAAATGATATGCCGGCTCAGTCTTTCGAAGGTGCTTATAGAGATAGAGTGCGCGTGTGTGCATTTATAGAAATGAGTGTATGCGCGTGTATATGAGCGCTTGTGTCAGCCGAGCGGCGGCTCTCCACTTTGACGCACGGGGAACGACTCCTCCACGCATAAGCGTCCGGCGGACGAGCCGACGCCGGAGTAGTCGACCAAGCGGTACAGGCGCGAGGCGCAGGCCACGCTTTACGATCCCAAGCGAGGGTGCTTCGACCGCTGCCGCGGCTTCCGCTGGTACAGGCGCGACCCCGCCGTATTTGACCACGACGAAGAGTGTAAGTAATGAATCTCTCTCTCTTCCTCCGCTGCAAGTTTGTCGAGAAAGTATGCCCGCAAATAGATATGGAAAAGATAAGGCTGCTCCTTCTCAAGCAACCCAATGCTGCTGCTGTCGTTGAAGCAATCTGGTCTCTTAGAGACAAATCCGGCCGCGCGTCTACGGACATTTATCGGTCACGTCTTAAATAATGCATTTCATATTTTGATATTTAAATTAGAAACCTTCAATCCATATTATTACATGCAACATAGCGATGTTTAAGCGGAACTCGTCCGGTCGCCATAGCCATATCCGGCGGCCGGCCGCGCTTCCCATAGTGTTGGTCCGGTCGCCGACAAGGTAGAGTAGGGCATGGGACACGATCCGGTCGCCGGCAAGATAGAGTAGGGCGTGGGACACGAGCCGGCTCACAGGACTCAAGACGCCGCCATCTCCCGTGCCCTATTTTTTCTCGTCGGAGCTCAGAACCTGTTAGGTACCGGTGGACGTTAGATAGATGATGGATCCGTCCTAAAACGAGCCGGCCACATTCATTATGACACGGCTACGGCGTACAGACTGGTGCACCATACGAGGTGCTGGAGAATGGGACTCCGCCTCGCCGCCGTTTGAGGCCGGTTTGAAGTCCCAGCTGTAGATTCTTTTAGTGCCATGTTGGTGTGCTGCCGTGGGACTGGCGGACGAAATGAAACAAAATATATGTAGGAGAAAGGGCGAGACATTTGTAGATGAAAAAATATATGTAGGTTATATATGACTTTAAGATGAAAAAATTACAGCAAACACAAAACTTAGTAAAACTATGAAGATTGCAAAATGTGAATTATGTGGTCAGGTCTTCTACTAAATATATTGATATGACTAAGTAAATCTACTTAGACTAAAAAGTAAATTAACACACTATAGGAAAGGGAATTATGAATTGGACATGATGTGAAAGCTTATATACAGAGTGTCCATAAGCTTTCACATCATGTCCAATTCATAATTCCCTTTCCTATAGTGTGTTAATTTACTTTTTAGTCTAAGTAGATTTACTTAGTCATATCAATATATTTAGTAGAAGACCTGACCACATAATTCACATTTTGCAATCTTCATAGTTTTACTAAGTTTTGTGTTTGCTGTAATTTTTTCATCTTAAAGTCATATATAACCTATGCAAAAAAAATATTTGATTTATTTACTATGATGTGCGAAGGGCTAAGAGTTCCCCAGCAACGCGCGGGGTATCATCTAGTTACTATAGATTCTCGATTCAAATATAATACTACCTCTCGGACAAAAAGTATCGCACTAGAAGGGTTTCATGGAAGAGAAGGAAAGCGTCAAGTCTATCTCATAAGGCCAGATGTGTCCATGGCTATCTCCTTCGGCTCTTTGTATCTCCGTGCTCACTAGATCCACTGGTGGAAAAACAGGCTTCCGTCCAGCCCCATAAGTCGCGAAGCTGTAGGAACCGCGACTAATGGGACCTTTAGTCATGGTTCGAGGTGAACGCGACCAAAGGCCTGGGCCTGCGCTCGGTGGCCAGCTGGTGTGCGTGAGGGGCTTTAGTCGCGGTTGGCCAGGACAACCGCGACTAAAGGTTTTCGGCACCTTTTAGTCACGGTTTGCCTGTGCCAACCGCAACTAAAGCCCTCCCCTATATATACCCATCCAGCAGCCAACACTTAGCCATTTGGAGCCATTCTCTTCACAAGTGGGTGTAGGTTTGCTTTTGGTTCCTCTTATGCACATAAGGTGTTTGATGAAATGCCCCAAGAGCATGAAACAAACATGACATGAAGTGTTGGAGCCACACTCTTCGATCATGTTAGCAACTTGATGAACCTTTGATGTGTCATTGATAAAATATGCATGTGTGTAGTTCATTGTTTAATTTATATTGTTTGTAGCTAGTTAGTTTAACAAATGCATGATGGTTAATTATATATTTTATATTATAATAATGCAGATGAATCGGCAATGGATGTACGGTAACCGACTCTCCGGCGAGTTCACTACGGGTTTGAAAGATTTCCTCGTAGTGGCTAATGCGAACAAGCGGGGGGGTTTTGTTATCTGTCCATGTGTTATCTGTAAGAATAAGAAGGGTTACTCTTCCTCAAGAGTTGTTCACTTGCATCTGCTTCAGAAGGGTTTCATGCCAAGCTATAATTGTTGGACCAAGCATGGAGAAAGAGGGGTTATAATGGAAGAAGATGAAGAAGGGGATGATTTCATCGATGAAAGCTATCTTGCTCATTTGGTGATACTTTCATGGAGGATGCTGAAGGTGAAGGGAAGGTGAAGAAGAGGCACGTGATGATCCCGCTGATGATCTTGGTCGGACCATTGCTGATGCACGGAGACGCGCGCTAAACTGAAAAGGAGAGGGAGAATTTGGATCGCATGTTAGAGGATCACGAAAGGCGCTGTACCCGGATGCGATGATGGTCTGAAAAAGCTGGGCTGCACAATGGATTTGCTGAAATGGAAGGCAGAGGCAGGTGTAGCTGACTCGGCATTTGAAAACTTGCTGAAAATGTTGAAGAATATGTTTCCAAAGGATAACGAGTTGCCCGCCTTGACGCGTCTGAAGCAAAGAAGGTTGTCGCCCTCTAGGTTTAGAGGTTACGAAGATACATGCATGCATCAACGATCGCATCCTCTACCGCGTGAATACGAGAATTTGAATGAATGCCGGTATGCACCTGCATTGCGTTATAAGATCGAGGCGATGACCCCGGTGATGATGTTGAGGGCCGAAACCGGAAGAGGGTTCCCGCCAAGGTGATGTGGTATGCTCCTATAATACCACGGTTGAAACATCTGCTCAGAACAAAGAGCATGCCAAGTTGTTGCGATGGCACAAAGAGGACCGTAAGTCGGACGGGAGTTGAGACACACCGCAGATGGAACGCAATGGAGAAAGATCGACAGATGGTTCAAAGATTTTGCAGGTGACGCAAGGAACATAAGATTTGCTCTAAGCACGGATGGCATGAATCCTTTTGGCGAGCGAGCTCCAACCATAGCACCTGGCCCGTGACTCTATGCATCTACAACCTTCCTCCTTGGTTGTGCATGAAGCGGAAGTTCATTATGATGCAGTGCTCATCCAAGGTCCGGCAACCCGCAACGACATCGATGTGTACCTAAGGCCATTAGTTGATGAACTTTTACAGCTGTGGGTGGTGTCCGTGTGTGGGATGAGCACAAACAAGAGGAATTTGACCCACTGCGTTGCTTTTCGTAACCATCAACGATTGGCCTGCTCTTAGTAACCTTTCGGGACTGTCAAATAAGGGATACAATGCATGCACGCACTGCTTACATGAGACTGAAAGTGTACATTTGCCAAATTGTAAGAAGAACGTGTACCTTGGGCATCGTCGATTTCTTCCAAAATTCATCCGAAGAAAGAAAGGCAAGCATTACAACGGCAAGGCAGATCACCGGCCGAAGCCTGCGGAACGCATTGGTGCTGAGGTATTTGATATGGTCAAGGATTTGAAAGTCATCTTTGGAAAGGGTCCTGGCGGACAATCAGTTCGAAGGGAGCCGACGGGCACGCAGCCATGTGGAAGAAGAAATCTATATTCGGGAGCTAGAATATTGGAAAGTCCTAGATGTCCGCTCGCAATCGACGTGATGCACGTTACGAAGAATATTTGCGTGAACCTCCTAAGCTTCTTGGGCGTGTATGGGAAGACAAATGATACAAAGGAAGCACGGCAGGACCAGCAACGTTTGAAAGACCACGATGACCGCATCCGGAATGGTTTCAAGGTCGTGCCAGCTACGCTCGACCAAAGAAGAGAAGGTCATCTTTTTGAATGCCCGAGCAGTATGAAGGTCCCGTCTGGATTCTCGCCCAATATAAAGGGAATAATAAACATGGCGGAGAAAAGTTCCAAAACCTGAAGTCTCACGACCGCCACGTGATTATGACGCAATTGCTTCCGATTGCTTTGAGGGGGCTCCTGCCGGAAAATGTTCGAGTAGCCATTGTGAAGCTATGTGCATTCCTCAATGCAATCTCTCAGAAGGTAATCAATCCAGAAGTTCTACCACGGTTACTGAGCGATGTGATCCAATGTCTTGTCGGTTCGAGTTGGTGTTCCCGCCATCCTTCTTCAATATTATGACGCACCTCCTGGTTCACCTAGTCGAAGAGATTTTCGTTCTCGGTCCTGTATTTCTACACAATATGTTCCCCTTCGAGAGGTTCATGGGAGTATTAAAGAAATATGTTCAGTAACCGTGCTAGGCAGAAGGAAGCATCGCCAAGGGCTATGGAAATGAGGAGGTAATTGAGTTTTGTGTTGACTTTGTTCCCGACCTTAAGCCGATTGGTCTTCCTCGATCGCGCACGAGGGGAGACTAAGTGGAAAAGGCACGATCGGAAGGAAATCAACGATATGTATGGACGGCCATTCTCGATTGAAGCACACCATTGTCTTGACCGATTCCAGCTTGGTGGCTCCGCACTTTGAGAAACACAAGAATATTTTACGTTCGACAACCCGGGAAGCTGAATCCTGGATTAGGAAGGCCCACATGGAGACTTTCGCAGTTGGTTGAGAAAACATTTAATGAATGACAATGATGTTGTAGATCAGCTGTACATGTTGGCCAAGACACCATCTTCGACTATAACGACTTTCCAAGGGTACGAGATAAATGGGAATACATTTTACACGATCGCCCAAGATAAAAGAGCACCAACCAAAATAGTGGTGTCCGCTTTGATGCAGCAACCGAGAATGGGCATCAGGTCACATATTATGGTTACATAGAGGAGATATGGGAACTTGACTATGGACCCTCCTTTAAGGTCCCTTTGTTCCGTGCAAATGGTTCAAGCTAACAGGAGGTGGGGTAAAGGTGGACCAGCAATACGGAATGACAATGGTGGATTTCAACAATCTTGGTTACCTTGACGAACCATTCGTCCTAGCGAAAGATGTCGCTCAGGTTTTCTATGTGAAGGACATGAGTAACAAACCGAGGAAACGGAAAGATAAGAAAACGATCAATTACATCATGCGATGATTCAAAGCGCCACATTGTTCTTTCGGGGAAAAGAAACATCGTGGGAGTGGAGGACAAGACAGACATGTCAAGATTATAATATGTTTGCTGAAATTCCGCCTTCAAAGTGAACACCGACCCAAGCATTAAGTTAAATGATGAGGATGCTCCATGGATACGGCACAATCGTAAGCAAGCAGGGACACAAGGGAAGAAATGATGTGTAATAATTTATTGTACCAAACTTTGTTGAATGGATCATGTGAATTATATTACCCGTGATGTGTTTGGTGTCCATTTTCAATGATTCGAGATACCACCGATGATACATGAAATTTGGAGTGATTTAGTCATACTCCTGCCTAGGCGTATAATATGCATACCGTAGTCTTCATAGCCGCCGCCGTCGTTGTCTTGGTAGTAGTCGCCTTCTAAGTTGCCGCCGCCGCCGCCGCTGCTGTCGTAAATCGCCGCTGTCGTCGCTGTCGTCGGGCGGCGCCGTGGCTCGAATCGAGGGTAGCGCAGGCGGGGATATCGCCGCCGTGATGTAGTCCATGACGCTCGCAGAGTCCGCCATACCACCATAGCCGACGGCCGCCTCGTGGAAGTTCCCGTGAGGCGACCGTCCTCCTCATACCGGCGAGCCCTCTCACGCCGATTGATGAAGAAGGCGCCCCAAGTATGCTGGTTATCGGGATGCCGCGAGATTCATCCGCTGCTCGGCGTGAGGTCGAGGTAGTAGTGGTTCGTGATGGCCGCCCGCGCGTGCAGATACCGAGGGACGGAGGGACGGCACGCCGCCGGCGCTTAGGCTCCAGCCGGTGGGGACGCTGTAGCCCGGTGGACAAGGGTAGTTCGAGGCAAAGCTCCTCCACCTGCTGGTAGGTTAGAGTGGGTGCGGTGGAAGCCATGAGAGAGTGATGAGAGATTGTAGAGATGTGATAATGCTGGCCAAGCCGGGCTACATATATGTAGTGAGAAATGGCGGGAAAAATGGGAGCGGGAAGACAGGAGGCGGGAAGAAAGTGGCGGGAAGAAGAGGCGGAAGACAGGGAAGAAATGGCGGAAGACGAGGAATCGAGCTGGTCATCTAACTTTTAGTCCCGGCTGGTTGGTGCAACCGGACTAAAGGTTAGACAGACGCGTGGGTAGCGCCACGACGCCTGTCGGAGGAACAAGACAAAAGCGAAGCGGCGCCGTGCCTATAAAAGGAGCATCGTCACGCGAAGATAGAGGCGTGAAGAAATGGCGGGAAGACATAGGCGGAAAGAATGGCGGGAAGATGGCGGGAAGAACTTGTGGGAAGACAGAGGCGGCGGGAAGAACTTCTCTGAATTTTTGATATATTATTTGTATTTTAGAATTTTGAAATGAATTAGTTCTATTTTTCTGAATTTTTGATATATTATTTGTATTTTTAACATATTGAATTGAATTAGTTTTATTTTTGACATATTATTTGTGTTTGAAATTGTACATTCATATGCATGTATGTAGTACCGTAGAATATGTGAAACTCCTTCAAAATTAAAATAAAGCACAAAAGAAATAAAACAATACAAATTAAACAGAAAACAATACAAATTAAAAAGAAAACAATACAAATTAAACAGAAAACAGGTTTGGGGGGCTAAAACCCTAAACTCTGGCTGTTTAGTCGCGGTTGGCGAGACCAACCGCGACTAAAAATGAGACCTTTAGTCATGGTCGCCCGCCCAACCGCGACTAAAGGTGGGGCTGAGCATAAAAATCCATAAAACCCTTTAGTCGCGGTTGGGCAGGCGACCAGCGACTAAAGGGCACCTTTAGTCATGGTCTCGCCGCCAACCGCGACTAAAGGGGGCTATAAATACTGTTCCCGTTTCGTCTTCTCCGATTCCCGCCTGTCGTCGCGCCCTCGGCGCCGCCGCCGTCGCCCTCGCCCTCGGCGCCGCCCGCCGTCGCCGTCGCCCTCGCGCCGCCCGCCGTCGCCTCGCCCAGAACCCCTCGCCGACGCCCTAGGGTTTCCGCCCCGCCCCAGCCCTAGCCGCCCGCCTCCGACCTCCCTCCCTCCCCTCCCTCTCCACCCCGCCGTCGGCCCTCGTCATGCCACCACCCTCCCGATCCCCTTGGCATGCCGTCGACCTCCGCCTCGTTCCTCGACCTCCACGGAGAATCGCCTCCTGTCGCCCCCTTGGCCCCGGTCTTCCCCTTGGCCGGCGATTCACGCCGCCCACACCCCACTGCTCCCCTCGCCCGTGAAGATCCGCATCAGCCTCCCAAGCTCCTGCCCCCTCCTCCTTGATTTTTTGATCATGTATTAAAAATGTTAAACTCATATATGAAAATGTATAACGTGTATTTAAAAAATATTCTTGATACAAAAAAATGTAGAATGAAAACCAAAATAAAGAAAGAGGAAAATGAAAAACAATGAAATCCAAAAGGAAACTAAAGGAAAAATGAAAATGAAAAATAAAAGCAAAGAAACAAACGCAAAAAATAGAAAACTATGAATACCGACAAAGAAACAAAGAAAAAACAAAACTCGCTGAAAACTAAGAAGTAGACAAAAACCAAAGGAAAAAAGAAGGAAAATTTGAAAAAAAGGGAACATGGATAAAACCATGAAAGAAACAAAGAGAAACCAAAAGAAAAACGAAAAAAACAAGATATAGCAACAAAAAAAAGAATACCAAAAAACCCAAGAAGAAAGAAAAACCAAACAAATCACAAAAAAGAAACAAAAAAACGAAGAAATAAAACAACTCCGGCTTTCATCCTAAATTAGGAAGCGCCTCATTTAGTTCCACGACCCCAACAGTTCGCAATGGCTAACAACACCCTCAACTACGGAGGCGACCTAGGATCATATCCTCGCATGCCCTATTTTTTTTCTTCCTTTTTCTCCCGTTTTAGTACTGCTACTGGGTCGACCCATTACTGTATTGTCTTCATGTGAGTGATCCTTCCATCTCGCGTGAAGACGTGGTTGACAAATGTTTAATTGCTTGCAAAGTTTCTTCACAAAATGACATTCGTGAAGACGTGGTTGTCTGTTGTCCTCGCCTCCCTCTCCGTGTGTGTTGTCCTCGCCTCCCTCTCCGTGACGCCGTCGTCTGCCGCCCCGTCTCGCGCTCTACCGCGACACCTCTCCCACCCTTCCTCGCCCCTCCTTTTGCCACCGCCCTTTCGCCACCGCCACCGCCACCGCCCCTTCTTCACTTAATTAATTTGTTTTACTACATGTTTTCAGGACTGACATAATGGCGGACGATAGAGCTGACCGATTATGGACAACTATGATCCGGACGGTGAAGCACATATGTTCGGCATCATAAACGGCGATATTCAATATGTGCCGACCGGAGAAGAAGAAGATGATATCTCTTCTTATCTGAACCTTGACGGTGAAGATGAAGGGCGCGTCAAGCAAGATGATGTCAAGAAATGTCGATAAAGCAGCGATCTTCAAATGGAAGTAGCAACCACCTCCGCGCCGAGGTATATATATACATTGAGCCTCTGGTGATACAAACTAACTGATTTGAATAAATATGTGTACTAACGCGCGACTCTCTTTCTTATTTTAGCCCTCGGCCGGATCGTCAAACAATCGAGTACGCCGTCAAAGCGTGGCGCAACCAAGACGATGAAACAAGGAGAAACATGCACCATCGAGGTTGTCGACAAGGTAACCGGCAGGCAGCTGGAGCCCCGCAAGAACGCCACCAAGTTTGTCAGCCAATGCGGAGCCATTGTTAGAGACAACGTCTCGATCACCGCCCAGAGTGGAATGAGCCAAAGAAGGCACAATTGATGGTTTCACTTTTGTCGATAAGAGAACAAAAAAGATTGCTTCAAGAAGCTTATGGAACATTTAGTTCTACCTCCGAATACAACAAATTCGATGAGGAGGGTAACAAGATTGAGGAAAACAAGGAGAGGAGGAGGCTAGTCAAACAGTTCGCTCTTCATAAGATGGCCGATGCATTCGGAAATTCAAGCAAAATCTAGCCCGTGACTTTGTCAAGCAGAACAAGAACCGGATTTCAAAGGACAATATGAGAAACTGAAACATGATTGGCCAGAATTTGTGAAGCAAAAGAAATCGGAGCAGTTCATTGAAATATCGAAAAAATAAGGAAAATGCGGCTAAGAAGGAGTACAATCATGTTATGGGGCCAGGAGGGTATCGCATTTTGGTGCCTAGGTTGGAGAAGATGGAGAACGAGATGAGGGCGCGAGGAATCCGTCCAGGCACGGAGGATGGGACCCAAGGGCCAAAAGCTGGTGGTACGGGCATGGGGAACGCTGAACCCGAGAGAGGGGAGTGTGTTTACCGGGCAAATTAATTAAACCCACCCAAGCCCTTATTGACGCAATGAAGGATGCTCAACAGGGAAGATCAAGTTCAACGAGAGAGAACGATGCGCGACAAAAGCCCTCGGGAATCCTGAACACGGAGGGCGTGTCACGAGGCATGGGGCACATTCCGTGGAAAATAGGGTTCCCCGAGCGATGACCCGTGCGATTCTGAAGCCGTAAGAGAAAGATGGATCGGGAAGCAGATGTTGTGGCGCGGTTGGCATCGGAAATGGATGTGATGAAGAAAACCATGAGTGTACTAGTAGCGAAAGAGATGCAGCTCGGTGCAGCATGAAGATCATCCAGCGGATCTCGAAGCCAGCAGCGGAGAAGCAGCGTGGCTTCCACGGAGGCCCCACCGGCTGGTGCAGATGCACCGACGATCGAAATTACTGCACCGGAGCCTCGGTGGTCGAAATTACTGCACCGGAGCCTCGGTGGTCGAAATTACTGCACCGGAGCCTCCTCGCTACCCGTGGGCGATATAAAGGAGATGAAAGAATGTCATCTGTATTATCCTATCGGGAACATCTCCATGAAGGTAGCCATCGGCAGTGCTTTACCATGTTTACCTGGAGCACTCCACCACAACAACCCCATTCAAGATGGCTATGCTCGTGTCACGGTGGAGGACATAGTCCAAGGGTTTGAGGACCTGGAGATTGACATTGCTACACCTGAAGGGGAGAAAAGACTTGGAGATGTCAAGCGCCATTTCATTCTATGGCAAAAGAAGTTTATCAAGTTTCCAAGCGAGGCGCCAAGGACAACAAGTCCACCCCCCTACGGTGGTGGTGGTGGCGGTGGCGGTGGTGGTGGTGGTGGTGGTGGTGGCGGTTCACCTACACCTCCGTCACGTAAGCCGACGCCGCCCCCCAGTCCACAACGTCCGGCGGGTGATCATCCGCCGCCCCCCAGTCCTCGTCCGGCGGGTGATCAGACGCCGCCCCCCAATCCACCTACGGCAAAGAGGCAGAAGCAGTCCTGGATTATTAACCCGGACCCTTATGTACCTAAGACCACAAAGGTACCGGAGCCATCACTGAAGCCTCTCCCCACAAGGCCTTGGGAACGTAGTGCCGAGGAAGTCGACGCGGCCGCGGCTGCTGATTTGGAGAAATGGAAGGCGGACTGCAAGAAGAAAAGAGAGCCCGAGCCCAAGCCAGTATTTTCTGATAAGCAAAAGAAGTGGGCTAAGTCATTTTTGAGCACACCGTCCCAAGCCGCGAAGAATCTGCCTAACGACTATGAACGTGAACTTCGCAGGCAGGCACTCATGTTCAAGGAGAACAAAGAGCGGGAGAAGGCCGAAAGTAAAAAAGCGGGAAACAAGTTGCCCAGCTCGGGGAACAAAGTAAACAATCGATTGCCCCGCTTATAGTGGAAGCCTTCTGTCCGGATGACCCCGAGATCATACAAGCTGCGGCAACACATGGATTGACTGTAACGAGTGCCAGAGAACAAGCGGCCAACTTAGGTATTACTCTTCGTGAACTGTTAGGCCTTGATGAGGCGCCAGTGAAGGAGGTAGTAATTACATATGTCAAGAATGGGCCTCTCGTCGAGCCTCGCGAGGAAAATGATCTACCGACCAAATGAAAGGTCTGCTGAATTGGTACAAGGGTTACATAAAAATAAAACGCCAAAGAATATATTTATGCGGAAGTTAGACATGAGCATCACTTCAAACATTACTATGTACAAATTGCACTGAGTGAATTGTTCCAGCTTTTCAATCTGCGCGAGCTCGACAAATCTATCATCGGTTGCTACGCTCGTAAGTGATTTATTAATTTCTACCCCATCTCGCTCATATTGCCTGCACTATATATATGTCCTAACTATATTGTTGTGTCCGCTATTATACATGCAGAATGAAGATTAAGGAATGCAGAGTAAGGAACATCCATGATGTTGGGTTCATTGACCCACACATCGTTAATGGACATGTGTTGGAGCGCCACCCCGCCGACGTGGAGGCAGACCTGTGGCAGTTTCCTACAAAGCAGGATCTCAAAAGTGATATTCTATTTCCTTACCATTTTGAGTGAGTGTTTCTGTCTTGAGCACATTCTCTTTGTTTACTCCATGCATGGTATGTGGCGGCTAATCGATGAGTTATGCATGACGACTGTGCATGTATCGTGTCCGCAGGTTCCACTGGATTCTGCTAGTAATTAAAGTTAACACCTCGAATGTCTCGCCCACGACTCTCTGAATATGGATCCAAAGCTTTGGGCCGACATGAGAAGAATGCTGCAGAAGTAATTATTTTCATTCATTTGCGCTCTATATCGATCGGCCTATTTCGCTCATTTCCTAATATCAAGTAACTAATAACTCTCTTGTTCATTTAATTTTCTTTGCCTCGTAGGGTTTGGAGACGGTTCGTAGATACAAAGGTCGGTGAATTCAAAAAGAGCTAGAATTCAAAATGTTAAAGCCTAAGAATGCTGGGGATATTCAGCCACCGTTGACCAATCTATGTGGATACTATGTTCTGTGAGAGGATCCGAGATACACCTCTGAGCGGGTTCCGAGTGATACCAATGCTCAGAGGAATAACCTCCGTGGACGCTTAGTCCGTAAGCTCGCTTCCGACCACTTCAAGAGGAACTAGCTGGATGGTTCAGCAGGAAGTCCTCCATCCTAAAGGAGAACACTATTACGAGGACGTAGAACTTTATATGGATTAAATCATGTATGGAAACTTGTTCAAAATTGTATATGGTCATCCGATGATATTGAATATATATTGTATATTCCTCTTGAATTCTTTTTGGTTCTAATTTCAAATTTATTTGAAATTGTACATTCATATGCATGTATGTAGTACCGTAGAATATATGAAACTCCTTCAAAATTAAAATAAAGCACAAAAGAAATAAAACAATACAAATTAAACAGAAAACAGGTTTAGGGGGGGGGCTCAAACCCTAAACCTGCGGCGGCCTTTAGTCGCGGTTGGCAACCGCGACTAAAGGTCCTCCGCCCCGACGGCCGCCTGGCGCCCACGTGGACGGGCCGTTAGTCGCGGTTCTTAAGCAGCCGCGACTAAAGGTGGGGGCTTTAGTCGCGCTTATTTGGTCGCGGTTGCGCAACCGCGACTAATGGCAGTTACGAACCGCGACCAAAGGCCATTTTTCCACCAGTGATCAAGAACAAACAATCCGACGAAAGGAACCCAGATTATCAAACGGTTGCTCTTGGGGCAAAACCACTCTAACCTTGTTTCCAACACTGCCCAATCTTTGCACGATGGTCGGAAATATGCCAGGCCTGCATCCTCGACGAGCTTCAGAATGTCGACAGATCACGACAACATCCAGCTCTTCTCTGCGTCATCGTCGTCTTCGCCGCCATGATCTCCAGCATACAACCAAATTGATACCTCCAATCCTGATTTCTTTGTTCGTAGCGAAGATAGCCGTTCACCCTCGGACGACGTAGCCAACATTAGCATTTTCTTGGTCGATACTTCATGATTGCACGTCAACAAGTGATTCGGTAGCCTTGTCATTCTTGCCTGGCCTGTGCTTATGTCCACTGCGACTATACGGGTGATCTTGTCGAAGCATGATTGTCCGTATGGTAATGAGTCGTAATCTGACACGTCGCTGCACAACCAATGGATGGCACCCCGACACAATACTGGGGCGGCACGGTAATCACGGTAGGGCATCCGGAGCCTGCTGCCGTTGGGACGAAAGACAGGGCCCCAAGTGCCACTCTTCGAGCAGTAGTTTTGAAGGGCCAGTATGCCATTGCGCTCTATTTTCACGGCGAGCACTTGGAACGTGTTGGTGCTAGGGTTTGGCTCTGCGCCATGGCATGAGTGCAAGAGGTAGTTGTATGTGACAAGCTCGCCAAGGAGAGGTATGGAGGCGCTGAAGCCGGTGAATGGGTTGCACACGCACATCTCTGACGGGAGGCCTCGGCAGACAAGGACGAGGCCGTCGCTGCACGCGAGCGGCGAGTACAGCTTCGGCGTCGTGCCTTCCACCATGGGCACGTGGGAAGGTGCCGGCAGGGAGTCCGACCAGTGCCGCCCGGCAGACGGTGGCAGCCAGGATGAGCGGTGGGAAATGTGAGTTCCCCCGGGTACATCTCACGGTGGTAGATGCCGAGGAGGAGGTGACGGCCCGGGTGGCGCCAGATTTCGGCCGCGTTGTCGATGACGGCGCGGCGCCAGTGCCGCGAGACCGCAGCGCAGCGGAGGAAGGAGACCGGATCTAGACTGAGGAAGACGTGGTGGAGGCAGTCGCTCGTAAGAGACGGCAGCCGCGGCGCCATGATGATGTTGGAATTCGCGCACGAGGTCGCGATCGCATCAAAACACGAGAAAACTCGAACGAAAAACTTTTGCGACGTGCCTTTCCTTTGTCTTTGTTGTTCTCACGATGATACATAGCCTCGTATACGTCGCAGATACATGCGTCCACCCAGACCTATTCAAACTAGTACTGTGCTTGCTGTCTACCGACTTACGAACGGAGCAGGTGATAAAACTCCTAATCGGCCCAAAGAGCAACTCGTCCGCCCGCGTTTGTTTGGGTCGGTGCGGACAAAAATGACGGTCCAACGCGTCGACTCAAATGTAAATCGTGTCCGCCCGGCGTCCGTGCTGAACGATTTTTGGTCCAAAATTGCGCATGAAATGCGTCGGCGCGTACGCGCCGCACGTTTCCTCGCTGTCCGCGGCGTCCCCACCTGGCGGCCGTCCAACTACGACGGTCAACATAATTTATGACGACCGCCCACCTTAGGCCCACGCGTTAGCAACGGCGGTCGTCCTTTTTTAAGCCGGGCGTGCAGCGGGGCCATCCTCATCCACTACCACTCGCCCCCCATCCCCATCTGGCCACCCCTGCCCCCACGCCGGCGACAACCCTAGCCACCGCCAGCATGGGTTTCTTCTCCGGCATTGGCAGCAGCCGCAAGGGCAAAGTCCCTGCCCACCATTCCCCCTCCCTTCCCGCCCTCCCCGCGCCGGCGCGCGCTCCCCGGCAGAGGCAGCGCATCAACGTGCCGTTGCACCAGGCCGAGTGGCACTGGCACCACCGCGTGCCTCTGCCGTACCCGGACGTGACGCTGCCGCATGACTGGCATTTGGATCCGGAGAGGATCCCAGTGCCGGCGGCGCTGTAGACGGCGAGGGCCCATGCGGAGAAGGTGCGGCGCCGGCGGGCGTTGCTGACGTCGGAGCAGAGCGCCAACCCGCACTTCGACGTCGACTCGCCCAACTGTGCTCGATGGTTCGCCTTCGAGCACGAGGAGGCGAGGCGACGCGGCGTCCGCGGCGTCGACCACAACCTGCCGCCGCCCACGCTCGTCGTCCGCGATGAGGACCAGGAGGCCGAGGCCGCCTACCAGGCGACCATCAAGGAGAGCGAGGAGGAGGAGCGGTGGAGGGAGGCGGACGAGGCGGCTTTCGAGGCTGCCATGGCGGAGGCCATGGCCCCCTCCACGGCGGGCGACTGCGTCGTGCCGCCGGTGGCCGCGCCGTCCCCGCCCAAAGCCGAGCCGGAGGAGCCGGCCTACCTCGAGCACTACTCCTAGACCGAAATAGTACGCGAATACCTTGTCAACGTTGAATACCTTGTTATGTCTGTTATAGACGAAGTCCCTTGGCAAGCGTGGTTATAGCGGAATTGAGTCCCTTGGCCGTCAAATTGATTTTGCCATTGCCCATGTCAAATAGCTAGAACCATCAACGGCAAGTTCAGCAAATTCTTTTTTGGACATGTCTGCCATATCCTGCATGCAATCATCATGCTTATTAATTCACCCTCATAGAAAATTAATTGTGTTGTAAATAAAAAAATGCATGTATATTGATTAACATATATCAATTGCCAAATTGCCGGAACATATACATTAACATACATTGTACTTGTACAATGCACTAATATTCACTAATTACTGAACAATACAATATACTCTCTCCGTTCCTAAATATGAGTCTTTTAGAGATTTCATTACAAACTACACACAGATATATATAACCATATTTTAGAGTGTAGATTCATCCATTTTGCTCCTATATTTAGGAACTGAGGAAGTAGTAATTTACACAAATTACTGAATGACTACACACAACTTAAAACTGCTAGTTAAAGAATTAAACAGAAAATAAAAATATTGAAAAAATGGTCCCGAGTCGCAACAGATAGACCCAAACTAGTAGCACAACACACTGCTACAGTACTGCTAAAGTAAATTTCATTTTTTTTTCATTCTCCTTCTTTTTCCAGCTTAGGCCGATGCCTGGGTCGAAGCCCATCCGACGTTTCACCCCAATAGCCCGGCGCCGCTTTATTCGCTGGATAAATGGGGTCGATAGTTAGGGTTTCCCCTATCGCCCCCAATCCCCATTCCACGCAGCGCCACCCTCCTCTGTTCCTGCCGCCGCGCGCGGACGCGTGCTCACCGGTGAGCCACCGGTGGTGAAGGGGCGAAATACTCCTTGTCCGACGAGGGGTTGTAGTCAGGGATGTCCACTCCATCCAGAGTCCATTGGCGAGGCCGAGTGATGCCGGGTTCCATGCTCCATCCGGGACGAGGTCGACGGAGGTGATGGAGCCGTCGAAGAGGAGACGGCGGCTCGCGCCGGTGTCGGGCGGACCCGTGCTGCGGCTGGGGCAGCGACGCCCGTGCCGGGCATACCACCAGTGCCGAAGAGGAAGATGTTCTGCTCGCCGGGAGGAGCAGGGGAGCGGCCGAACGCCCATGGGGTGCTGCTTGTCCCCGCGGCGGCCACACCAAGCCCTGGACCAGCGTTGCCACTTGCTCCGGTAGTGGTGATCGTGCTCGCAGTGGCCATGGCGCGTCCTGGAGTCGGGATGAAGACGAGGTTGTCGCCTTCGGCGCTGGCAACACGCGTTGGAGCCGGGCTGTAGCCGCGAACAGGTACGTCGACGAAGATCTCTCGTTCTTCCTACTCTGCCGACGTGGGTGACGGCAGGAGTATGCCAGCGGGGCGGGGACGGGCCATATCCTTGCACACGACACCTCCATGGTGTGGATGGAGTGGCGAATGCAGGTTCTAGCGTGCCCATCTCGGCGTTCAACGGCGGCGGCGGTGCACTTGGTCTGGCGACTAGCCCTGGGTCCAGACTGTTGGAATTATGTGTCCTGCAACTATATTCAAATTACTTAGAACTGTTAAATATTCGAAATACCTCATTATGGAATTATACATGTATTTGTACATGGAATTGTTTTACATGTTTAGCATGGAAAATTATCACTTGTTGGAATGTACTTAAGTAACATATGCTTAAGGAAGCTGGTCGATTATCAGTGGAATACAATATACTATTTATATTGGAAAGACTACCCGGGTACACTGATGATTGGAAGGAGCTAGGTCGTATAGTTAGATTACAGCTCTAATGTTGATCTACATAATTAGAGGAATTTACACCCTATTATGGCGCGTTGCTCACAAACGCGTGCTCCGGGGACAAAACGGGTAGAATCCGTTAAATAGACAAATATGATCGTGGTTGGTAATTTGATCTGGACTCTATTCCGGAAACTAGTGAAAAAAACTAGGAATCTTATATCTGTATAAGAGGTGGACTCTTTGGAAAGACAATATAAGAAGGTCCCTATCTCCTAGCCTCAGATATGCGAATTGTGAGCGGTACCACGGATAAGCGCAGAGGAATTAGGGGGTAGACCGAAAACCCTAAGATTTTAACATTGGCATCGGAGCAAGTTGGGGCGTCGTCGCTCACGATCCTAGTCTGCCACGCAACTCTGCCGTCCCTGATCAGCACTGAACTCGCCGACGACTCGGTCTTCTGATCTGCTACCAACTCTGGCCCGCTCTCGGCCTGCGGCTGCAAATATAATCCGCTGCGAAATCTCTCGTCACTTTTTTCTGGTATCCGCTGGTCGCCACTCGGTTCTGCAGGCTGCCGCTGTGTGCCCTAAGCTCGTAACACCCGTGCGGCTACGAGTTCATCTGCTACCAGATTAAGCAACAGTACTAGTCTTCACGTGAAGCCAGATCTCTTGTTTCCTTTTTCTTTTTAGCACTCAGATCGAGGAAGTGAGCTTATCGTCTCGTACAAGCATCAAATCTTCACATGTTTTGGTTGCTACCAGTTCTTGCTCCGCAAAATAACTGGAGGTTAGTTTCTATGCGCGCGGGTCACTGTAGACTCTTCCCCAGTTTCGCACGCGGATGCAGGAGGCAGCGGGCATCTATCTCAACGGTGTCCGTCGTTCACACAGATCAGAGGATCGTGGAACCGCTGCTGTTTAGATTCATATAATATGGCAGTTGTATTTATTCGGAAGCGTCAGATCGAGGATCAGATCGTTACGTCAAAAGGCTAAGTATATATCTTGGCAGTCACGATACTTGTGTACACCCTGATATGGGTAGGACATCACAAGGAATTGATTGATAGATCATGTTCTTTATTTTTACGGAGAAAACAATCCGGAAAGGCCAAGCAAACCTGGGAAGGCTAATTCTACTCTGCAAATCAACAAGGATGGCAGCAAGGATTAACTCGTACGCATGCAGATCTACATGACGTCCATGTCCACAATATTTATCTATAAGGATCAAACTGTAAAAAGGAAGGCTGGTGTTTCTCGGCTATCTTGACACTTGTGCGCACCCTGATCTGGGACGGAAATCACAAGGAATTAATCTATGTAATTTCAGCATCTGTCTTCGCCCAGCATACAAATGAAAATTTCTCGAGGGAGGATCCAGTCATTGCACCTTGGAAAGGAAAATTTAGTAGTATTTGTCAATTGAATTTGCAAACAGGAAGGTATGTCTTTCATTTGTATGCAAGGAAAATTTATTTTGTCGACTGCTACTTTCCAAGTAGTTTTTTTGCACATGCTGGTTACCATATATTACTAGAGGATATATGGATTTTATTTTCATGCAATCAATTCCAAGGAAATATTAAATATCATAAATACTTGGAACTGGAAATTATATTTTGACTCCCTAGAGGAAAATTATGGTGGTTACACCAACCTGGCATGAAAAGGAATTCATTGAAGTGTCGTTTGTTGAGCATCACTTGTTTATGGAGGAAGATAGGGGTCACTCCAAGGACAAGGAAATCTGATCTTCATTTGTCACAACTTTATTGGCATGCGACTATTTCAAAGGAAAATTGATGTACTTTGCATTGTAAATTATGCCATGAAACTCCGTTGTGGAGGAAAAATATTATTGTTATAGGACACTCTGTGCAACTCGGTGAGAACGGATTTGCTTTATTGATATATCATGGAATCTATTGATTATGACATACTGTTTGGAAAAGGAAGAGAGAAAAAATTGCTTAACGGTTAAATTAGTGCATTATGGATTTTCACACAATGATCTATTTTTCTTGATGTCCATTGGAAGTTGGAAAACCAAAATTATTTTTATATTTGGCGAAGATAACTCCATATGGAGGAATATCAACAATGGGAACACATGCTTGGGATCTTATTATCTCGTCATCAATGACTTGGTCACATATCTTGGAACTGGATCAAGAGGCTTATTGATTCTGGAATTTTTAAACTTTAGTGGGAGGACTATGGTACATGTGAACCATATATGATTTTTTTAATACACCTTTTTTTTATTAAGGTGGAAGGATATAAAAAGTTTCACATCATTTTTTTTCCTGATATGCTTATGGTATTGTTTGGACACTCCCACTAGAGGTCAGATTATTTATTTCATCTCACTCTTCGATGATTACACTTTTATATGGTTATGCTTATATTTTATTATACAAGTCTGAAGGTTTTATTGTGCTGGTCACATGTTATACTGAAGTGGAAAAATCAGTTGACTAAATAATATCATAGTTTTAACCACTGATTGGTGGGGGGATTACACTTCATGAATATATCGTTTGTTTGTAAAGAGCATGGAACTATTCACCATTGTAATATACCGAGCACTCCACAATTGAATGGAGGAATTGACTGTCTTGTATACTCCCTTGTTTCTTTGGAAAGAAGCATTGCATATTATCATCTGTTGATATCATTCTCCATCTAGTACAGTCACTTGACTAGAAGGAAATCTTTTATTTTGACATGAAATTCTCAGTTATTACAAAGCGCACACCAGGAAATTTATTATGGTTATTCTAGTGGATCAAAGGGTCTTTCCTAAGTTATCTGGAAAAAGAATACTGGTGGAAAATAGGAACACAATCATTTTTATGATCAGGGTGGAATTATTGACAATCATACTAGAATATAATCTTGACCCCAAGGAAACTACAAGTGACACTCCCATCATGACATGCTTAGGATAAGTGGGAGGAATAAGCTTGGAATATCATGTCTGGATAATTGTTATGTTTTGTTGGCGGATGTCACTCTAAATTTTAGAGGAATCATTGAATTCTCTTAAAGTTTTTTTTATCAATGTCAACTATAGGTGGAAAATTGCGGGAAGGAATAAACTCAAATGAGGAAGAGCATAGTTTGGGAACTTGATATCATACCAAATAACCGCAAGCCTAATGTCTGGAAATGATTTTTTTTGTAAGGATATTTGGCTAACTGGAATATTATAATATCACTCTTGTTATTCAACTATTCACACAGAGGGAAATATACTTTGTGGAAACTCTCTCTCCTGGAATTTTGGGAAAGAGGAACTAAAGACATGGTTTGCTATTTGAGTATATTAATGTATGGTCTTATAACAAGCTTCACATCAATGGAATGACACGACATATGGTTTTTTAAATGAAGCAAGGAGGTCATTTACAAATGTAAGTGTAAAGTATTTTGCATTATTATTGTATATGTTAATATTGTTTTGTTGTTTGCAATGATAAAGTCACATTGATGGAAGTGAAAGCTTGGTAATCTTTTAACTTTCATATGAAAGGAACATTTGAGACATCCTATGCTTTACGAGTTGAAATACATAGAAAATATTTTGAAGTGTTTCTCTATGGAAAATTGCAAATCTGTTAAAATACCTTTGATAAAGGGAATCATACTCGGTGAGGAATTACATTTGAACTCTCGGGGAAAATAGAATAATAAATGGTACTGGATTTCGTATGTATCTTCATTATATTATCGTACCTTAGCTATCGGAATTTATGCTACATTCAAGCAGTGGAATGAAAGACGAGTAGCTAAGGAAATCTCACACATCATATAAGAATGCGGAAAGTGCATCACAACCTGTCACTTATTCTGAAATTTATATTAAAGGTAAACACGTTGAGGAAGCTATTACTCTAGCTACAAGATGAGAAATAAGTCCAGGTACGCATATTCAATTTTTTTTATATAGTACTAATATGGTGCAGGTTCATTGACCGAAGTCAGGAATTTCTTTCAAAACATGGTTAATTATGGAACTTCATTTATTGATTGGATTTGATATTTATGTGGTTTTGAAAATTTGTTCAACGTGGTTATCTTATACTTGACTCAATGTGGAATTGATCATATTATTATATATGTGATGGAAAATAATTGATGCGGAATTTCATGTGAGGAAACAAAATACTCAAGGTGCCTACAAACGGTGGAATTACACTCGAGGAAATAATACTCGGCGCCGAGGACAGCTATGCTGGAATAATTAGGCGGAAACTAAAGGTCTCTAGTGATCTTAAGAGTCACAACAAGGAAACATATTGAAGGGAAGTATCAGCGTATATATATTTGTGGGTTTTCAATGTAGTGTTAATATGATTGTTGATCCCTTGACTGATCCACTTAGTCTGGAGGTATTTGGCAAGCATGTTAAGGCTACGGGTTTACGAATATTTGAATGATCGTTTTGGACAAGTGGGAGATGTTGGAATTATGTGTCCTGCAACTATATTCAAATTACTTGGAACTGTTAAATATTCGGAATACCTCATTATGGAATTATACATGTATTTGTACATGGAATTGTTTTACATGTTTAGCATGGAAAATTATCACTTGTTGGAATGTACTTAAGTAACATATGCTTAAGGAAGCTGGTCGATTATCAGTGGAATACAATATACTATTTATATTGGAAAGACTACCCGGGTACACTGATGATTGGAAGGAGCTAGGTCGTATAGTTAGATTACAGCTCTAATGTTGATCTACATAATTAGAGGAATTTACACTCTATTATGGCGCGTTGCTCACAAGCGCGTGCTCCGGGGACAAAACGGGTAGAATCCGTTAAATAGACAAATATGATCGTGGTTGGTAATTTGATCTGGACTCTATTCCGGAAACTAGTGGAAAAAACTAGGAATCTTATATCTGTATAAGAGGTGGACTCTTTGGAAAGACAATATAAGAAGGTCCCTACCCCCTAGCCTCAGATATGCGAATTGTGAGCGGCACCACGGATAAGCGCAGAGGAATTAGGGGGTAGACCGAAAACTCTAAGATTTTAACATTTGGTGGTTGTCCACCGACGTGACGAGACGTCAGTTCACCGGCGTGGCACACGTGATGGCGTCATCTAGCCGATGCGTGATGGCGGCGTCTACTAGTGAAGTTCTGGCGGCGGTTAATGCCGAGTCCAGAAACTTGTGGTGGTGCCCCCCATCAATGGCGGGCGAACCGGCGGCGCTGCTGGGCAAGGAAGTGACGGCGACCTTCTTCCCAAAGAAGACCAAGGAGAAGGGAGGCGAGGGAAGGCATCCTCACCATTTCGATTTTCTCCGGTGAGTTTGTGGCCTAGTGCTCTCGATGGAGAAACATGCTGATAACGTGTAAAGAAACCGTGCGTGAATAATAATGATTGATCTGTATTGATGATGGACAATACATTTATATTCCCCGAAAGGGCGTATCGCACGTACTCTTTCCGTCTTTTAAAGAGTGTACTTCTAACTTTGTTGGAGGATCAAACTATCTCAATGTTTGACCAAGTTTATACAAAAATATATTAATGCTTGTGAAACCAAATAGGTATATGATGAAAATATATTTTATCATGAATCTAGTGCTACTCATTTGATAACGTAAATGTTGATGCATTGTCATATAAATACGGTCAAACATAAAAATGTTTGACTTTCTAATAAAGTTAGAAATATACTTTTTACCGGACGGAGGGAGTACGCGATGGGTTACAAGTGACGCAATTAAAGGACACGTTAGTTAGGATAAAGAGAGAGGGAAGGGTTTGAAAAAGCTGGGATTTCTTTTTAATTAAACTTAATTAATTAAATCTTAACAGCAATGATCCATGCTTCCCTTTAAACTAGGAGTACATGTAACTTGTCTCGTACTCTGTATATATCCCGTACAGAGTCGGATCGGAAGCCTATCTATTTTTTCGACACGACATGTTCGTGAAACTTAAGGCAGGGGTTACGTGGACTTCTTTGGTCGGCAGCGGAGGTGTGTATGCGCCACACGACTAGTCAAAAAACCAAACGCATCAACCGAACATACTCTGTCGATCCGTGGACACGGCGGCTGCGGTCGCGGCTAGATGACGGAGGAGCACGCTACAACCCAGCCGCCGGCCGGCGGCTCTGCACTTCCACGCACGGGGAACGACACCACGGAGGAGACGCGCAAGCCTCCGGCGGATGAGGAGGCGGAGCGGTCGGCGAAGCGGCCGTCGCGGACCAAGCTGCACAAAGCGATCATGCGATCTCTTGGTGATGTGCGCGAGGCGCAGGCCACGCTGTACGATCCCAAGCGAAGGCGCTTCGACTGCTGCCGCGGCTTTGACTGGGACACTCGCGAGCCCGCCGTGTTCGACCACGAGGAAGAGTGTAAGATCTAAGTCTTACTCCCTCCATTCCACAATGTAGTATCTATAGATTTTTTTTAAAGTCAAACTTTATCAACTTTGATTAAGTGTATAGAGAAAACTATCTGCATTTACAATACCAAACATGTACATTTTGAAAATATAAGTCATTGTGTATCTAATGATGTGCATATGATATTCCGGACGTGCCTATTTTTCTTTATAAATATGATCAAAATTTATAATATTTGACTTTTCTAAAAATCTATAGACACTACATACTACATAATGAATTGAAGGGAGTACTATATTCTCTCTCTCTTTCTCTCTCGCCAAAATTAGTGTTCACGTTCAAATTAAATCTCTTTAAACTGATAGAGGTTTGCACAACATTCTAATTTTCTCTGAATTGCTTCTCTTGAGCTCACAGCAACAGCTCGGTTCTCAAGGCCGCTTGACGAAATCCCAGAGTCTCGATTAGACTGCCTGATGATCGCGCTGAATGTGATTCATGTGAAGGTATTGGCCTCCGATGTAGGTTTCCCGATCAGCGTGTTTGGGAATATGTTGATGAGAGATGACTTGGACTTCAAATGCATCTACCTCTTCCAACGTGATAGAGACAACTGCCAGGTCATCAGCTCACCGGTCAGTACCAGTATTAACGATGTCAAGCTACACATATATACGTACATTGCATGCCTATCATATGGTATTCATTGATGTATACATACATACATACATTGCCTACATACATCAAGCTATACATACATAAATTGCGGAAAAATACCAATAATTTCTTCATTAACTAGATGATTGTATAACTACAAACAGACTCTTCTGAAATTATCCCCTTTTAATCCCGGCCGTGTGTTGCAGGATGAAATGCTAAATTTGATAGGGCCCAATCGAGGACCCGCAGAAGCTGATGTTTTCTATTTTGAGATCAACCTAAAGATCAGGGGCGAAGAACCTACTATGGATATGATTTTCAGCAGGACCTTGGTGTACCAAGATTATCCTCTTGATGCATGGACTAAGAAACAACAAGTTTCAAGTTGGCTGAGTACATTAGAGTTTTCATACAGATCTGTGCACTATGCGGTGGAAGCCACCGTTGGGATCAAAATTTTGAGAGGGCCACGATTCTTGCATGGCAGCCTGATAGCTTCCACCTCCAAAGAGCCTAGTGAGATGGTGCTATATGACAGTGAGCGCTGGGGTGCCAATACCAAGGTTGCTGAGGATGGGTCGGTGAATCTACCTCGTTGTCTAGTAATTCTGCGCGTAGACGAGGATTTATTCCTAAAAGTCTGTGTTTTTGGCCGTCGCCATAGAAGAGCTAAGCCCAAGACCACTGTCCTTACAGTTGAACATTCTGATAGATCATTCGATATAGAACTAGGTTGTTATCATTTACAAGTCACCGTGTCTTGGTCAGGCATTTTGTTGCGCTAGATACATCTGTTTGAGTGACAGGTAATATGAATTGGAGGGAGTAGTATAGTTTTTGTAATTGTGATAAATCATTCGAATAAAACAAAGTTGCTTTTTACCTGTTGAAGTTTCACGAAGAAAAAAATAATACAAAACCATGAAAAACCATCTGATCCATTTTCATGGAGGGGTGACTCGGTTGCGCCTTCCACCACTCCCCCTGCACGACCATGGCAGCGCCGCCGGCCAGATCCTTGCTTACGACTGCTGCCGAGGCTTTGACTGGTACATGCGTGAACCCGCCGTCTTCGACCACGAGGAAGAGTGTATGATAAATCTTATTATATCCTATCTCTCTCTTTCTCTTTTCAAAATTAGTGTTCACGTTCAAATTAAATCTCTTTAAACAGATAGAGGTTTGCACAACATTTTTTTAGTTGCTTCTCTTGAGCTCACAGCAACGGCTCGGTTCTCAAGGCCGCTTGACAAAAATCCTGGAGTCTGACTGCGTGAAGATCACGCTGAATGTGATTCATGTGAAGCTATTGGCCTCCGTTGTAGGTTTCCCGATCAGCGTGTTTGGGAATGTGTTGTACGCCATTCGAAAGTAATAGAAAAATATTTATCTTTTTTTTTCATGAATACGCAATGGCTTGCGTATCATTCATTGATAGGTAGAAGACTATAGTACAAGAGTACATGAAAGAGCAGTGGGAGGGGCGATGAAGTGGGTCGTACACAGGGATGGCGACCACGTCAACGCGAGCAGAAGAGACGTGGGTTGCTCAGCCCACCCTACGCCCTAAAAAGCTACGATAGAACATTGGCGAGTCCATTGCCCCCCGCCTTGGCCCAAGCTCTAGCTTCTTCCTTGATGGAGTTGGAGAGGAGAAGCGTGGAAGGTCGCTTCCGTCGAAGATACATCCATTGCGATGGGTCCAGATGGACCAAACAATGAGAAGGATCATGGATGAGAGTCCCTTCCTTGACGGGGCAGGAGAGTTGTAGCGTGCAGAGTGCCACCACTCCAGGAAGTCATTTGCCGGAGATGGGGGAGGGACGGCAAGGGAGCACCATGTGAGTAAGTCGCACCAGGTCTGCCGGGAGAAGGAGCAGCCGATAAGCAAATGAGGCATGGTTTCAGGCTCCTTGTCGCAAAGGCGACATAGTGGATCATGGGGGAGCCCATGTCTGGCAAGGCATGCTGCTGTCCAACAGCGGTCCTGAGGGCCAGCCAGGCGAAGAACTTGATGCGGAGGGGCGCCCAGGAGTTCCATGTCAGCCTCCACTACGGGGCATGAATCGAACCATGGAACAATGCAAGGTAGCAGGAGCTGGTGGAGTACACGCTAGACATGGTCCAATGCCATACATGTCGTGGTTCTAAGTCTGACAGTAGAATGGGGGGTAGGTGATGTAGAGGCAAGATCTTAGCTATGGAGGAGTTGTACACGCAAGTTTTACGAGTTCAGGCCCTTCTCGGAAGAAGTAACAGCCCTACGTCTCGGAGCCCGGAGGCGGTCGACTGGATTATATGCGTGTGAGTTACAGGGGGTGCGAACCCTTGTCCCAGAGGAGGGGGGTGGCTTATATAGAGTGCGCCAGGACCCCAGCTCCCCTCCGTTACACATGGTTCAATGTACATCAAGAGGGGGGCGTTACTGGTAACGCCAGCAATAAAGATACATAATGACCATTAAAGCTATGACTTAATTCCCGACCGTTGCAGAGCGGAGTGGCTCTAGATCTCCTGGTAGTCGAGTGATTGTCTGCATGGTCGAGTGTCTTCAAGACTGTCGAGTGAAACATAACTTCATGGTCGAGTGGATGATGATTTTTCTTCGAATGCCTCTAGTTCTTTTAGAGATGTCCTTGGGGAGGGTATCTTGGACAGGTCCATGACCCTACCCTAGGTACATAGCTTCATCATTAGCCCCTGAATGGATCAGGGTTTGAGTGAGGAAGGAGTTGAGAACACTCCTGACCCATTTTTCGTGCTATGAGTATATCTTGTTCTGGATCAATGAACCGAGGTGATGACACCAACTTCTTTTTCAGTTGCCTCGATCCATTCCTAGTTTTTGTCGAGTGAACTTTTACTGGAAGAGCTCCGAGTGATGATGTGGAGGAGATCTTCCGTCTGACAAGTTGTTCTTCTGTCCGCGGATTTCACAGGATTCGAATTTCGGGAAGCGCGTGGGGCGGAGGAGGCTGCAGTAATCGGATGGGATAAGGCAAGGCCGCCTCGATTTCTGCGCCGCCTTTTTCGCCACGTATCACGTGCGCGACTGTTGCGGGATTTGATAAGATCGCCTGGGCCTACAAGTCAGTCACTCGGAAGTAACCTCATATAAGGCGCCAGACCGGGGTTTTTGAACAGTGCGCTTTCATTCTTCCCCCTCCTTCTCAGACTTCTCCGCCGTGCCTGCTCTCGCCCCCGTGCCGCTGCTCCGTTCGCATTTCGCCTGCGACGATGGGGAAAGAGAAGACGGTGGCTCTGGAGCGGGCGAAGAAAGCGACGGCGAAGGCGAAGGGGAAGAAGTCCAGCCGGGGCGGATCTTCCTCGAGGGCCGGCCTGCCGCAGGGTTGGATCCAAGGCGACTGGATCCTCTCGGCGATTCGTCAAGACGATATCGACGACCTGGTCAAGGAAGGACTGATTCCCCACGAATCGGCGCGGCTTCCGGGGAACGAGACCGAGCCGCAACCTCGAGAGGGTGAGTGCGTTCTCCTCACCACTCACGCCGACCGCGGGTTTTCCTTGCCTCCTCACCCTTTCTTTCGACGCTTCTTGAATTTCTTTAGGGCGCAACTCCACCACTTTACTCCCAACACCATCGTGTACCTTGCTGCCTTCGTGTCTCTGTGTGAAAATTTCTTCGGCTGCCGACCTCATTGGGGCCTTTACAAGCATATTTTCACCTGTCGCTCCCAGACGGTAAAAAAGGCCAATCCGAGTGACGAGAGGACGCAAGTGATTCAGATGTGCGGGGGCCTTGGGATTCAGATGAGGGGCAAAAGTTCCTTTCCAACCATGATCCTTCCCGATTCGGTCCGTGGGTGGCAGTCGACCTGGTTCTACTGCAAAGACCAGCCGACTCCAGGACAGTCAACTGGACTTCCCCCTTTTTCCATGGCCCGAGTGGGGAAGCCTTCTCCTTTGAAGGTGATCCCGGAGGAGAAGGCGCAAGTCAAGGTGCTGGTCGATCGAATAGTCCAACTTGTCTATGATGGGGTGACTGGTATGGATTTGTTGGAGGTCTTCCTTCGGCGACGCATCCAACCACTTCAAGCTCGTGACCATCTGATGTGGATGTATTCGGGCATTGATGACACCACTCGGACCCATCCAGAAGAGGTCGACGAGACCACGTTGAAGGGGTGGCTGATGAGTATTACTGGAAACAAGGATAACCCAGGGGAGCCAGGAGAATTCCTCCGCTCGACCAATCTTATGAACTAGACAAGGTCTAATTCTGAACTTCCGACTGCAATCTTGATTCAATCGTGTAGCTATTTATGTTTCGCCGACTGACTTTGTTCTTCTTGTTTTCTTCCAGGCCCTTACCGAAATGTACTCAATGCCCAACGGAGAGCAGGAGCAGAATCCGGAGGGGGAGGCAAGCGGAGACGAAAGTGGCGAGTGGCATTCTGACGGAGAGGGGAACGAGGAGAGTGACGAATCAAGTGACGATCCAATCTCGACCAAGATCGGGCGAGTGCCCATGAAAAGGCGATCGCTCAAACTGGTCAGTCGTCAAAGCGTCCTCGGACGTCCTCTCCGGCACCGACTGAGAAAGCTCCAAAGCAGTCCAAGGTTGTAGTGCAGAAGCCTCGGAAGGCGCTGCCAAAGATTAAGATTGACATCCCTGTTGCTTCTGCGTGAGTGTTTTTCTTTCGCATTTACTCGACATTCTGTGCTGTTTGTTTTCCTTTGGTTTGATCAAACGAATCTTGAAATTGGCAGTGCTGCTACCTCTGGAACTTCAGCTTACAAAAACGAGGATGAGGAGATGGAAGACGCGGTCACCTCCCACCTAGGTACGATCTTCGTTATTCTGTCTTCTTTTTGTCGACTGAACTGTAATATATCCAATCGGGCGATGTAATTTTGGCGACTGATCTTTTTACAGCTCCCAAAGTCGTCGACCTCCCCGACGATGATGAGGACGAGCCACAGAGGCCTTTGGGGAGGAGGAACAGGAAAACGTCCGCTGGCAAGACGCCTCAATCGACGCCAGTAGTGGAACCGGTAGTTCAGGGTGCCGGTGACGCCAATCGAACTTCTGTCTCCTTCGCCATACCACTGTCGAGTGCTCTACCTTCTGCGTTAACTGCGCCAACTCCTGCCGAACCACCTTCAGTTTTTGCTACACACCACGTCCCGGAAGATGAAGTGGGTGCTGCCAAGGAAGCTATACGCCAGGCGGGCATTATGATGGAGAAGATGAAGATGGTGCGGGATGCCAGCCAGGCTGCTTATGATGCCAACTCCGCTCTCCAGAGTAATGTTCAGGTTAGCAGAATGTCGACTGACTCTCTTGGCTTGTTCTGTTTAGGATAAGGTACCTGAAAACCCTCTTTCCAAGGATCTTTGCATCTGTACACGATTGAATTTTTGGACTAGTGGGGGCACGCCGAGTTCACCCACTGGGTGTAGTCCCCGAGACTATGGTGGACTTCGGGCAGTCGACTGTAGTCTTGAATTTTGAATTCCTTCACTCGGTCTGGTCGGGCCATGTCGAGTGTAAACTGAACCAGTGGGGGCACGCTAAGTGCACCCACTGGGTGTAGTCCCCGAGACCATGGTCGATCGCCGGCGATCGACTATGGTCCAAGAGCCTGTTGTTGCTGTCTCTGTCTTTTATTTTTGCACTTTCATACCGAAAGGTTTTGTCGAGTGTAAACTGAACCAGTGGGGGCACGCTAAGTGCACCCACTGGGTGTAGTCCCTGAGACTACTGTTGGATGTTTGATTCGACGATAGTCTTAGAATTTGTTGTCTTTATCCTTTTACCTCTCTGAAATAACCAATCTTTTATCCAGAAAACTGACCCATTCCTTGATTGCAGAAATCTTGTGATCTTGGAGCTCGCTTTGCTGACTTGGAGAAACAACAGATTCAACTCAACCTTGACCTAGAGTTGGCCAAGACGGAACTGCAGAGAGCCAAGGATGACGCCAATGGTAAGACAGACTTGTCGACTGGTTTGTCTTTGATCTGGATTTCATTCTGCTCTTTCTGAACCAAGCATCATTTCTTTTCAGAAAAACTGAACCAGGCTCTGGCAAAAAAGGATCAAGATCTGGCTGCCGCACAGAAGAAGTCTGATGACAAAACTGCTCTGGCTGAACAGAAGTTGGCTTCAGTCGGCAAATTGGAGGAAGAAAATGCCAAGATAAAATCTGCCCTGGACGAAGCCAACAAGGAAGTAACCCGCTTGAAGAAGGACAAGGTCAATCTGAACGAGAGGATGGAAGGCATTGCTCGCATGAGGGATGATCTGGAAAGTTATCTAAGGAGCCTTGCCAAGAAGCTGTTCATCAAGCTTGAAGGTATATACTCTGTTCGGACTGGTTTATCTTCGTCGACTCGGCATACGACTATTGACTCACCCTCGGATTGTGCATGCAGAGTTTTGCCGAGAGTTCGAGGAGGAGACCGGGCGAATCGGACCAAGCTTGGACCCCATCAACTCCCCCGTGAAAGATGAAGCTGCTATGAACTTGCTCCGACTGGAATCCTGCATCGACGGTGTTGTTGACTACCTCGCTCGACTGGAGGTCGCAACGTCGCGGATCGACACAGCACTCTGGCCAAGGGCAACGCTCTAGAATGACCTTGAGTCTCTGATAACTCGACTTAACGAGATCCCAGGTCGAGTGGAGGAGTGGAAAAAGTCTTCTGCCCAGTGCGGTGCTGATGTGGCTCTGTCTTTGGTTCGTGTCCATTGCAAGGAGGTGCGAGAAGAGAAGCTGGCGGCGATCAAGGTTGCCAATACCAAGAAGCATGACTTCCAATCCTTCATGGAGACTTTCATTGCTGCCGCCACTCGGATTGCCGATGGCATTGACCTGGATGAATTCGTCGAGCCTGCCAGCCCTCCTCCTGCGGAGTGAACAAACTTTTATGCTCCCCTTAAATTTGCCTTGGGATGCCGAGTGGTTTTTGTAACCGTTAAAATCTTTCGGGCTGAATGCCCGAGTACTTTCACGGTCTTGAACTTTTAGGGTTTGTCTAAACTTGATTTATCTCAGGATATGCTTGCGATTGCTTTTGGAATTTGTTCTACACTTGGAATGTCCTTTGTGTTTGAGATGCAGCCCTAAAGTGGAGACTTCAATCGACCTGCACCTTGTCGTCCTTGCAGACAAGGATGGAGCGCACGTGGTATTTGTGGCATAACTCCAAAGGAGAAGGTTACAGTTGACCCGCACCTCGTCGTTCTTGCGGATGGGGATAGAGCGCACATTGTATTTGTGGCATAGCTCCGAAGGGGAAGGTTGCAGTCGACCTGCACCTCGTTGTCCTTGCAGATAGGGATGGAGCGCACATTGTATTTGTGGCGTAGCTCCGAAGGAGAAGGTTGCAGTCGACCTGCACCTCGTCGTCCTTGCGGATAGGGATATGTTTCAAACTTAGGCGAGTATAAGACTGCAGCTAAGCCTCCGAGTGGGAGGATTGCTCTCCACTCGGTAGGATTTTTCAAAACTTAGGTGAGTACTTGGACTGCAGCTAAGCCTCCGAGTGGGAGGATTGCTCACCACTTGGTAGGATTTTTTAAACTTAGGCGAGTACTGGACTGCAGCTAAGTCCCCGAGTGGGAGGATTGCTCACCACTCGGTAGGATTTTTTAAACTTAGGCGACTACTTGGACTGCAGCTAAGCCTCCGAGTGGGAGGGTTGCTCACCACTCAGTAGGATTTTTAAACTTAAGTAGTCTTGGACTGCAGCTAAGCCCCGAGTGGGAGGATTGCTCACCACTTGGTAGGATTTTTAAACTTAGGTAGTCTTGAATCTGCAGCTAAGCCCCGAGTGGGAGGATTGTTCTCCACTCGGTAGGATTTTTCAAACTTAAGCTTAAACGGATTCGCAGCCCCGAGTGAGAGGCTTGCTCATCACTCGGTAGGATTTTTAAACTTAGGCGAGTACTAGACTGCAGCTAAGCCCCGAGTGAGAGGCTTGCTCACCACTCGGTAGGATTTTTAAACTTAGGCTAGCTTGGACTGCAGCTAAGCCCCGAGTGAGAGGCTTGCTCACCACTCGGTAGGATTTTTAAACTTAGGCTAGTCTTGGACTACAGCTAAGCCCCGAGTGAGAGGCTTGCTCACCACTCGGTAGGATTTTTCAAACTTAGGCGAAACGGATTCGCAGCTAAGCCTCCGAGTGAGAGGCTTGCTCACCACTCGGTAGGATTTTTTTAAACTTAGGCGAGTACTAGACTGCAGCTAAGCCCCCGAGTGAGAGGCTTGCTCACCACTCGGTAGGATTTTTCAAACTTAAGCGAAACGGATTCGCAGTTAAGCCCCCGAGTGAGAGGCTTGCTCATCACTCGGTAGGATTTTTTAAACTTAGGCGAGTACTGGACTCCAGCTAAGCCCCCGAGTGAGAGGCTTGCTCACCACTCGGTTGGAGTTTTCAAACTTAGGCGAAACGGATTCGCAGCTAAGCCTCCGAGTGAGAGGCTTGCTCACCACTCGGTAGGATTTTTTTAAACTTAGGTGAGTACTGGACTGCAGCTAAGCCCCCGAGTGAGAGGCTTGCTCACCACTCGGTAGGATTTTTCAAACTTAGGCGAAACGGATTTGCAGTTAAGCCCTCGAGTGAGAGGCTTGCTCACCACTTGGTAGGATTTTTCAAACTTAGGCGAAACGGATTCACAGCTAAGCCCCCGAGTGAGAGGCTTGCTCACCACTCGGTAGGATTTTTCAAACTTAGGCGAAACGGAATCACAGCGAAGTTACCCACCGGTGGATTTCAGACGCAAACAAAAGCAACAACAATTGTTTAGGAAGATTATAAAGCTCTTGTCTTTGATAAACAAACTATAAAGGTATTCCTTATTACATCTCATCTGAGTGAGTACTTAAGTATAAAAGGGGCGGAGCAGCTCCGCATTCTAAGCTCATGGCTCGTCTTTCTGATGCTCGACATTGTAAAGATGGTATGCTCCATTGTGGAGAACTCTGGTGACAATGAAGGGACCTTCCCAAGCAGGGGCGAGCTTGTGTGGTTTCTGTTGATCCACTTGAAGAACCAAGTCTCCCTCTTGAAAGGCTCGACCCCTCACGTTTCTGGCATGGAATCAACACAAGTCTTGCTGATAAATGGTCGACTGGATCAAAGCCATCTCTCTTTCCTCCTCTAGGAGGTCGACTGCGTCCTGCCGAGCCTGTTCTGCTTCATCTTCAGAGAAGAGCTCGACTCGTGGTGCATTGTGAAGTAAGTCACTCGGCAGAACAACTTCAGCTCCATAAACCAAGAAGAATGGAGTTCGGCCAGTCGACCGATTGGGAGTTGTCCTTAGACCCCAAAGAACTGATGGAAGTTCATCAACCTAGGCGCCTGCTGTGTGCTTGAGATCACGCATCAGTCGGGGTTTCAGTCCTTTGAGAATTAGGCCATTTGCTCTTTCTGCTTGTCCATTCGACTGGGGGTGAGCGACTGAAGCATAGTCGACTCATGTGCCTTAAGAAGCGCAGAAGGCTCTAAACTCATCAGAATCTAAGTTCGACCCGTTGTCAGTGATGATGCTGTGCGGAACTCTATATCTGAATGTCAATTCTCTGATGAAACTGACAGCAGTGCTGGCTTCAAGATTCTTGATAGGCTTAGCTTCAATCCATTTGGTAAACTTGTCGACTGCTACAAGCACGTGAGTGAAGCCGCTCCTACCGGTTCTCAGCGGTCCGACCATATCCAATCCCCAAACAGCAAAGGGCCAGACGAGTGGAATGGTCTTCAGGGCTGACGCAGGCTTGTGCGACATATTGGAGTAAAACTGGCAACCCTCACATTTGTCAACTATATCTTTCGCCATTTCATTTGCTCGTGGCCAGTAAAACCCAGCTCGGTATGCTTTAGCCACGATGGTCCGAGAGGACGCATGGTGACCACAGGTCCCCGAGTGGATGTCGTTGAGGATCATTCAACCTTCTTCTGGGGTTATGCATTTCTGACTGACTCCCGTCACTCCTTCCCTGAACAGTTGTCCTCTTATCACAGTAAAGGCTTTGGATCGTTGGACGATCTGTCGAGCCTCTTCTTCATCTTCTGGGAGTTCCTTCCTAAGAATATATGCAATGTACGGCACTGTCCAGTCGGGAGTGATGACCAAAGCCTCCATGATCAGGTCGACCACGGTTGGGACCTCGACTTCAGTCGGATCTGTGGCACCCTTAGGCTGCAGGGGAACTTCAGTGAAAGGATCTTCTTGAACTGACGGTGTGTGAATGTGTTCCAAAAACACATTATTGGGAATGGCTTCTCTCTTGGAACCTATCTCTGCCAAATCATCGGCAGCTTGATTTTTCAGTCGGGGTATATGATGGAGCTCTAACCCCTCAAACTTCTTTTCCAATTTCCTCACTGCATTGCAGTAACCAGTCATGGCTGGGCTTCTGACGTCCCACTCCTTCATCACTTGATTGACTACCAAATCTGAGTCGCCATAGACCATAAGGCGAGGGACGCTGAGTGCATACATAACCCATACAAGAGTGCTTCATATTCTGCTTCGTTGTTGGAGGAATCAAAGTGAATCTGGAGGACATATCTGAGCTTGTCTCCTCGGGGGGATACCAGTACCACCCCAGCACCAGAACCGTTTAGCATCTTGGAACCATCAAAAAACATGTTCCAATGCTCCGAATGAACTTGAGTCGGCAGTTGCTGTTCAATCCACTCGGCGAGGAAATCTGCTATTGCTTGGGACTTGATAGCTTTCTTTGCCTCAAACTTGATATCTAAGGAAGGAGTTCAATCGCCCACTTTGCCACTCGACGGTTGCATCTCTCACAGTGTAAGAATCTCGACAATGGAGCGTCGCTGACGACTGTAATTGAATGGTCAGAGAAGTAATGTGCAACCTTCTTCGTGGTCATATAAATCCCATAAACAAGCTTCTGATAATGCGGATATCTTCGCTTTGATGGAGTCAAAACTTCAGAAACATAATATACCGGGCGCTGAACTTTATAGGCTTTTCCTTCTTCTTCCCGCTCGACCGTAAGTAGTGTACTGACGACTTGTCCAGTGGCTGCAATGTAAAGCAGTAAAGGCTCTTTGCTGATTGGGGCAGCAAGCACCGGCTAGGTGGAAAGCAGGGCTTTTAGCTCTGCGAATGCTGCATCAGCTTCAGGAGTCCACTCAAACTTATCTGACTTCTTCATCAGTCGGTAAAGAGGCAATGCCTTTTCACCGAGGCGAGAAACGAATCGACTTAGGGCGGCAAAACAACCAGTAAGCTTCTGGACATCATGCACACGCACGGGGCGTTTCATCCGGAGTATGGCACCCACTTTCTCTGGGTTAGCATCGATCCCTCGTTCGGTAACGAGGAAACCGAGCAATTTTCCACCTAGGACTCCGAATGTGCACTTTGATGGATTAAGCTTGATATCATACCTTCTGAGGTTGGCAAAGGTTTCAGCAAGGTCAGCTAGTAGGTCAGAACCTTTACGTGACTTAACCACAATATCATCCATGTATGCTTCCACATTCCGAATGATTTGAGTGAGTAAACACTTCTGAATCATCCGCATGAATGTGGCTCCAGCTTTCTTCAAGCCGAATGGCATGGTGACATAACAGAAGCACCCAAATGGGGTAATGAAAGCTGTTTTTATCTTGTCGGGTCCATACAGACGGATCTGATGATACCCCAAATAAGCGTCCAAAAAGGACAAACGCTCACACCCCGCAGTTGAGTCGACAATTTGGTCGATGCGAGGGAGAGGAAAGTGATCTTTCGGGCAGGCCCGATTGATATGCTTGAAGTCAATGCACATGCGAAGTGAGTCGTCCTTCTTAGGAACCATGACAACATTAGCTAGCCACTCAGAGTGGTAAATCTCTCGGATAAACTCAGCTGCTAGGAGCCGAGCCACTTCTTCACCGTTTGCCTTTCTCTTCTGCATGGCGGACCGTCGAAGATGTTCTTTGACTGGTTTCACTTTTGGGTCGACTCACAGACGATGCTCAGCCAGCCCCCTGGGAACACCCGACATGTCAGAAGGTTTCCATGCAAAGATGTCCCAGTTCTCATGGAGGAACTGGTGAGCGCTTCTTCCTATCTGGAGTCGAGTGTTGTTGAAATGTTAGTTGGAGCAGCATTGGGATCCGTCGGTTGAATATGAATCGGCTTTGCTTCGCCAGACGACTAAAATGCTGAATCCGTGGCAGGCTTCTTAGTTCGCAACAAATCACTCGGATCTGCATTTTTCTGATACTCCTGCAATTCCACTACTGCCATCTGTGCATTGGTGATCTCCGAGCCTTTCTGGAAGCACTCTACTGCCTTGTTTCGATTGCCAGTGATAGTGATCACACCTTTAGGACCAGGCATCTTCAACTTGAGATACACGTAGCATGGTCGAGCCATAAAACGTGCATAAGCTGGCCTACCCAGAATAGCGTGATAAGCACTATGGAAATCCACAACTCCAAATGTCAACTTTTCTTTGCGGTAATTCTTGGAATCACCGAAAACTACATCAAGGGCGATCTGGCCGAGCGACTCAGCCTTCTTGCCAGGAATGACTCCATGGAAACTCATATTGCTTTCACTGAGTCTGGACATTGGAATGCCCATTCCTTTCAACGTCTCCACATACAAAATATTCAGGCCACTGCCACCATCCATTAGAACTTTAGTCAATCGAGTGCCTTCGACGACTGGGTCGACCACCAATGCTTGCCTCCCGGGGGTGGATATATGCGTCGGGTGATCAGACTGGTCGAATGTAATGGCAGTCTGAGACCATTTCAAATAACTTGGCGTCGCCGGAGCGACCATGTTTACTTCTCTGTTGATGACTTTCAGTCGACTTTTGCTCTCAACATCAGCAAAAATCATCAGAGTGGAATTGACGTGAGGGTAACCATCATCACTTTCCTCTTTGTCCTCAACTTTGTCCAACTCTTTTTCCTTCTCTTTGGGTTGTTTCTCTCGGAACTGCTGGATTAGGAGCCGACACTATCGAGTGGTATGTTTTGGGTAAATGAGATTGCCCTCCTCATCTTTCTTTGTGTGAATGTGGCATGGCAAATCCAACACATCATTCCCATCTTGATCTTTTACTTTCTTAGGGTTCCACGCCCCCTTGGGCTTCCCCTTGAACTTTCCTTGAGTCATGGCTAAGGCTTCTCCAGGAGCAGCTGGCTCGGCATTGTGCTTCTGCTTCCGACTGGAGTTCCCTCCTCCGGTTTCGTGGACGACTGTTTTGTGCTTGACACTCTGGAGCCGATCCTCCTCTTCACCATTGGCATACTTAGTGGCAATCTCCATCATCTGACTCAGAGACATATCTCCGGTCCGACCGAACTACAGATTCAACTCTCGACATTTGACGCCTTCCTTGAAGGGACAAACTGCTTGGTGATCAGACACATTTTCCACTATGTGATGCAACGTGATCCATCTCTGGATATAGTCCCTCAAAGTTTCATTTGGCTTCTGCACACAAGATTGCAGCTCTGTCAACCCTGCTGGCCGTTTGCATGTTCCTTCAAATGTTCTGACAAACACTCGGGCAAGATCTTCCCAACCGTAAATACTGCCGGGCGCTAAGTGATTTAACCATGCTCTGGCCGAGCCCTCCAACATCAGAGGAAGGTGCTTCATAGCCACTTCATCATTGCTGCCGCCAATCTGAACAGCCACTCTATAGTCCTCAAGCCAAGTGTCAGGCTTGGACTCACCAGTGAACTTACTGACTCTAGTCGTCAACCTGAAGTTGGGAGGAATCACCACGGCCCTGATGGCTCTGCTGAAGCACTTTGGACCTGAGACATGCACTCTGCTGCTGGTTGGAAAATCTCTGTCATGGACTTCTCTGTGAGCTCTGTTTCTGTCGACCAAACCTTGTACGAGAATAGATCTCGCATCAAAGCCCGGTTCCCTGGGGTCGACTGGAATCCTTCGCCCACCACTGTGAGGGCGTCTGTCATCATGCTGCCGAGGCATGTATGACCCACTCCTTGGGGGAGGCGTGGGCACTCGACGACGATCATCGTGATCGAGTCGGTGATCATACTGCTCACGGTTTCTGTACTGATCTTGCCGGTCTCCACGTCCCTCACTGGACCTGAGACATGCACTCTGCTGCTGGTTGGAAAATCGCTGTCATGGACTTCTCTGCGAGCTCTGTTTCTGTCGACCAAACCTTGTACGAGAATAGATCTCGCATCAAAGCCCGGTTCCCTGGGGTCGACTGGAATCCTTCGCCCACCACTGTGAGGGCATCTGTCATCATGCTGCCGAGGCATGTCTGACCCACTCCTTGGGGGAGGCGTGGGCACTCGACGATAATCATCGTGATCGAGTCGGTGATCATACTGCTCACGGTTTCTGTACTGATCTCGCCGATCTTGGGCTGTGGGTCGACTGGACTGTATCTTTTACAACGGATCTGCTATGGACCCTATCCGCGACTGAGACACAGCTGTATTCTGTTCTCTTGCTGCCCGGAGTAAAGCTCTGATCTGCATCAAACCTCTGCCAGCTTCTGACTGGGACGGCTGGATTGACTCTGCTATTCGGGCTGCGGCTGTGAGATTTTAGATTGGAGTTCGATATACCTGAGTTGGAGGCGGAAAAAGCTGTCGTCGACTAGATTCAGGAATCCGTTGTCGAGCGCCGCCGAAAAGCGTGGTGGAGATTCTCTAGTCGAAAAGCGCCGCTAATTTTGCCAGACGCGCTTCCTCCAAGGCCTGGGACTCGGGGGTTTCTCCAACAATAGGAGTGTGGAGTGCATCCATATTGCGGCGGCGGAGCTCTTCTCTCTGCTGCGACTAAAGAGGCTCAGGGCGGTATTCACCGTGAACACGCGGCGGATCACCACCACCCTTGCCGCCGTCACCGTGGGGGAAGCCAGGAGGACTGCGTGGTCCATTGACCATCAGGACTTCCGTCATGGGTCATCTTTGTCGACTTTCGGATGCAGTCTCTGCGGAGCCCGTCGACAGGTCGAACAGGCCGTAGAGAGTTTCGTCGGGCTCGATCGCTGTGAATTGGGGGGGGTGCCGTCTGGCGAGCCATCGCATGTCTCACCCACCCCTGGAGCCTCTATCGACCGAAACGCTTGCTCCGGCGGGCTACAAGGGGAGAGGACAGTACAGAAGCCGACCAATACTGAGTCGACGGCTGCCGTAAGAGGACGCCATGGACGACGCACGAAGTGCGCGTTGCGTTCGCTGGACGGGAGCGCTCGACGCCGAGTGGAGCTTCTTGGAGCCAAGCAGAGTCATCGGCGACGAACACGAGCGCGCCGAGACGGATCTCGCGGCCCTCGGCCAAACCTCCGCCTGAAACCATGATGATGGGGATCGAAAAAATCGCAACTTCTCCAACAAGTCGCTAAGACACCTGCCCCACGGTGGGCGCCAACTGTCGTGGTTCTAAGTCTGACAGTAGAATGGGGGGTAGGTGATGTAGAGACAAGATCTTAGCTATGGAGGAGTTGTACACGCAAGTTTTACGAGTTCAGGCCCTTCTCGGAAGAAGTAACAGCCCTACGTCTCGGAGCCCGGAGGCGGTCGACTGGATTATATGTGTGTGAGTTACAGGGGGTGCGAACCCTTGTTCCAGAGGAGGGGGTGGCTTATATAGAGTGCGCCAGGACCCCAGCTCCCCTTCGTTACACAGGGTTCAATGTACATCAAGAGGGGGGCGTTACTGGTAATGCCAGCAATAAAGATACATAATGACCACTATGACTTAATTCCCGACCGTTGCAGAGCGGAGTGGCTCTAGATCTCCTGGTAGTCGCGTGATTGTCTGCATGATCGAGTGTCTTCAAGACTGTCAAGTGGAACATAGCTTCATGGTCGAGTGGATGATGATTTTTCTTCGAATGCCTCTGGTTCTTTTAGAGATGTCCTTGGGGAGGGTATCTTGGACAGGTCCATGACCCTACCCTAGGTACATAGCTTCATCAATACAAGCCTGTCCGGCTCTGAGGATAGGGTAACCTGGCCGAGAAAGCGCCAGAGGTCGATGTACTCCACCATGGCGATGGGAGTGAGGGCACCCTGGATGTCCCTGACCCAGGAGCGCAGATGCAGGCCCTCAGCGACGGTCCACGCGTTGCGGCGGCGGTGCGAGACGAGAGAGGCAATCGTTGGGGCAACCTTCGGAATGGCCTTGCCGTTGAGCCAATGATCCACCCAAAAGCGATACTCGCGCCCATCTGCAAGCGCCCAGGTTGTCGAAGCACGGAAGATGGCAGTAGTATCCGCATCGACGGGGATCCGAAGGTGGCACCAAGGCCTGGCGAGGTCTGTACGCTGCAACCAGCACCAATGTGTGCACAGGGCGATGCCGAAGCGACGAAGGTCAGGGATGCCAAGCCCGCCAAGGGCCAGGGGATGACAAACCTTATGCCAATTGACTAGGCAATGGCCAGCGGAGGTGTCACGACGACCGTGCCAAAGGAAATCGCGAATAATCCGATTGATCCTCTTGAGAGTCGACGCGGACAGAGCGATGGCCATCATAATGTGGGTCGGCATGGCAGAGAGAACATGTTGGGCAAGGGCGAGGAACTCTCCCCTAGACATCATCGAGGCACGTCAAGTGGAGAACTTTGCCTCCATGCAATCAACCATGGGCTATAGAGCGGAGGCAGGCACCTTGCGGAGCGACAACGGCAAGCCTAGGTAGACAAGAGGAAAGGAGGTGACAGGGCAAGCCAGCTCGCTAGCCACGATCGCGATCTCCTCCAGAGAGCAACGGATAGGGGTGGCCGAGGATTTTGCCATGTTGGAGTGTAGACAAGAAGCCTCTCCAAAGACTTGCATGAGGATACGCACAACACGAATGTCGTCGGTGTCAGGGTGACAGAAGATGGCGACGTCATCGGCGTACAGCGACACTCGAGGCGAGATGCCAGGCGGTCAGTCTGTGCAGGACGCAGGCCCCAAGGGCATGCTGTAAAAGGGAGTTTAGGGCATCGATCACCGGCGTGAAGAGCACAGGGGAGACCGGGTCACCCTTTCGGGGGCCCTTAGCGTGAAGAATCGGCGGCCTCGGCGAGCCATTCACGAGGATGCGTGTGCTAGCCGAAGATAACATAATGGACACCCACTCACACCATCTCCGACCGAAGCCAAGGTGACGAAGGACCTCAAGCAAGAAGGGCCAGGATACGGAATCGAACGCCCGGGAGATATCAAGCTTGAGGAGGACCCGGTGGGCACCGGCCTGGTGTAGGTGCCGTGCTGTGTGCTGAACTAGCATAAAATTGTCGTGGATGCAGCGCCCGACAATGAGTGCGCTCTGACTAGCGGAAACAAGCTCCCCGAGCCGCGGGGCGAGCCTCAGAGCAAGGACCTTAGCTACAAGCTTGGCAACCAGGTGAATCAGGCTAATCGGCATGTAGTCGAACAGGGAGGAGGCATCTGGACGCTTCGCGAGGAGGGTGATGAAGGCTTCATTTAGGCAGTGGAATTCTCGACCATTCATATGGTAAAGCTTATCGCATGCCCCCATGAAGTCCCCCTTAATTGTGCCCCAGTAGTGGTGAAGGAACTCCGCTGAGAACCCATCCAGGCCCGGCGCCTTGCCGGTAGGCAGTAGCTTAATGGCTGATATGTCTCCAACATATCTATAATTTTTTTTGCTCCATGCTATTATATATGCTGTTTTGGATGTTTAATGGGCTTATTTATACACTTTTGTATTATTTTTGGGACTAACCTATTAACCGGTGGCCCAACCCAAATTGCTGTTTTTTTGGCCAATTTCAGTGTTTTGCAGAAAAAGAATATCAAACGGAGTCCAAACGGAATGAAACCTTCGAGAGCGTGATTTTTGGAACAAAAGTGATCCAGAGGACTTGGAGTGGACGTCAAGCAACCAACGAGGAAGCCACGAGGCAGGGGGGCGCGCCCTCCACCCTCGTGGGCCGCTCATGGCTCCACCGACCTACTTCTTCCTCCTATATATACCTACGTACCCTGAAAACATCCTGGAGCACCACGAAACCTAATTCCACCACCGCAACTATCGGTGTCAAAACCGGCGGATCTCGGGTAGGGGGTCCCGAACTGTGCGTCTAGGCGGATGGTAACAGGAGACAAGGGACACGATGTTTACCCAGGTTCGGGCCCTCTTGATGGAGGTAAAACCCTACGTCCTGCTTGATTGGTATTGATATTGTGGATGTTTACAAGAGTGGATCTACCACGAGATCAAGGAGGCTAAACCCTAGAAGCTAGCCTATGGTATGATTGTAAGGGTTGTTGTGATTGTAGTCCTACGGACTAAAGCCATCCGGTTTATATAGACACCGGAGAGGGCTAGGGTTACATAGAGTCTGTTACAATGGTAGGAGATCTACATATCCAGATCGCCAAGCTTTCCTTCCACGCCAAGGAAAGTCCCATCCGGACACGGGTGAAGTCTTCAATCTTGTATCTTCATAGTCTTGGAGTCCGTCGATGATGATAGTCCGCAGATGATAGTTCGCTGATGATGGCAGTCCGCTATCCGGACACCCCTAATCTAGGACTCCTCAAGAGCCCCTGAACCAGGCTTCAATGAAGATAAGTCCGGCGTATATTGCTTGGCATTGCAAGGCGGGTTCCTCCTCCAAATGATAGAAGATTGTGAACACCAGGATAGTGTCCGCTCGCAAAATAAATTCCACATTCCACCGTGAGAGAATAATAATATATATACACAAGTTCAATCTGCGACGTTTTCCGTGGCATGACGTCACACCACTACCAAGCCATTACTCAATTGTTTTTACTTTACCACCTCAGCAGATTTAGCGGCGGTTTCTTGGCACGCCTTGTCAAGCAGAGATCGTGTTTCCCCTTAATCCGGATTCTCATCAATACGGGCATGGTAACCCAACGCGCCATTGATGGTGACGCTTGGGAGATAAGCGAGTTTTACCAGGCCGGTGGGGGGACGCGTAAGACTTCGCCCGCCCATATAAGGGATAAGGATTCACCTTCTCACCTACGCCTTCTTCCTCCTTTTGCTTATCCATCTCCGCGCACTCGAGCTCCATCGCCCAAGTTCGCGCATATCGTCTCAACCTTCTCCGACCATGTCCAGAGCGGGAGGTAAATGGTTGGCCTCCACCGTTAAGGAGGAGCACATCGCCAAACTGCACGACGCCGGATACCTTTCCGGCGACATCGCACACCGGCTGCCCAACGAGGGGCAGCTCATCCCCACCCCCAGGCCCCATGAAAGGGTCGTCTTTCTTCCCCACTTCCTCCGCGGACTGGGCTTTCCACTACATCCCTTTGTCCGGGGGCTCATGTTCTACTACGGCCTGATTTCCATGATCCGCGCCAACTTCATCCTCAACATCTCGGCGTTTATCGTCGTGTGCGAGGCCTTCCTCTGCATCCAGCCCCACTTCGCTTGTGGCTCAAGACCTTCAATGTCAAGCGAAGGTAGTGAAGGGCACTCAAGCGGAGTGCGGAGGCGCCATGTTGGGCAAGATGCCCAACATCCTTTGGTTCAAGGGGCCTTCGTGGCATCCATCAAGGGGTGGCAATCGGGGTGGTTCTATATCACCGAGCCGCGTGACCCTAAATGGGCGGCGGCCCCGAAGTTTAGATCTGGTACCCCACGCAGCTCACCTCCTGGAAAGAGAAGGGCTTCTTTGTGGGGTAGTTTGAAGGAGCCGACGGACTCCAAGCCTGTATCAAGAAGCTGGTGAAGAAGCTCGGGCTGGTTAACGTGGTCCATGTCATGCTCGTCGCGGATTCTCCCATGCCAAAAGCGGCATTTAATTTATGGGAGTTCGATCCGAACAGCACCAGCGCTGAACAAGCTCTTGACACAACGCACGAAGGCGCTGGAAGGTGCTGTTCAAGGCGCCGGAAGCCCGCATCCGCGATCAAGATCGCGGATTTCGCCATGCACCGGACGACGAGGTAAGTGATTCTACCCTTTATGGGACACTTGTTTTCATAGTTTGACTCTATGCGGCTTTAATTTCCCCTTTCCTTTGACAGACTGGATGAGGAAGGCGGAGCAGATTACCTGTCCGCCCCTATGCCGAAAACCCAGAGACGCCGCCTAGCGAGGCTGCTGGTTCCGCACCGCACGTGGTGCCGGAGAAGAAGGCCAAGAAGGAGGCCACGGGTGCTCGAAAGAGTGCCCGTTTTCAGGTGTCCGACGACTGGGGCGGATTCCTCCCCAAGATGAGGAGGAGGAAGAGGACTCTCCCGAGAGGAGGAGAGAGGAAGAGGAAGGCTTCCCAACAGGGGAGGCCGAAGGGTCCAAGAGGGAAGGACTATTCCCTGACAGCTCCGCCAACATCAACGCTGGCGAGGAAGAATGGCCTTCAAGGGCCAGCCTCCGGCGAGATCGTAAGTATCCGGATTCCTGAATGATTTATAATTTCTTTTCTGCGCCACATAGTGTCATTCTAATGCCGCATACCGCCTCGTAGTCCGCCGGTGATGATCTCCCGCTTCGAAGCGGGTCGTTGGCTCCGCCGGATGTAGACTCCATCCCGACCGCCTCCACCCCTCGCGACGCCGAGGACGCCGAGGTGGGAACCCAAGAAGGGACCCATCGGGGAGGCTCGAGGCGCCACAAGGCGCCCTCCGGACTTTGTGCTTGGACTCCACAATGAACCCGCAGTGGTTCCGAGTCCGCCGGGCGGCCCTTCGAACGAAGGGCAAGACCGTGACGCCGCGGCTTCCGCCCAACCGAGGCGCCGGGCAATTTGTTGAGGCGCTGCAGAGCGCTTCCATCGAGGAAGAACACCGCACTATTATGAGTGCGGTGATTCAAAGTGCAGCTTCGCCAAGGGCGGGCTGATCGAAGCTTCGCAGTAGCCTTCTATCGGGCTTTGAGGTAAGAAGTTAAAATATGCAATGTAATACCGCATAGACAGTAGCCCCTGATGCTCGGTTCGGTGTTCGGAAAGACAAGCCGGACTGAGGATCTGAAAAAAAGATATACGCAGGGTTGCTAAAAAATTATGTCAATATGGGTTGCAGGCTGCGCTGCTGACCTCTGCCGACTTGATGCGGAGGTCGGTGCTTGTGAAGCAGGAGCTCGAGCGGTCCGGGCAAGAGCTCGGCCGCGCGAGGAAGCAGCTCCAAGACAAAGAAGGTGAGTAACACCACTTTGAATTTGTACCTTACAGAAAATGATTTAGGTTGCAACAAAAAAAAACAAGGATAACATGGGTACTGCAGGGGCCACGAACGAGGTGGCGACCCTGAAGGAGGCCGTGTTTGCGGCCGAATGCAATGCGGCCACGGAACGGGCAGAGCGAGAAAAGCAGGAGGCACGGGTGGCGGTGGTTCAACAAGAGCTCCAGGCTCTCATGGAAAAGCATGAGAGTTTGGAGCGTGACTCAAAGACTCGAGAGTCCGAGCTTGCCTCGGCTCTCGAAAGTGCCAAAACCGCCAAGGCCGAAGCCCATAAGTCCCTTCAGGAGATTGAGTTGATGATGAAGATAGCGGCGGGTAAGGCATTTTTCATGCAAAGCAAGCATGTGAATGTAAATTACGTGTTACTTACCCGAATTCGAGCTCTCGAGGCGTTTGCAGATCTGCCTTGCAGCGTGTCGATGTCGCCAGATTCTACCGAGCCGAGGAGGGAGCTCGACGGAGAAGGTCTTGGTCTCAAGATGCCGAGGCCGCCATCCGGTGCCCCTAGCGACCAGTGAAGCAGCTGGTCGAGCTTCAAGGTGGCCGAGCAGGCCATCAAGGGCCTCATAGTCCGGCTGTGGCTGGAGAGGCCATGCACGGAGCTACCGGCCTCGGCGACGGCTGGTGGATGCGTGCCCTGGGTGGAGGTTATCAAGCGCTCCGCCTGTATTGAAGGTGCTCGTCGGGCCCTTGCCCGCATTAAAGGTGCATTGGGGCAAGCTGGATGCGGAGAAGCTAATCAGCGACGCGCCACCAGCCGGGCAAGGAGCATCGTCGCCCAAATTTACTATAAGGCTGTCTGAAGGGTGCCCGTAAGATTGCGGATGAGTGCCCCGGATGTAATTTTGAGTGAATTCGCAATGTGTTATCTGTGCGCTGAAAACTTTGTTCATATGCGCTAAGCAACGCTTGTTTAATTTAAAATATTACCTTCAGGCGGCCGTTTATTAAATCTGAGAGATGGCAAGTCGTCGGCTTCAGCCCCCATGCCACGAAAGTGCTGGGGTGTTCGGGATAAACTTGAGCACTCTTGTTCCCATTTTGGGTCCATCTAGGAGGCGCCAACACAACGTAACAAGGCAACCAGACTTATAGTGCTTGAACACTCTCACTTAGCCATAGAATTCTATAATTTTAAATTTCGGTGAAGCCCCTAGTATTCGGAAGACCGAATTGGGGCGCTATCCACGCCTTCATCGGACATAATCCGAACTTCGCTCAAGCGGCGAGGTCTTTAAGGACCCGAAGGACCTCTCGAACACCGACCAGTCTCTCGCCTTATCATGCCGGTCAGTTTTAGCTTTCCATCGAGGCGTTAACCGGCTCAACCGGGGCGCAATCGCAGTGGTTCTCCCAGTGCTACCTTAGCCGATAGAACGGAACGTAAGGTGCCAAACATGGGAGCCGGGCAAACCCAACTATTGACCCAAGACATGATTCGGAGCTGATTCATATAATGCTATAAGTTCGGGGTGCCGCACTTGTGAAAGTGTGCGGACTTTATCACACCATAATGCGAAGGACATAAGCCCCTGGTGTATTTGGCCGTACCAAGATGCACGGGTGCAACATGTCGTAAATGAACATATATATATATATATATATAAAGTAATGCAATTATAGGCAAAAAGTGCTGCATTTTATTCGAGAAGATATGCTATCAGTGCAGAATGATACAAATAGTGCGGAAAGCAAGGGATTGGACGAATTAAAGGCGTCTCCCTCCAGGGGTAGGCCGCGGAATGTTGTATTTAACAAATATAATGCTCATGATGGAGACCACCTGAGTGTTTGTCGCGGCCTTTGTCCTTCCCTGGCTGTTGCATCATGAGTTCGACAGGTTCGCCGCCGGACTGAGTTCTATATAAAAAAGAGAAAAAGAAAAAAGAGCGACACACTTGGGAGCCCCTGGTGTGGTCGAACCGCACTCTGGGTCTGTTGTGGTTTGTGCCCTTCCCCCTATGCCCATGGTATCTCCAGGGCGTAATTATGTACGCGGAGAGTTTGTCTTATAATTTTGCGAGGGCTGGGGTTGGGGCCGCATCGCTACGCGTGCACGGAACGTGCCAGGTGGTATTGGTTGATGTTGCTCCGGGCGCGTTTGGTCATGTCCGGTCGTTTAACGGCCGGACTTGAGAATTGCCTTAAAAGGCTGCTCTGTACTTCTGCCGCGAGAGCCGCTGTATGTTCCTCCGCTCGAGGAGCGCCGTGTTTCCTTTGGCCGTGATGACTCCACGAGGGCCTCGACATCTTGAGCTTAAGGTATGCATAATGCGGCACGCGTTGAATTTTGCAAACGCGTTCGTCTGAAAGCAGAGCGTGATAGCCGCTGTGGAACGGGACTATGTCGAAGATTAACTCCTCGCTTCGGAAATTATCCGGGGATCCGAAGACCACTTCCAGTGTAACTAAGCCTGTGCAATTGGCCTCGACACCTGGTATGACGCCTTTGAAGGTCGTCCTTGTAGGTTTAATCCTGGAAGGGTCTATGCCCATTTTGTGCACTGTATCCTGATAAAGCAGGTTCAGGCTACTGCCGCCGTCCATCAGGACTCTCGTGAGGTGAAATCCATCAACGATTGGGTCTAAAACCAATGCGGTGAATCCGCCATGGCGGATACTGGTCGGATGGTCTTTTCGATCGAAAGTGATCGGGCAAGAGGACCATGGGTTGAATTTTGGGGCGACTGGCTCCATCGCGTATCGCCCCTTAGTGCACGCTTCCGCTCCCTCTTGGGAATATGCGTTATGTATATCATGTTTACCGTCCAACTTGAGGGGGAATCCTTTGTCCTCCGTTGTTGGCGGCCGGGTCTCTTCCTCGTCATCGCTGTGTAGCCCCTTGTCACTGTTTTGGCAATTAATTTGCCGCTCGCTTGAATACCCAACAATCTCTGTTGGTGTGGTTAGCTGGCTTTTCGGGGTTCCATGTATTTGACAAGAGTGGTCGAGTATTCGGTCCAAATTGGACGGGCCCGAGTGGTTCTTTTGAATGGCTTCTTCCGTTGACGGGTTTGGAGCCTCGGAATCCGGCGTTGACTGTCGATCCTCATTCTTGTCGCCGTTAACGCGGCGTTTGTTTTGTTTCGACGCAACCTGCCATTGCGGTCCTTGGTATCCGGACTGCCAGCGTTTTGCTTTGAGGGTGTTATCATGAAGCGAGCCAGCTATCCTCTCCCGCATGAAGCGGGTCACGAGGGATGTGAGGGCTGCCATGGATTTCGCTTCTCTGTCCTAGGTGCCGGGCCAGCCACTCGTCGCGGATGTTATGTTTGAAGGCAGCGAGTGCCTTTGCATCCGGACAGTCGACGATTTGATTTTTCTTTGTTAAGAACCATGTCCAGAATTGCCTGGCCGATTCATCTGGCTGCTGGATTATGTGGCTTAGGTCATCTGCGTCCGGTGGTTGCACATACGTGCCTCGAAGTTGTCGAGGAATGCGGCTTCCGGTCTTCCTAGCATCCAATTGACTCTGCGGGCAGGCTGTTAAGCCAATGCCGAGCTGGTCCTTTAAGCTTGAGGGAGATATTTGATGGCGTGAAGATCGTCACGCGGGCCATGTGTATATGGAGGAGATAATCCTCAATCCAAACCGCTGGGTCTGTTGTGCCATCGAGGATTCGATATTAACGGGTTTGAACCCTTCAGGATTTGATGATCCATTACTTCGTCGGTGAAGCATAGTGGGTGTGCGGCGCCTCAGATTGAGCAATATCGCGACGTAGCTCGAGAGAGCGTTGTCTGCTGTGTTCGCCCGCCGGAGTAGTTGTATCCGTGCGACGGTATTCGCTAGGGTCGTGGGCCCACATGATCCATAGATAGATCTGGATTGTCTTGCCTTGTCCTCCAATATATCTCGAAGTCCGCACGTTCCCCGTGGCTTCCTGCTTTTGAGCGATGCTTTGGGTACGGTTTTGGTGGAGGGCTTGCACGCCTCTATCGCGCCACGAGGTGGTCGGTCTGCCGACAGCGCTGGTGATGTAGGTTTGAATGCCTCCTCCTCTAATCGGGGAGCAACTTGCGTTTTGGGTAACTTTTGGAGGGGCGCTCGAGTTCATACTTTCGCCGCGAGGACCTCGGTCCATCCGTCGGCCAAGAGGTCTTGATCAGCTTGAAGCTGTTGTTGCTTTTTCTTTAGGCTGTTTGCCGTGGCCGTTAGCCTGCGCCCCAAACGCTCTTGTTCGACGGGATCCTCAGCACGACGAATTAAATCGTCGTCGAGGCTTGCCTCGTCTCCGGAGGGAGGTAAGTAATTGTCATCCTCGACCTCTTCGCCCGCCGCCTCTCCCGAGGGCTTGCTTCCGCCTCCCTGCGCTGGATCATCTTTGGAGGGAGTTGTCTTCGCACTTTCGGGGTGTTATTATCTCCGTGCGGAATCTCCATTCTTGCCGTGGCGGGATTTAGAGCGGCGCCACGACGCCGGGCGCTTGGGCTGTTTCTTTAAGGAATCGGTCTCCGCTGCTTCTTCGCCGTCCCCATCTTTTGGGGTGTCCACCATGTATATGTCGATGACGAGGTGGTTTTCAAAGGTGTCTGTAGGCGCTGGTTCTTGGTAGTCTCCGCATCGCCGTCCATACCGTCGATGTCTTCGTAGTCGTAGTCGTAGCACGCCGGTTAAATCGCCGACGGTGGCTCTGAAGTGGGTGGTGGGTGGGATCTGAATTCTTCGTCGTCCGCGTCCCAACCGTCCTGGCTGTAGTTCGGCCAGGGCTCTCCGGATAGCGAGAGATGCTTCAGTGAATTTATGATATCGCCGAAGGGCGAATGCTGAAAGATGTCCGCAGCGGTGAATTCCATGATCGGTGCCCAATCGGATTCGACTGGCAATGGCGCAGGAGGTCCGGAGTCCGGCAGGGAGTCCGGCACCTCGGAGTCATGGTCTTTATGCGGGACAAGGTAAGTGTTCGGCTCCATCGTCGTAGAAGTTGCAGCTCCCGAGGCGGTGTCCAGCCATCCGTTCTCGATCCGAGCGATCGGCTCCAGACTATGAGTCGGAGCGGATTCGTGTGCGGCCTCCAAGGTGTTGTCCGGCGGCAGAGTTAGGTCATGCCCATCGTGACAGCGCGGCACGCTCAGTTGTGGCTCAGATCCATCGAGGATCAAGTCCCCGCGGATATCGACCGTGAAGTTTAGGCTTCCAAACCTGACCTGACGGCCAGGGGCATAGCTTTCGATCTGCTCCAGACGGCCAAGTGAATTGGCCCGCAGTGCGAAGCCGCCGAATACGAAGATCTGTCCAGGGAGAAAAGTCTCGCCCAGGATTACGTCGTTGTTGATTGAAGAGGCCATCAAGCCTATCGGTGACGATACGAGGAACTCTCAATGAAAGCACCAATGTCGTGTCAAAACCGCGGATCTCGGTAGGGGGTCCCGAACTGTGCGTCTAGGCGGATGGTAACAGGAGACAAGGGACACGATGTTTACCTGTGTTGGGCCCTCTTGATGGAGGTAAAACCCTACGCCCTGCTTGATTGATATTGATATTGTGGATGTTTACAAGAGTGGATCTACCACGAGATCAAGGAGGCTAAACCCTAGAAGCTAGCCTATGGTATGATTGTAAGGGTTGTTGTGATTGTAGTCCCACGGACTAAAGCCATCCGGTTTATATAGACACCGGAGAGGGCTAGGGTTACATAGAGTCGGTTACAATGGTAGGAGATCTACATATCCCAGATCGCCAAGCTTGCCTTCCACGCCAAGGAAAGTCCCATCCGGACACGGGTGAAGTCTTCAATCTTGTATCTTCATAGTCTTGGAGTCGGTCGATGATGATAGTCCGGCAGATGATAGTTCGGCTGATGATGGCAGTCCGGCTATCCGGACACCCCCTAATCCAGGACTCCCTCGGCAACCTTCTGTACCCGTGAGATCCCATCTTGGGGCCTTTTCCGGTGCTCCACCGGAGGGGGCATTGATCACGGAGGGCTTCTACGTCAACACCATAGCCTCTCCGATGATGTGTGAGTAGTTTACCTCAGACCTTCGGGTCCATAGTTATTATCTAGATGGCTTCTTCTCTCTCTTTGGATCTCAATACAAAGTTCTCCTCGATTATCTTGGAGATCTATTCGATGTAATCTTCTTTTGAGGTGTGTTTGTCGAGATCTGATGAATTGTGGGTTTATGATCAAGATTATCTATGAACAATATTTGAATCTTCTCTGAATTCTTTTATGTATGATTGGTTATCTTTGCAAGTCTCTTCGAATTATCAGTTTGGTTTGCCCTACTAGATTGATCTTTCCTGCAATGGGAGAAGTGCTTAGCTTTGGGTTCAATGTTGCGGTGCTCGATCCCAGTGACAGTAGGGGAAATGACACGTATTGCATTGTTGCCATCGAGGATAAAATGATGGGGTTTATATCATATTGCATGAGTTTATCCCTCTACATCGTGTCATCTTGCTTAAAGCGTTGAACTTAATACTCTAGATGCATGCTGGATAGCGGTTGATGTGTGGAGTAATAGTAGTAGATGCAGGCAGGAGTCGGTCTACTTGTCACAGACGTGATGCCTATATACATGATCATGCCTAGATATTCTCATAATTATTCGCTTTTATATCATTTGCTCGACAGTAATTTGTTCACCCACCGTAATATTTATGATATCTTGAGAGAAGCCACTAGTGAAACCTATACCCCCCGGGTCTATCTTCCATCATATTAATCTCCCATTAACTAGCTATTTCTACCACCGTTTATTTTGCAATATTTACTTTCAATCTTTATCATAAAAATACGAAAAATATTTATCTTATTATTATTATTATCTCTATCAGATCTCACTCTCGTAAGTGACCGTGAAGGGATTGATAACCCCTTTATCGCATTGGTTGCGAGGTTCTTATTTGTTTGTGTAGGTACGAGGTGACTCGCGCGTGGTCTCCTACTAGATTGATACCTTGGTTCTCAAAAACTGAGGGAAATACTTACGCTGCTTTTCTGCATCACCCTTTCCTCTTCAAGGGAAAACCAACGCATGCTCAAGAGGTAGCAATGGCCCGCCAAACCTTGTCCTCGGTGAAAGGGTTCTCCAAGGCCAAAAGATTGAAACAATGGTGGTCGATCATGTCGAGACGGAGGGAGGAGCTGTGCGGGTCGGCGTTTCCCATGATGGATGAGAAGTGATCGAACGCAGCCCGAGAAAGGCCGCAGTCCCCGGACATGACCTCCACCGCAATGCAGCGAGAGAATCCTATTCTTTTGCTTGCGTTGCACGGCATGGATGCTCATGAAGGTAGATGATGCCTCACCGTTCCGAAGCCAAGAGAAATGAACTCGCTGGTGCGGGATGGAGCGCTCAAGGGAAGATAGGACGAGGTACGCGCCCTTAGGGTGGCGGCGAAGCCAGGACTCGGCGGCGAAAAGAGGTCGGGACTCTTGGGAAGCGTCAAGGCGCGCAATCAGCTCACGGGCAACCTGGAGCTGAAGGGAGATGTTCCCGATGGACTTAGCACTCCCGGGTGAGCTCATTATGCAATCTACCATGAGGGGGCAATGATCGGAGGCCGCAGAGGAAAGGCAGTGAAGTTGATAGTGTGGGTTAGCTTCATTCCATGCGGGGGTGCAGAGCACACAGTCAATTCGGACTAGCGTGGGGTTATCTCGTTCGTTAGACCAAGTATAGCGACGACCGTGGAGGTAAAGGTCTCGCAGCTCCATGTCCGCCATGAAGCACCGGAATCTCCGCATCATGCGCAAGTTGAGGCTTGAGTTGTTTTAGTCGGCAGCGGAAGCGATCATGTTGAAGTTGCCTCCAAGGACCCAAGGCCCTACGCAGTTCGCCCGCTCCTCCTGCAAATCGGCAAGGAATTGCAGCTTCTCGACATCGCTTTGAGGGCTGTAGACGCCAGTTAGCCACCAGCGCTGATCACCGGCGAGCGAGGAGACCGCCGCCATGATGTGGTGGAAGCCATAGAAAGGACTGGTAACGAATAGCACAGAGCTACGCCGAGCTAGAAGGATACCGCCCCGAGTCTCCTCCATAGGGAGAAAGAAGAAACCGTCGAAGGAAGGCCCGAGAGTCTTGACCACAAGTGGCAGCGTGATGTGGGCAAGTTTAGGCTCTTGGATGCAGACAATAGAAGGCATGTCTGAGGTGACAACGCTACGTACAACGGTGCGCTTGGCTCCGGAGTTGTGATCCATGATGAAGACGGAGAAACCCAGTCGGAGAAGAACATAGAAGGGTGGGCTGGACTATGTAACTACAGTTGCGAACGGCGTGGGCTGGTGCATCGCAAGCAGAAGCTCCTCGGAAGGCACGCCCCAGCCATAGAACTCGACGAAGGCTTGAATCACGTCGATGGTGAAGGGGCACTCAAACAGTTTGGCATATCTGTCCAAGATCGCATCTGAAATGGCCTCAGCATCCTGCAGAAGGCCTAGACGCCGCAGAAGAACTCTCTTGGCCTTCATCTCCGAATTGAGTCCTCGGTCAGCCTTAACAAGGCGATCGCTGCTGCGCAGGGTGAAGTCCAGGGGAACTACGCGTCGATGCCACCGCGGGGTGGGGAGGAGCGGAGGAGCAACAGCGCTGCAGGTCGATTCCACATAGACTGCGAGGGTGGTGTCATTGGCAACACGTACAGACGTAGCAGCCTGGGAGGAGCTGGGGACGTAGTCATCGTCATGCATGGATTGCATGGCCAGCAAGGGGCTAGATGGACGCTCATTATTAGAGAGGGCTGGGCCAGGATCTGCGCTAGTGGCATGGCCCTCCTCGCCCGAGAGGCCTGGCGCGGAAGGGGAGGTAGGGGGCACCATGACCAGATCAGCGGGGCCACCCGAGGACAACAAGGGATCAGTAGCGCTGTACGAGGCATACAGAATCTCTGTAGAAGGTTGTGGGTGATAGGGCTTTGTGCAGGTAGCGGAAGCGAGGCACGCGCCATGTAGAGCAGAAAGAGAGGGCGGGCCAGCAGAAGGGGCAGGCAGGGTGGCAGGTGATAGGACGGCCACCCCGCTGTCGACAAGCGGCACGCTCGAAGAGGGGAACGGGTCCGAGGCGACCAGGTCCAACCCATTGACCGAGTTTGAAACCACGACAGGGCAAGGGGGCAAGGAGGCGGCCATGCGCGAGGATGGACCATCGGCCAAAAGTGGCAACCCAGCGGCTTTTGCCAACGGCGGGAAGACCAAGCGGCTAGACACCGGGGGGCCACAACACGTGCTGACCGTAGAAGGGTGGGGGCCCAGGATACCCTGCCAACCCCGTGGCACGGGCGGCGAATAACATCGGCGACGATGGCTCCCTGCCGCGGGGGCCGCATGAAGGAAGTATGACCTAGAGGCAATAATAAAGTTATTATTTATATTTCCTTATATCATGATAAATGTTTATTATTCATGCTAGAATTGTATTAACCGAAAACTTAGTACATGTGTGAATACATAGACAAACAGAGTGTGACTAGTATGCCTCTACTTGACATGCTCGTTGAATCAATGATGGTTATGTTTCCTAACCATAGACATGAGTTGTCATTTGATTAACGGGATCACATCATTAGATAATCATGTGATTTACTTGACCCATCCGTTAGCTTAGCACGATGATCGTTTAGTTTACTGGTATAGCTTTCTCCATAACTTATACATGTTCCTATGACTATAAGATCATGCAACTCCCGATTACCGGAGGAACACTTAGTGTGCTATCAAACGTCACAACGTAACTGGGTGACTATAAAGATGCTCTACAGGTGTCTCCGATGGTATTCGTTGAGTTGGCATAGATCGTGATTAGGATTTGTCACTCCGCGTATCGAAGAGGTATCTCTGGGCCCTCTCGGTAATGCACATCACTATAAGCCTTGCAAGCAATGTGACTAATGAGTTAGTTACGGGATGATGCATTACGAAATGAGTAAAGAGACTTGCCGGTAACGAGATTAAACTAGGTATTGAGATACCTACGATCGAATCTCGGGCAAGTAACATACCGATGACAAAGGGAACAACGTATATGTTGTTATGCGGTTTGACCGATAAAGATCTTCATAGAATATGTAGGTTCCGCTATTGGTTATAGACCGGAGAAGTGTCTCGGTCATGTCTACATAGTTCTCGAACCCGTAGGGTCCGCACGCTTAACGTTCGGTGACGATCGGTATTATGAGTTTATGTGTTTTGATGTACCGAAGGTAGTTTGGAGTCCCGGATATGATCACAGACATGATGAGGAGTCTCGAAATGGTCGAGACATATATATTGATATATTGGACGAGTATATTCAGACACCAGAAGTGTTCCGGGTGATTTCGGAGAAAACTGGAGTGCCGGAGGGTTACTGGAACCCCCCTGGGAACTAATGGGCCAGATGGGCCTTAGTGGAGAGAGAGAGAGGGCCGGTCAGGGCAGGCCATGCGCCCCCTCCCCCTCTGGTCCGAATTGGACTAAGGAAGGGGGGCGGCGCCTCCCTTTCCTTCTCCATCTCCTCCTTCCTTTCCCCCTCCTAGTAGGACTAGCAAAGGGGAGTCCTACTCCTACTACGAGGAGGACTCCTCCTCTCCTGGCGCGCCCCAAGGGCCGGCCGGCCTTCCCCCTTGCTCCTTTATATACGGGGGCAGGGGGGCACCCTAGAACACAAGTTGACCATTGGTCTCTTAGCCGTGTGTGGTGCCCCCCTCCACCATAATCCACCTCCGTCATATCGTCGTAGTGCTTAGGAGAAGCCCTGCGCCTGTAGCTTCATCATCACCGTCATCACACCGTCGTGCTGACGAAGCTCTCCCTCGACACTCAGCTGGATCGAAAGTTCATGGGACGTCACCGAGCCGAACGTGTGCAGATTGCAGAGGTGCCGTACTTCCGGTACTAGGATCGGTCAGATTGTGAAGGTGTACGACTACATCAACCGCGTTTTCATAACGCTTTCGCTTATGGTCTACGAGGGTACGTGGACAACACTCTTCCCCTCTCGTAGCTATGCATCACCATGATAGATCTTGCGTTTGTGTAGGATTTTTTTTTGAAATTACTGCGTTCCCCAACACCGCGGCTAAGCAGCCATTGGCCCATGGAGGGTGATGGAAATATTCCCTAGAGGCAATAATAATTTGGTTATTATTATATTTCCTTAGTCATGATAAAGGTTTATTATTCATTATAGAATTGTATTGATTGGAAACCTAAATACATGTGTGAATACATAAACAAACACCGTGTCCCTAGTGAGCCTCTACTTGACTAGCTTGTTGATCAAAGATGGTTAAGATTTCCTAACCATGGACATGAGTTGTCATTTGATAACGGGATCACATCATTAGGAGAATGATGTGATGGACAAGACCCATCCGTTAGCTTAGCATTATGATCGTTCAGTTTTATCGCTACTGCTTTCTTCATGTCAAATACATATTCCTTCGACTATGAGATTATGCAACTCCCAGATACTGGAGGAATGCCTTCTGTGCTACCAAACGACATAACGTAGCTGGGTCATTATAAAGATTCTATACAGGTATCTCCGAAGGTGTCTATTTAGTTGGCATAGATCAAGATTATGATTTGTCACTCAGAGTATCGGAGAGGTATCTCCGGGCCCTCTCGGTAATACACATCATAAGCTTCCAAGCAAACGACTAAGGAGTTAGTCACGAGGTGATGTATTACGGAACAAGTAAAGAGATATGCCGGTAACGAGATTGAACAAGGTATGAAGATACCTACGATAAAATCTCGGCCAAGTAACATACCGATGGATAAAGGGAATTACGTATGTTGTCATAATGGTTCGACCGATAAAGTTATTCATAGAATATATATGAGCCAATATCAGCATCCAGGTTCCGCTATTGGTTATTGACTGGAGAGGTGTCTCGGTCATGTCTACATAGTTCTCGAACCCGTAGGGTCCGCACGCTTAACGTTCGTTGATGATATAATATTATATGAGTTATGTGATTTGGTGACCGAATGTTGTTCGGAGTCCCGGATGAGATCACAGACATGGTGAGGTGTGACGCCCGGATAATTAAGCTACAGTAACCCTCTACTAGTGATGCCGCGTCACCTAGATTACTGTGAAAAATCTCGCGTTAGTTCGAAACCGATTCAAATTCGAATTCAAAATCAAGTCAAACATTAAAGGTTTTCTGATATTAAAACTAAAATGTTCGGGTGGTTCCAAATAATTCATAAGTAATTATGGTGGAGGAACCACACTTTTATAAAAGGCATAAATACTCTAAAATGTTTTGAATAGTAGCAAAAACAATTAGTTGAATTCCTTTTACAATAAATAAAATATTAAACTATTTTATTTAGTTACCCAAATTAATGTGGTAGTAGTATGTATAAGCAATACCAATTTAGGAACCGTTGGTGTATTTTGTAAATTTTAAAATAAAAGAAAACTACACATAAAACAAAAAAGAAAAGTAAAAAGAAAAGGCAAAGCAAAAAAAAAAACAAAAGGAAAGAGGGAAGCCCCCCACTGGCTTCGCCCAAGAGGCCGCCCAGTCGACCACCGGCCCAGCCGGCCACCCCGCACTCCCCATTACCACCTCCCCCGAACCCTAACCCTCACCCGATCCCCACTCTCCCTCGTCCCCTCCCTTCGCCGTCGCCCACTCACCCAGAGGAGGCGCCTGCTCGATCCTTCCCCGGCACCCCGTCGCCGGCGCCCACCCTCACGCCGTCCTCCTCGCCTCCTCCCGATCCGGGAGCCCCAACTCAGCGCCCGACCCGCCATTCGCCGGGAACCCCCTCGCGGACCGCCTCGACCCGCCCGCCTCTCCATCGCATGACGACGGCTCTCCGTCTCCTCCCGTGCGGGGCCTCCCCTCGACGCGGACTGGATCGGCGGCTCGACGTCGCGGCGCCCCGAGCCTTGACGCCGTCCACCTCGTCGGCGTCGCCTCGTCTTCGTCCTCCTCCCCATCGGGCGCCCCACGCCGCCCGCCTGCCCTCCAACGCGGTGAGGACCCGGTCCTCCTTCCCTGCCTAGTGCCTTATCAAGGGCGGCCCTCGCCTCTGGCGCCCTGTGCGTCGCCCGCCGCCGCGCGTCGACCGAGCGCGACGGTGCTCCCGCCTTTCCTCGCCCCTCGTGAACGCACCCGACACCTCTGGCTCGCCACGCCGCCCACGACGGCCTCACCTGCCGTCCTTGCCGACGCGAGCGCGAGGCCGAGCCCGGCGCTACTCCACTCGACGGCGGGCGCTCTGCAGCCCACCTCCGACAACCCGCATCCGTGCTCGAGCGCCTCGTCGCGTAAGGCCCGCCGAGCCCACCCATCCGGTAAATTGCCGCCGGGATGTCCGTGAGCACCACCTCGCCTCTGCTTGCATCACGGCGTACCACAGCGTGTGGCTCATCGACGGTGGGCCCGCCTGTTAAACCATCCCCTAACCACCTAATTAGAACCTAATAAAATGTTTAGTTGAATAACTGAAATGACATGTGGACCCATTCCAATTAAAAGCCTGTTTAAAAATATCTAAGTCACTGACATGTGGCCCCCCACCTAATCTGTTAAATTAATTAAACTGTTAATTTACACTACTCTATGACAGCTGGGTCCCACCAGCCAGATTGACCAGTCAACGTTGACCTAGTCAATCACGATCGGACTATTGACTTTGACCTGCCCCCACCTGTAATACACTGTGGCTGGCACTGCACTATGTGACAAAAGTATTTACTGATTTAAATTGGGAATATAAATAAATCCTAAAATTGATTTAAATCTTTTAAAATTAATATAAAAAATCCGGAACCTCGGATGGAAAAACTTTGTATATGAAAGTTGCTCGAACGACGAGACGAACCCGGATACGCAGCCCGCTCGGCCCACCACACACTCCTAACATATCAAACACGCAACTTTCCCCTTCGGTTCATCCGTCTGAAAACACTAACACCGGGATATTTTCCGGATGTTTCCTTCACCAAAGATCACCTTCTACAGCATTAGGTCACCTCTAGCACTGCGTATTGCCATGTTACACTTTGTGATACTTTGATTGCTCCGTTATTTATTGTGTTCCCCTCCGTTACTTCTTTTCGGTAGACCCGACGCTGCTTTGCTGCCCTGCTCGACTACGGAGTTGACGACCCTCTCTCTTGCCGAGCAACCAGCAAGCCCCCTTGATCACCAGATATCGCCTATTCTACTCTATACTGCTTGCATTAGAGTAGTGTAGCATGTTACTGCTATCTGTTATACCTATACTGCTGCATAGCCTGTCCTTGTTACTACTGTTGTACCTTTACCTGCAATCCTATATGCTTAGTATAGGATGCTAGCATTTTCATCTGTGGCCCTACATTCTTGTCCGTCTGCCGTGCTATACTATCGGGCCGTGATCACTCGGGAGGTGATCACGGTATATACTATATACTTATACATGATACATGTGGTGACTAAAGTCGGGTCACTTGTGGGGCACCATGAGTGATTCACGGATTGGGGCTGAAAGGACCTTTGTCCCGACGGCCCTCTGGATGGATCTTTGAGGCGGAGCGACAGTGGCAGGTTGAGACCGCCTAGAGAGAGGTGGGCCTGGCCCTGCTCGGCGCTCATGGATACTTAACACGCTTAACGAGGTCTTGGTATTTGATCTGAGTTGGCTACGAGCTTATACGCACTAACCATCTACGCGGGAGTAGTTATGGGTATCCCGCGCCGTGGTATCAGCCAAGCACTTCAGACGTTAGCGACGAGCGGCGCGCGCTGGATTGACTGAACGCTGTTAGGCTAGGTCTGCTTCGTCACAGACGCAACGTGCAGTGTGTGCTCGTAGGCGATGGGCCTGCACTGCGCGCTTAGGTTTAGACCGCGTGTTGGCCTCTCTGTTGTGCCTAGGTGGGGCTGCGACGTGTTGATCTTCCGCGGCGGGCATGACCCAGAAAGTGTGTCCGCCAAATGGGATCAAGCGTCTGGGTAAGATGGTGCACCCTGCAGGAAGTTAATCTATTCAATAGCCGTGATCTTGGTAACAGGACGACTTGGAGTTGTACCTTGAGCTTATGACAACTAGAACCGGATACTTGATAAAACACACCCTTCCAAGTGCCGATACAACCGTGGTCGCTCTCTCGTGGATATGAGGAGGGATCGCGGGTAGGATTATTGCTATGTGATGTTACTTGAGGATTTGCTTGTCCTCTTCTACCTGTTGCAAGACAGTGACCGAGCGTAGTCTTCGCTAAGACTAGCTATCCCCTCTTATTTCGGCATTCTGCAGTTCAGTCCACCGATATGGCCCTTTACACATATATCCATGCATATGTAGTGTAGCTCCTTGCTTTGCAGTACTTTGATGAGTACTGGGGTTGCCTTGTTCCCCTTTTCCCTACCTCTACTCGATTGCTGCAACCAGACTATGGAGCCCAGAGCGACGCCACCGTCGATGACGACTACTACTCGAGGTGCCTATCGCTACGCAGCAGCCCGCCGACGACGACCAGGAGTAACTAGGAGGATCCTGTGCGGGAGGCCTGCTCCTCTTCGATCAGATCCCGCTTTGTGCTAGCCATCTTATGGCACCTTGTTTAACTTATGTCCAGATTTCAGATATTGTTGCTTCCGCTGACTCGCCTATGATCGAGCACTTGTATTCGAGCCCTCGAGGCCCCGGCTTGTATTATGATGCTTGTATGACTTATTTTATTTGTAGAGTTGTGTTGTGATATCTTCCCGTGAGTCTTGATCTTGATCGCATACATTTGCGTGCATGATTAGTGTACGATTGAATCGAGGGCGCCACAAGTTGGTATCGAGCCGATCGCTCAGAGGAATCCTTTCCCAACTCCTTGGTCAAGTCGAGTCCGACATTGCAAAACTTTTACTAACATGGCTGTGTGTCTTATGGGCACACGCCGCCATTGGGTGGTAGTAGGATCTTTTACTCCTCGACCTATACTCGACTCGATCTCTCTACTATTCGGGTTAAATGAATTTGCTAACTCTAAGATTAGGATCTCGTGATTGCATCCACCCGGAGAGCCCCTTACTGCAGAGGATCGCCTGCTAATCAGAAGATTCCGAAGATACTCTCTGATGTTCTCTCGAGACTTTGTGCCCACCACTTTTGCTATTCCTGACCACCGATAAATCCGTATGAATAACTACTTACACTTGCCATTCATACGATCATCCCCCAGTGATCTTGTTATTACAAGATACCCCGAAGTTTTCTCTATTGATCCGAGAATACTTTGTGCCTACTGCCTAGCAGTTCTTTGCCACATGAATACCCCTTCAAATAAACCCTCGCACTTGTCGAGTATCCGCCAACCCCGCTTGTTCATGTGTTTCTGTAAGTCTTCAAAATACTATTCGATCTTCCGAAAATCCTCTGGAGCCTTTGGCTCTTGAAATTCTTGCTTGCTTGCATTATGGTTAATCCCATAAGTCTCGTAGTCATAATGACATTCCTTGTCATTATCATTTTGGGTCTGTTGACTCAATATGTTTGCGAATACCCGCAATCATCATTGATCCTTATAAATTACCTTTCTGGCTGAGCTGCCCTTCTTTTAACTGGAATTGGTTCTCGACCAATCCAATTGTCGTTGATTGTACCCTAAGGCTATTCGACTTATCCATCCCTAATCAGAGCATTGCTTCTGACCCCTTGAATTGGGAATCATAATTTCTTTGCATTTGACAATTGAGTTAGTCAGTTGTTTCTATAGTTTGATATCCTTGCATTCTTCTTCCTCTAGTTGAGTACTGATGCTCACGCGGATCCCTTGTGGACTACCGATCCTTTGTTGGATTATATCGACAACGCCTTCATATTCAATAACCTTGTGAGCCTTTCCTCCGATACATTATGCCTTTGGTATATTGTATCCTCTGCTTTCTCAACCATGCTCTGCCTTCGAGCTTGAGTTAATTATTTCTAAAGATTCTGGTATATGATTCCAAGAAGCCCCTATGGGTTGAACATATGCCTTCACTAAACCGTGTGAACCCGAAAGTTTTCATTTAATCATACTCTTACGGTGCTTCGCCAGATAAAATTTTCAACACCGCAACTTCATCGAACGTGAGAAGTGAATGAAAGGTTATGCATTGGAGAAGTGGGAGTCGACCTTGAACTTTATGTTCATGCCCATGGACGCGAGGTATATCCTATCATGGAAGCTTCTTGTAACAATTACTATCTCCTTGATAACTAACATAGGGTATCTATGGATTGATCCCTTGCAACCGTGGTTCCGACCATGATTGTTCTTCTTTGATCTCATTTCTCGGGCAAGTTAAAACAGTTGTCTTCTATGGATCAATACACCAGTCCAACCTTTACTTTGATCTTGTAACGAGTATTACCCCCCTGGTATCTCGAGATTATCATGGAACTGCATAACTTCTTATGAGTTCTTCATCAAGTGCTACCTTCCCACTGATTCCAAATTTTCACGGGCTCTGAGTTATTAAGCACTCAAAGACACCGATAACTGAACCGAGTCTGCTCTACGGTTCAACAACTCTTCAGTAAGCTTCTATAAGTACGAGTTTGTACCCGATCACGCCATTCCTAGCCTATTTGGCTATATCATTGTCGTGATGATTTTAACTGTGCTACCCGGTCCTTCTTCTCGGAGCAAAATTTTCGATGATGAACTAACCTTACGTCGATCCCCATCGTCATATCATTTCGCCTTGAACAACAAGCTTGGTTTCGAGTTTGTGTCGTACCCTTGGTTCCAATAACTTTTCACTTCATCATTACTTTGACTTGATGTCGTCGCCGATCGATTACATCTTCATGAAATCTCTCGACAAAAATGTCGTGATCATCATCAACATTCTGAGCTCATCCAGGATATCAATTGAATTCATGATGAGAAATTCCATCCTTGTCCTCGATGAATTGTATTATCATCGACCACTTTATTGCCTTCCCACCAACACAAGCTTGTTCATGTTTGGTGTTATACCTTGAGTTCCTTGCTATCCAGCAATTGTTCTTCTTTACCTTGGAGTATTACCATCCTTTATGTCAAGAATGTTCTGAGATTTGTTCCACCTCTTGAGGATTCTTGACGTAGAAATACTTCTCACCATCACCATTCTTTCTTGGTCCCCGTGTTAATTCCAACAAGTGGACGGTGTTGTTTGGATTCTTTCCTTCAAGCAACCCTATTTTCTTTTTAAGTTAACGATCGATGGTTCATTCTTAGTCTATCGATTATTGAATCACCATTCTGACATTGGTCGTGCAACCCAACCCATCGGGTGCACCTTTCAACCAATGTTTAATTGTGTATGTTTTCCTCGAGCATACTTCCTTATATCATTTGATCTGACAAATGTTATCTCCTTGTTCCCTTAATTGCGGAAATCCATCTTTTGGGAATCTCGGTAAATTGCCGTTGAGATCACCAGACACCTCCTTGCCCTCTCCTTGGGTTAATGATGAACTCTTGTTAACGGAAATCACTTCATAGTTCATTCCCGAGAATCCTACAGTGTCATCCCGTCAATTTGTGTTGCACCTTTCTTCTCAGGCATCCTGAGTCCGAGGTATCATGACACCAATTGATCTGAATCTCTATCAGATGGGATGGTTGGGACAACTTTCCAAGAGTTATGATATTGATCCTTTGATGACCCGGTAGCATGATGTCATGCCTAGCACCCCCCCCGGCTGGGGGACCTATCATCATAGATTCCTTTTCAGCAAGGTTATCCGTTCATCCACGAGGAAATTGTAAGACTTATTCTACAAGTTAGTCCTGATGGATCCTTCGTGTTTCCAAAGTCCGATCTTCACCTGAAGACCATGTCAATGCTATCTCGAAGCATGTCAATGGTACTCCGATTTTCAACAGGAACATTTGAAGCACGATGCTAAATTTTATTTATCATTTATCCTAACACCGTTGTATGGGTAATATCATGAGATTCGTCCCCCCCTTACCTAAAGAGTTTTCTACATTATATCCTGCCACAGATATCATGCTCTGCTTGTCCTTGGTAAGGATATATCCCTGAAATATGTGTTTAAACACATTTTCCTTTCCATTGTTCTGTTTAATATGATAATCATATTTTACTTTCCATTGGTTGTTTGAACCTTTCTTGTGATCTATATGATCTAAGAAGCAATATTCTACTGCTTATGTAAACACCTTGAGGTACAACTCTGTCAGTAAGACCCTGTTACTTTTGTTGATGACATTTCGGTAACCACCGATGGACGAGAACTTTGCCTAATGGTCTGCCTCGTTCAACGAGCAGGAAAACGGTTCTCTTCGTCCCTCGCCCTTGGTATCGACATTGTTGCCCACATAACTGATAGGCTAACCTCTGACATGTCTTGCTATCATGACCGTGCAAGATGTCACCGCCCTTCCTACTTTTAACCCACATGGTGGGCCCATAACCCACAGTTTCACAGGATCGAAACCTGACTCACCTGTACGACCCTGTTTCTAATGGTTATTCCCCATGCTTGGCCTTGTATTTAATTCACGGGCCACCTGCCTGTTGCTCTATTCTGGTATCAGACGCTACACTTACTCTCGCTACTCTGAACCCCTTTCTCACTCTGGTTCAGACTTCGAGCAACTATCTATCCGCTGGGAACCTCTTATTCTATCTTCGTACCTTACTCTCGATGTATTTTATATGTTCAACTCGAGAGATAATCTTATGCTCATTCATGGGTTAACCCCAGATTGTTTCCCTCATAAGCATTCTGTCGTAGCCCAGCTGCCCCTTACCTATTCGAAAGTACGCTGGAGATCCTGAAGAAAGGATGACGACTTGATCATGGTGACTTGAAGCAGAGAAATGAAGACATCAACGAAAGGGGTCAACCTCTTCGAAAGGGCAGCCAAGGTCGAGAAGACTCGTTAGGTTTTTCGCTACAAAGACCTTCCCCCCTACTCCACCGCTTAAATCTCGGGACGAGATTTCTTGTAGTGGAGGAGAATTGTGACGCCCGGATAATTAAGCTACAGTAACCCTCTACTAGTGATGCCGCGTCACCTAGATTACTGTGACAAATCTCGCGTTAGTTCGAAACCGATTCAAATTCGAATTCAAAATCAAGTCAAACATTAAAGGTTTTCTGATATTAAAAATAAAATGTTTGGGTGGTTCCAAATAATTCATAAGTAATTATGGTGGAGGAACCACACTTTTATAAAAGGCATAAATACTCTAAAATGTTTTGAATAGTAGCAAAAACAATTAGTTGAATTCCTTTTACAATAAATAAAATATTAAACTATTTTATTTAGTTACCCAAATTAATGTGGCAGTAGTATGTATAAGCAATACCAATTTAGGAACCGTTGGTGTATTTTGTAAATTTTAAAATAAAAGAAAACTACACATAAAACAGAAAAGAAAAGTAAAAAGAAAAGGCAAAGCAAAAAAAACAAAAGGAAAGAGAGAAGGCCCCCCACTGGCTTCGCCCAGCAGCCTGCCCAACGACCACCGCCCAGCCGGCCAGCCCGCACTCCCATTACCACCTCCCGAACCCTAACCTCACCCGGTCCCCACTCTCCTCGTCCCTCCCCGCGCTGTCGCCCACTCACCCAGGAGGGCGCCTGCTCGATCCCTTCCCCGGCACCCCGTCGCCGGCGCCCACCCTGACGCTGTCCTCCTCGCCTCCTCCCCCTCCCGATCTGGGAGCCCTAACGCCACGACCCGCCATTCGCCGCCTGACCCCCCCCCGCCGGACCGCCTCCTCGACCCGCCCGCCTCTCCATCGCTGACGACGGCTCTCCGTCTCCTCCTGCAAGGGCCTCCTCGACACGGACTGGATCGGCGGCTCGACGTCGCGGCGCCCCGAGCCTTGACGCCGTCCACCTCGTCGGCGTCGCCTCGTCTTCGTCCTCCTCCCCATCGGGCGCCCCACGCCGACGCCCCCTGCCCTCCAACACCGTGAGGACCCGGTCCTCCTTCCCCGCTTAGTGCCTTACAAGGCGGCCCTCGCCTCTGCGGCCCTCTCGTCGCAGACACCGCCCGCGTCGACCGAGCGCGACGGTGCTCCCGCTTTTCCCCCTCGTGAACGCACCCGACACCCTGCGCTCGCTCGCCCACGACGGCCTCACCTGCCGTCCTTGCCTGTGACGCGATGCGAGGCCGAGCCCGACGCATTTCCACTCGACGCTGGCGCCTCTGCAGCCCACCTCCGACAACCTCAAGATCCGTGCTCGAGCGCCTCGTCGCGGCCTCGCCGAGCCCACCCACCGATCCAGCCGTCGCGGGGATGTCCAGTGGCGAGCACCTTCGCTCTCTGTTTGCATCGCCGGCGTATTCACCGTGTGTGGCTCATCGACAGTGGGCCCGCCTGTTAAACCATCCCCAACCACCTAATTAGAACCTAATAAAATGTTTAGTTGAATAACTGAAAATGACATGTGGACCCATTCCAATTAAAAGCCTGTTTAAAAATATCTAAGTCAGCGACATGTGGCCCCCACCTAATCTGTTAAATTAATTAAACTGTTAATTTACACTACTCTATGACACTGGGTCCCACCAGCCAGATTGACCGATCAACGTTGACCTAGTCAACTGCTGATGGACTATTGACTTTGACCTGCCCCACCTGTAATACATCGTGGGTGGCATCGCACTATGTGACAAAAGTATTTCTTGATTTAAATTGGGAATATAAATAAATCCTAAAATTGATTTAAATCTTTAAAATTAATATAAAAAATCCAGAACTTTCGGATGGAAAAACTTTGTATATGAAAGTTGCTCGAACGAGCGAGACGAACCCGGATACGCAGCCCGCTCGTCCACCACACACTCCTAACATATCAAACCAAGAACTTTCCCCTTCGGTTCATCTCGTCTGAAAACACTAACACCGGGATATTTTCCGGATGTTTCCTTCACCAAGATCACCTTCTACAAGATTAGGTCACCTCTAGCACTGCCAGACACATGTTACACTTTGTGATACTTTGATTGCTCCGTTATTTATTGTGTTCCTCCGTTACTTCTTTTCTCGTAGACCCCGACGCTGCTGCTGCCCTGCTCGACTACGGAGTTGACGACCCTCTCTCTTGCCGAGCAACCAGCAAGCCCCCTTGATCACCAGATATCGCCTATTCTACTCTATACCGCTTGCATTAGAGTAGTGTAGCATGTTACTGCTATCTGTTATACCTATACTGCTGCATAGCCTATCCTTGTTACTCTTGTTGTACCTTTACCTGCAATCCTATATGCTTAGTATAGGATGCTAGCATTTTCATCTGTGGCCCTACATTCTTGTCCGTCGCGTGCTATACTATCGGGCCGTGATCACTCGGGAGGTGATCACGGGTATATAGTATATACTTATACATGATACATGTGGTGAATAAAGTCGGGTCACTTGGGGCACCATGAGTGATTCACTTGATTGGGGGCTGAAAGGACCTTTGTCCCGACGGCCCTCTGGATGGATCTTTGAGGCGGAGCGACAGGGCAGGTTGAGACCGCCTAGGAGAGAGGTGGGCCTGGCCCTGTCGGGCGCTGCGGATACTTAACACGCTTAACGAGGTCTTGGTATTTGATCTGAGTTGGCTACGAGCTTATACGCACTAACCATCTACGCGGGAGTAGTTATGGGTATCCCCGCCGTGGTATCACCAAGCACTTCAGACGTTAGCGACGAGCGGCGCGGCTGGATTGACTGGAACGCTGTTAGGCTAGGTCTTCTTCCGGCACAGACGCAACGCAGGTGTGTGCTGTAGGCGATGGGCCTGCACCCTGCGCTTAGGTTTAGACCGCGTGTTGGCTCTCTATTGTGCCTAGGTGGGGCTGCGACGTGTTGATCTTCCGCGGCGGGCATGACCCAGAAAGTGTGTCCGCCAAATGGGATCAAGCGTCTTTGGTAAGATGGTGCACCCTGCAGGGAAGTTAATCTATTGAATAGCCGTGATCTTCGGTAACAGGACGACTTGGAGTTGTACCTTGAGCTTATGACAACTAGAACCGGATACTTGATAAAACACACCCTTCCAAGTGCGGATATAACCGTGGTCGCTCTCTCTCGTGGATATGAGGAGGGATCGCCGGTAGGATTATTGCTATGTGATGTTACTTGGAGGATTTGTTCTTGTCCTCTTCTACTGTTGCAAGACAGTGACGTGGTTTAGTCTTCGTTAAGACTAGCTATCCCCTCTTATTACGGCATTCTGCAGTTCAGTCCACCGATATGGCCCTTTACACATATATCCATGCATATGTAGTGTAGCTCCTTGCTTGCGATTACTTTGGATGAGTACTCACGGTTGCCTTGTTCCCCTTTTCCCCTACCTCTACTCGATTGCTGCAACAGACTATGGAGCCCAGGAGCGACGCCACCGCCGATGGCGACTACTACTCGAGGTGCTCATCGCTACGTGCAGCCCGCCGACGACGCACCGGGAGTAACTAGGAGGATCCTGTGCAGGAGGCCTGCTCCTCTTCGATCTCAGATCCCAGTTTGTGCTAGCCATCTTATGGCACCTTGTTTAACTTATGTCCAGACTCAGATATTGTTGCTTCCGCTGACTCGCCTATGATCGAGCACTTGTATTCGAGCCCTCGAGGCCCCGGCTTGTATTATGATGCTTGTATGACTTATTTTATTTGTAGAGTTGTGTTGTGATATCTTCCGTGAGTCCTTGATCTTGATCGTACACATTTGCGTGCATGATTAGTGTATGATTGAATCGAGGGCGTCACATGAGGAGTCTCCAAATGGTTGAGAGGTAAAGATTGATATATAGGATAATAGTATTCGGACATTGGAAGTGTTTCGGGGGGGGGGGTACCAGGTACTTATCAGGTCACCGGAAGGGGTTCCGGGCACCCCCGGCAAAAGATATGGGCCTTATGGGCCAAGAGAGGGAACACACCAGCCACAAGGGTGTAACGCCCCGGATCTGATGCGCCAGGTGTCTGCTAGTTATTCGCCGGTGTTGCCATGTATTTTGCTTGCGTGTTGCATTTTGCCATGTCATCATATGCATTGCATCCTCATATTTTCAAAACTTGCATCTGGTCCTTTCCCCCGTTGTCCGTTTCGTGATCCGACACTCTCACACGCACCCGTTGCACTTCTCAGACCTCATTTCGTGAGTGGCATTAAAATTTTCTCGGAATGGGATGAAACTTGGCGTGCGATGTTGTTTTAGAGTAGGTAGATCGCCTGCAATTTTCCTTCCATTTGGAGTTCGTTTGACGCCCTAACGGTTAACCGCGTAGCCCGAAACCCCTCTCTCTTTGCATCCCAACCCCTCTTCACCACAGCCCATGAGCCCATCCACAACCCCCTCCATGCTCTCGGTCGTTCGATCACGATCGTGTGGGCGAAAACTACACCTCATTTGGACACTCCTACCTCCTCCTACCTATAAATAGGTGCTCCCCTCCGAAATTTTTGCGCAGTCCAACCCTAACCTGTCCCCTCTCCGCCGCCGGACATGCCCGCCGGACGTCCGGATGCGTCTGCCGCCTCCCTCGACCAATCCGCCTCCGCCACGTCGCCTCCACCGCGCCCACATCGTCGCCGCCCCAGGGCCCAGATCGCTCGCCCGGGTCAACTGGCCTCGCCGAACCCTTCGCCGCCGCCCGCCCCAGCGTGCCTCACCTTGTCATCGCCGCCGCCGGCGCCGCCGCCCGCCGCCTCGCCGCCGCCGACTCGAGCTTCGCCAGACCACCGCCCTGCCTTGGCTCCACCCCTCGCCCGGCCAAGACGCCGCACCCGCCCTCCGCCTCCCTGCGCCCGACCCGCACCGCTGCCTCGCCCGTGCTGCCATGATCCTCCGGCGCGCGCCCGCCCACCAGCGTCGCCTCCGCCGCCCGCCACAGCGCAAGCTGCTGTTGCCGACGCGCCGCCGGCGCCACCTCGAGCCTCCTCGCCGTCATCCGCCCGTCCTCGAGGCCGCCTCGGCTTCCGCGCCCTCGCCGGAGCTCGCTCCGGCCAGATCCACCCCAGGTGGATGAGATGCACCGGGTGATGCAACCAAACGGCCGGATCCGTCCTGCACCGCGCCGTCCCGGATCCCTTCGTCCCGTTGACTTTTCGCGGAGGGTAAATTTCCACTAAGTCCCCGAATCTGCATTATTTTCATGCCTACTTCATCATGTCACATCTCCGTACTTGTTGATCTAAATCATGCATATAATATGTCAAAATGTTTATTGTGAGATGATCTTCATTTCGATCCATTGTGCCATGTTTGTTTGAGTTCATCTTGATGCCCTAATCATCATTCCAAGAGTGCTATATGATGTTGTCTACTGTAGTTTAACAGAACTTGCTCAATTGTCATTTTTACATCTTTTTGGGTGATTTTCTTTTGAGCATGAAGTCTACATGTGTTATGAGCTACAACATGCTGTATTTGCTGTGGTGCAATCCACTCTCCATGACATGCCAGGTGTTGATTGTTACAAGCTTGCAAAGTAGCCTCCATGATGTTGCTGTTTTCTGTGACTTGGTCATTTCTGCAAAGTCTGTAGCTATAACATTGTGATGCCATGTTAACCTGTTTCTACAATTCACTCTATGCATAATATGGAGATGTTCACTAAGGATGTTTTTTTATAAATGTTATGCTGAATCCGTGCATGCCCTTGGTTGCATTTATGGCCTGCCGTAGCTTGTTGTAATCGTGCTCTCAATTTGCTAAATAATGTTGCTGTCAGCCTGTTAACATTAAGTTCCGTTTTGCCATGTGTTTTGCTAGTGATCCATGCACTCTATGAACTTTCTCTTGCCATTCGTAGCTTCATAATGTGTCATATTACTGTTGGTTTACCTTACATGCCATGAAATGCTTTTTGGTGAGTGGTACAAGCTCAACAACATGCCTACTTATTGTTGTTTCTGCCATGTGCTGTTATTATCACTAAGTCTGAATCTGCCATATCATTTGCTATGTTTACATGGGTGCCATCATATCTTCTGTGCCTTTTGTCTCGTGATCAGTAATATAATTTTGTTCTATGCAATTAGTAGATTCATGACATGCCTTTTTTTGCTATGATCTTTTCCTGTAGCATGCTGTTTGATAGCTCCAAACTTTGCAACCTGATGTTATTTCTTACATGTCCAGTGAATTCTGCTAAGTCTGTGAAACTGTTATTATTTGCAATCTTGCCATGCCCTTTTGAGTATGTTCTAGTGAATTCTGGAGATATCTCAGTGTTCATGTTTTGTCATGCCTTATCTGTACATCATGTACATGCCTTTTGTTTTCATGTTAAGGGGCTGTAGCATATTGTTTTGATGCTTGCTAGATGCCTAGCTGCTGTTTTGGACAGCTTGTCCTTTAAACTTGTTTCGGGTGTATGTGTTGAACCGTTGCTCCGTTTTGGGTGTGCTCTATATGAAACTTGCTTAGTTTTACATGTAGCTTCATGATACCTTGTTGCATCCGTGTTCTGAGTTGTGTGCTTGATGTTTGAATGCATTTTGCATCAATGCCATGTTTAAATTGTTTTGCTCATATCTTCTAGGCCATAGCTCCGAATAAAACAAAATTTATATGTAACTTGACTAGAATTTCGTGTAGATCATCTTGGTGCATCTGAACTTGCTGTTTAACAACTTGAACATAAGGTTTATTCAGATCTGGACCAATATCGAAATTTGCATATGAGGACGATGTTGTTTCCGGCCTCATTTAAACTTGCTTTGATGTGTTGTTCTTGTATGCATCATCTCTTGCCATGAGTAGCTTCATATAGCCTTGTCGTACATCATACTTGGTTGAGCATCATGCCTTGTTCATGTGTGGTGTTTTTACCGTGTTGTGTGCTTCTTCTCGATAGTTCCCGTTTCGTTGCGATCGTGAGGATTCGTTCGTCTAAGCTTGGTTCGTCTTCGTGGCTTCATCTTCTTCATGGATTTGTTCTTATTCCTAGCAGGATTTCAGGCAAGATGACCGTCACCTTGGATCTCCTTACTATCATTGCTATGCTAGTTGCCTCGACGCTATCGCTATGCCGGGTTACCTCCACTTGCTTATCAAGCCTCTCAAATTGCCATGAACCTCTAACCTTTGTCATCCTTCCTAGCAAACCGTTGTTTGGCTATGTTACCACTTTTGCTCAGCCCCTCTTATAGCGTTGCTAGATGCAGGTGAAGATGAAGATTGCTCCATGTTGGATTATGTTTATGTTGGGATATCACAATATCTCTTATATTATTAATGCATCTATATACTTGGTAAAGGGTGGAAGGCTCGGCCTTATGCCTGGTGTTTTGTTCCACTCTTGCCGCCCTAGTTTCCGTCATATCGGTATTATGTTTCCGGATTTTGCGTCCCTAACGCGGTTGGGTGTTATGGGAACCCCTTGACAGTTCGCCTTGAATGAAACTCTTCCAACAAGGCCCAACATTGGTTTTACATTTTCCTAACAACCTAAGCCTGTTTCCCTTGGGTTTCCGGAGCCCGTGGGTCATCTTTATTTACCCCCCCCCCGGGCCAGTGCTCCTCTGAGTGTTGGTCCGAATCGAGCAGCCTGCGGGGCCACCTCGGGGAAACTCGAGGCCTGGTTTTACTCGTAGCTTGACTTATCCGGTGTGCCATGAGAACGAGATATGTGCAGCTCCTATCCGGATTTGTCGGCACATTCGGGCGGCTTTGCTGGACTTGTTTTACCATTGTCGAAATGTCTTGTAAACGGATTCCGAGACTGATCGGGTCTTCCTGGGAGAAGGAATATCCTTCGTTGATCGTGAGAGCTTATCACGGGCTAAGTTGGGACACCCCTGCAGGGTTTGAACTTTCGAAAGCCGTGCCCGCAGTTATGTGGCAGATGTGAATTTGTTAATATCCGGTTGTAGTAAACTTGAAGTAAACTCTTCTGAAATACACCAACCGCGTGCGTAACCATGATTGTCTCTTTTCGGGGTTGTTCGAGAGGAGAACACGGTTTTTGGGTTATGTTTGACGTAAGTAGGAGTTCGGGATCACTTCTTGATCATTACTAGTTGGCGACCGTTTTCTCAGTCTCTCATCTCGCTCTTGTACTTGTAAGTTAGCCACCATACTTGCTTAGTCGCTGCTGCAACCTCACCACTTTACCCCTTCCTTACCCATTAAGCTTTGCTAGTCTTGATACCCATGGTAATGGGATTGCTGAGTCCTCGTGGCTCACAGATTACTACCCCAACAGTTGCAGGTATAGGCCACGCGATGATCATGACACGAGAGCGATGTTTACTTGTGTTGGAGTTCTTCTTCCCCGTCGATCTTGGTTTAGGTTCCTGGTCGGCAACCTGGGCTAGCAGGTGGATATTGTTTGAGTTTCTGTTTATGTTTCATCTGTAGTCGGATGTTGATCTTGTGTATGATCTATTGATGTATTCTTGCAGCATTTGTTTGCCTTGTATGTATCCCCATCTATTATGTAATGTCGATGTAATGATATCCACCTTGCAGAAGTGTCTTCAAGATGCGCTTCTATCCTTGGTGGGACCTTCAAGTTCCTTTAGGATAGGGTCGCATCTTGGGCGTGACAAAGGGGCTGGTGCGCCCCCATATTAGGACGGCCTAGGAGGAGAAGGAAAGAGGGGAAGGGAAAGGAAAGTGTGGAGTAGGACTCCCCCTTCCTTCCCTCTCCCCCCTCTTTCCTTTCCCCTAAGTTATATATAGAAAGGGGCGTAGGGCAAGGCAAGAGCCCTAGGGCTGCAGCCAGGTCTCTTGGGCTCCCTAGGGGCTGCCTCCTCCCCTCCCACCTATATATAAATGGGGAGGGGGCGCCACACAAAGACCAGAACATTGTCTTAGCCGTGTGCGACGCCCCCGTCCACCGTTTACTCCCTCGGTCATATTTTTGAAGTGCTTCGGCGAAGCCATGCGGAGATCACATCACCATCACCACGCCGTCGTGCTGCCGGAACTCATCTACTACCTCGCCGTGTTGCTGGATCAAGAAGGCGCAGGACGTCACCGAGCTGAACATGTGCAGAACATGGAGGTTTCGTGCTTTCGGTACTAGATCGGTTGGAGCGCGAAGAAAGTTTGACTACATCAACCGCGTTACGAAATGCTTCTGCTTAGAGTCTATGAGGGTATGTAGACACACTCTCCCCCTCTTGTTGCTATGCATCTCCATGGATAGATCATTGCGTGTGCGTAGAGTTTTTTTTTGTTTTCCATGCAATGTTTCCCAAAAGAGGAAAGTCGTGGCGACGTGGGTGGGTGGCGGGAGCGGCGGGTGTCGGTGTCAAAACCGGAAGATCTCGGGTAGGGGGTCCCGAACTGTGCGTCTAAGGATTGAAGGTAATAGGAGACAGGGACACGGTGTTTACCCAGATTTGGGCCCTCGTGATGGAGGTAATACCCCACGTCCTGCTTGATTGACTTTGATGAGTATAAGGGTTACAAGAGTTGATCTACCACGAGATCGTAATGGCTAAACCCTAGATGTCTTGACTGTATGATTATGATTGCCTCCATGGACTAAACCCTCCGGTTTATATAGACACTGGAGGGGGCTAGGGTTGTACAAAGTCGGTTTACAAAGAAAGGAATCTTCATATTCGCATGCCAAGCTTGCCATCCACGCAAAGGAGAGTCCCATCCGGACACAGGGAAAAGTCTTCCGTCTTGTATCTTCACGGCCCATCAGTCTGGCTCATGTCACATCTCCCAGACGCCCAAGGACCCCCTAATCCAGGAATCCCTCAGTAGCCTCTAAACCAGGCTTCAATGATGATATGTCCGGTGTGTAGAGTGTCTTTGGAATTGCAAGGCGGGTTCCTCCTCCGAACACTTCAAAAATAGCTAATCAATGTTAACTATATCTGGCTCAGTTTAGCAGTTACAACCCACTACCACAAGGGTACAACACTTAGTTAAAAAACATAATATGTCTTCAATGATAGCTTTGCTTGGCGAGACAATACGTCCGGCCATCCCATTATTTTGAATCGTTTTTTTAATTTCTCATTTCACGTTTCGAGACGCAGCCTCCGGTGACACGTCTTGTCAAAATAGAGATCGTTTCCTTTTATCACGGGATTCTCATAAATACGAGCCTGGGCAATCCAACCATGCCGTCCGCACGACCCCTTGGGAATAGGCGAGTTTTAAGGCTCGTGGGGTACGTTCTATATTCACGTCCTTTATAAGGAGATAAGAGCCCACCTTTTCACCCCACGCCTTCTTCTTCCTCGGCCCATCCACCCTCGAGCTCCAGCGCCCAAGCTTCGGTCCCTTCCGTCCTCGACAAACACGCTAACCATGTCCGGATCTGGAACGCAGGGCAAGTGGATGGCCTCCTCCGTCATGGAGGAGAACATCAAGGAGCTCCGGGAAGCGGGGTATTTAGCCAAGGAAATCGCCCATCGGCTTCCGGCCAAGAAACAGATCGTCCCTATTCTGAAGCCCCATGAGAGGGTAGTATTCATTCCTCATTTCCTTCGCGGACTAGTGTTTCCCCTCCATCCTTTCGTCCGCGGCCTTATGTTCTACTACGGGCTAGATTTCCTTGATCTAGCTCCGAATTCCTTCCTCAACATTTCGGCGTTCATCATCGTATGCTAGGCATTCCTCCGCATCCCTCCCACTTTGTCCTATGGTTCAAGGTCTTCAATGTGAAGCCAAAAGTGGTGGATGGTCAACACGCGGTGTGCGGCGGCGCCATGGTGAGTAAGCTTCCCAGCATCACTTGGCCGAAAGGCACCTTCGTGGAGACAATGAAGGGGTGGCAGCAGGGGTGGTTCTATGTCACGGAACCCCGTGACTCCACATGGGCTGCTCCTCCCGAGTTAAAGTCCGGGCCTCCACTGCGGCAGACGTCCTGGCTCAACAAGGGCCTGGACTGGGCATCATATGATGAGGTGACGATGCTATAGATGTGCATCAAGAGTAAGGTAGACAAGAATACCAGCCTTGCTAGCGTGATCAAGGTAATGCTCTTTCGCCGGATTCTTCCCTGCCAAGGCCGGACTCAGCGCATGTGGGTGTTCGACCCGGCCGGTCCCCGGACCCTACGGTGATTCTTCGGCATGGAGCACGAAGACATGTGGAAGTTGTTGTTCAAGACCCAAAAAACGTGGCCGAAAACGACCGAAGACCTCGGCCTCGACCGTACTCATGCGGCGTCCCCTGTGAGTTTTCACGATAACTTTACCATTTATAAATCCAAGGGGCATACTAAGCTTTCCATCCTTCTCACAGGGCTGGACGAAGAAGGCGGAGCAGATTTATTGTCCGGCTCCGCTACCCGAAGAACCAGCCATCCCTCTGCTAACGAGGATGCTGGTTCTGGCGCCCTATCAGGCACTGGAAAAGAAGGTCTAGAAGAAGGGCAAGGAGGCAAAAAGTGGCCTCCGTCGTAAAGGCACTTCAAACGTAGTGTCCGAAGACACCGATACGCACTCCTCCCCTGATGAAGACAAGGGGGAGGAGGAAGAGAGTAATTATCCCCTCAAGGGGGGAAAGAAGAAAAGGGGGGCTCCACCACGGATGACTCTGAATGGGATGTCGATGAGTGGCGCCCCAGGCCGAAGCCTCTGGCCGAATCGTAAGTATCCCTAAGGCATTTGTACTTATATACTTTTCTGCCTTGTGATTGTAATATACTGAATTACATGTTGCAGTCTGGCTCGCGTCCACCCCCAGGAATCCTCATCTACAGGGAATTCGCTGGATCCAAACGTGATGGACAGCGGGTCGCCTCCGCCGGCCTCCTCCCCCAAAGCTCTGGACAATGCTGAAGTGCTATCCCGAAGGACCCTTCCGGGTCAGGGAGAGGTGCGGCAAGCCGTCGAGGTGGCGCCAGAGGGCGATACCTCTGCTGCCGGAAACACGGGAGCGCCGACTCCTATGGAGACTGGCGACGGGACCATGCCCAATTCGGTCCCCGACCGAATACTATTCCGGAGACATATACGGCTCCGGAATCAGGAAGGCAACCTCCTTCGAAAGAAGGGGATGCGCAAATCCCACCGGAGACCTCCGTTAATCTGGAGGCATCAGATACTCTGATGGAAGCACTTTGGAGTGCCGTTATTGTAGAAGAACACCGTACCCTTATGGGTACAGTGGTTGAAAGAGTTCGGTCTGCTAAAAGCGGATGGAATGAGGCCTACACTACCTTCTGAGAGGCTTTGAGGTATAGTATAATGCTTTTTAGCAATATAAGAAAAATATTTGTGTATAGATAGTAGCCCCTGAGACTCTGTTCGGTGTTCACAAAGAAAGGCCGAACAGAGGATCTGTGTACTCGAGCAGGAGATTAACATACATATCTATTTGAATCAAACAGGCTGCGACGCAAGCGTCAGCTTCCCACGCCGCCGAAGCATCTGAACTGAGGTGGAAGTTAGCGGAAAAACAAGGTATTTAATACCAAAAATTCGTCTGAAATAATATCAGTGATAATTTTTCATCTGAAATGAGTGTTATAACTTTTCTCACAGCTGACGCGTCTGAGGTCGAGACCCTCAAGAGCGCACTGGCCGAGGGCAAGAAAGAGGCAGAGGAGGAATGAGCCACCCGCCTGAAGCATGAGTCAAGGGTGGAGGAAGTCCAGCAAGAGCTCAAGTATGCTATAAGAAAATGTGACTCCTTAGAGCAAAAATTTTGGATCAAAATCTGAACTTGCTAAGGCTCTCCAAAATGCTCAGGAGGCCCCGACTGAAGCCCAAAATGCCTTCCGGGAGATCCAGGAGGTGAAGCAAATAGCAGATGGTAAGGCCTTTAACATGCAGAGCAAATTTGTGAGGAAGAAATACATCTTGCTGACCCGGATTTGGAGTTCTCCAGGAGCATTTGCCGACCAGCCCTGGAGTGTTGCCGATGCTGCAGAGTTCTTCCGAGCCGAAGAAGGGGGCTCAATGGAGAAGCTATTCTGGTCGCAGTATCTTGCGCCTGAGCATCCCGTGCCCCTCAGCGATCAGCTGAAGCAGTTAGCCGAACTGCATAGGGTGGCCGGATTGGCCATGAGGGATTTTATAATCCGCCTGTGGCCTGCCGAACCCATACCCAGCAGCTACTTCGGGCTCGTGAAGCGGCTGGTCAGTGCCTGCCCCCAGCTTGATGCCATGAAGCGGTCGATCTGCATCGAGTGTGCACGGATGGCCTTCGCCCGTGTCAAGGTGCAGTGGGAGAAGATGGACGCCATCAAGCTCGCAACTGAGGGACCGCCCGCAGGCAAAAAGCACCGCACGCCGGAGCGGTATTTTGATGATGTCCTGGAAGGATCCCGCATTGTAGAGGGCCAGTGTTCGGAGGACATCATTTTTGAATGAATGTATCTATGTTGTCCAATCCTGTATTATGAAACAAGGCTTATGTATGATATATTGCTTGCTTTATTTTGAAATATTTCCTCCTGTGCGGCCGTTTACGAAATCTAAGAGTTGGCAAGTCGTCGGCTTGAGCCCCCCACGTAGATAATATGGGGGATGTTCGGAATAGCACCAAAACACACTTGACCCAGTGATTTGGTCCGTGAAGGAGGTGTTAGTGCGGCGAACCAGGCAATCAGACTATATGTCTTTATCGCTCTCACTTAGCCATAGGAGTTTTATAATGGTAGTATAGGCTCAACCCCTAGTATTGTTCGATTATCCGAACATGGGTGTTGTAGTTGCCTGGTCGGCTGAAGGCTGGCCTATCGCGTAATGCAGAAAAATTGCAAGAGATTTATACTTAGTCGCCGAATAGCTGACGAACTCTTGCCGCATCATGCTAGTCAGTTTTTGGCTTTCTCTACTGAGGTGTTTGTCCGGATGAACCAGAAACACAATCGCAGTAGTTCTCCCTTTACTACCTTAGCCGAACGAACGAAACGTAAGGTAGCAAACACAGGAGCCGGGTAACCCAATTATTGACCAAAGACATGATTCGGAGCCGATGCATATAATGCTAAATTCGGGACGCCGAATTGTACTGTGAAAGTGTTCAGACTTTTTTTAGTATTGAAAAAATGTAAGTGGCTCAATAGAGCCCCTGGCAATTTGAGTCCTCCGAGGTGTACTTGACAATCGGGAAAACACAGGGAAAAATAGATTAAGAGATAGTCCAATGACATATAGGTTGGGCTAGAAACTGTTTCCATTGTAGTCTGATTGATACGTCCAAACGTATTTGTACAAAAAGTGCAGTAAGCAACAAGGCTATTTTACAAGCCGAGCACAGGGGAAAGCTACGTGCGGGTCTTGCAAACGGACGAGGTGGTATTTAAAGACCCTTTTAGATACTCCGCCATGCCTCTACGCTGCTTGTCTCCTTGGTGTTTTGTCCCTCGAGAGGATCATCACTCGGTGTTGTCATGATAGGCCTCGAAAAGAGGCCTAGGCGCCGTTGAAAAGGTGACGTAGGTTGTATAAGGAAGCTGAAAAATATATAAAGAAGAAAAAGGGGGAAATATGGGTGTCCGGATATGGTCTTGCCATATTGTGGAATTTATCATTATTGTGCATCTGTCTTTGCCCATGGTATGTTTAGTGTGTAGTTATGTACGCGTGGCACGTGGACCGCAATTCGGTTGGCGCAGAGGCCGAATTGCTAATCGAGCTCCTGACGAGCTGGACTGTCGTACTGTGGGGTAGTCCGGAATCGTTTTACAGTGTCCGGGGACTTGACCTCCGATGTAGTAGTCGGCTTGATAAGGCCGCCCTGTACTTCCGCTGCCAGGGCGGCGGTGTGCTCCTTATTACAGAGGGAGTGTCGGTGTCAAAACCGGCGGATCTCGGGTAGGGGGTCCCGAACTGTGCGTCTAGGCGGATGTCAACAGGAGACGAGGGACACGATGTTTTTACCCAAGTTCGGGCCCTCTCGATGGAGGTAATACCCTACTCCTGCTTGATTAATATTGATGATATAGGTAGTACAAGAGTAGATCTACCACGAGATTAGAGAGGCTAAACCCTAGAAGCTAGCCTATGGTATGATTGTTGTTCGTCCTACGGACTAAAACCCTTCGGTTTATATAGACACCGAATAGGGTTAGGGTTACACAGAGTCGGTTACAATGGTAGGAGATCTACATATCCGTATCGCCAAGCTTGCCTTCCACGCCAAGGAAAGTCCCATCCGGACACGGGACGAAGTCTTCAATCTTGTATCTTCATAGTCTAGGAGTCCGGCCAAAATAGTTCGGCTATCCGGACACCCCCTAGTCCAGGACTCCCTCAGTAGCCCCTGAACCAGGCTTCGATGACGACGAGTCCGACGCGCATATTGTCTTCGGCATTGCAAGGCGGGTTCCTCCTCCGAATACTTCGTAGAAGATTTTGAACACCAGGATAGTGTCCGGCTCTGCAAAACAAGTTCCACATACTACCGTAGAGAGAATAATTTTTGCACAGATCTGCTGACGTATTCCGCGGCTTGACATCACACCACGGCCAGGCCTTTATACGAATCGTTTTTTTACTGTTCACCTCATCGCGTATAGCGAGGCGGTTTCCTTGGCACGTCTTATCAAAGCATAGATCGTGCCCCCTTATTCCGGGATTCTCATCAATACGGACGTGGGTAATCCGACCGCGTTCGCTGGCACGCCTCTATCGGCGAGTCCTAATTGACCACGGGAGGGCTCTTGGTATTCAACCTCTTTATAATGAGACCAAGGCCCCTTCTTTTCCACCTCCATCGAAGTTCGCCGCGACTTCGAAGTTCTAACACCCAAAGCTTCAGATTTAGGCGCTTCGACCTTCGACGATGTCCGCTCCGACCAGCTCGGCCGATGGATGTCTTCTTCCGTCACGTAAGAAGATGTGTTAAAGCTGCGAGATGCGGTATCTAACCGCGAGATTTCAGATAGGCTGCCTGCTCCTGTGGCAGGTCATTCCCACTCCCGAGCCCGGCGAGAACGTGGTGTTTGTGTCTCACTTCCTTCGGGTTTAGGCTTCCGACGGATCCCTTTGTGCGGGGGCTCATGTTTTATTATGGGCTGGATTTCCATGACTTGAACTGAGTCCATCCTCCATATCTCGTCATTCATTGTCGATGTGAAGCCTTCCTCCATATTACCCTCACTTTGGATTGTGGCTCAAGACCTTCAAGGTGGAGCCAAGATGATCGAGGGGAACAAGCAGAGTGCGGAGGGGCGATCATAAGTAAGTGTGCTGATGCTCCGTGGCTCGAAGGCACTTTTCAAGAGAGCTTAGTTTGTGGCAACGGGAGTGGTTTTATATCACCGCTCCCAGGGGCACCAAATGGGTGGCGCCACCCGCCTCCGCCAGTCCACCACAGCTGGCTGGCATCATGGGTCAACCGGGGCTCGACTGGGGCCGCCCAAGGACATTCCTCTATTGCAGGGCCGATTCGAGACCTCCAAGAAAGAGAGATCAATCTGGTCGCAGATGGCGCAGGTTATGTCGATTCGGCGCCTTCCGCCTGCAAGAACGCCCCTCCGTCTGTGGGAATTTAATCCGAGGGACCACGAGCCTCCAACATTTTATGGGTACGACGCCTGTGGAGATGTATAAACTGTTCTTCGGATCACAAGAGAAGTGTCCGGACCTGACTGAGGACGCAGGACTAAGCTGCAATCACCCAGATACTCAAGTAAGTAGTCTTGTACCCGGACAGGCTGTCCGTTCATTTATCATAAACTTGCCCTTAAAGGAGCTGCTCCTTGAACAGGAGTGGATAGCGAAGGCAAAGTTGATAAGGTGTCCGGCTCCCCTCCCAGAGACCACGCCGGATCCCATGCTGACCAAGATGTTGAAGGCCGCGCCTTTTGAAGGAGGCGAAGGGGGGAGCAGGGAAGCAACTGCCTCCATGAAGGAGGCTTTCGAGGAAGGAGGGATCAAAAGTCCCACCCTCCAAGGAGAGAAGAGGACCGCTTCGGAAGATCCAGAGGTCAAGGCCTCAAAGAGGGGAAAGAAATCTTCGGCAGAGAGTCCGGCGCCGGGAAGTACCCCAGCCGCACTATTTCCCCAAGGGGATCAGCCCTCCAGCGAGCCGTAAGTAAAAGGAAGGGGTCCTGTGAATAAGGAATATCCCCGTATTTATTTTTGAAGATAACAGTAATTGTACCTTGTAGTTCGGATCTCAGCCCTTCTCAACAGAGCTCGTCTTCGGGGGATCTTCTTCCGGAGATGATGGAGAGCGAAACGCCTCCACCTGTTGCACCTTCATGCGAGGTGGACGACCCTGATGTGTCATCATGGAGGGTTTCCCCGAGTCCGGTGGGGCCGGAAGGTCCGGCGCCAACTGGCCTGCGGTCGGAGGAGCTGAAGGATCTGCTCGGGCGAGCGGCTATCTCAGAAGATCACCGTGCGCTAATGGGTACGGTGATTGAAAGAATTGCATCCGCTGAGAGCGGATTGCATGAAGCCGCCGAAGCTTATCGACGGGGTTCGAGGTACATAAAAATGATGTACCTTTCGGCGCTTATGCATATAGAATGCGCTCAGATAGATAGTAGCCCCGAGACTCAAAGATGTTGTCAAAATTGACAGCGTGCCGAGGATCATAATCTCAGTTATAACATATCGCCGCTCCTAAATAGGTGGCGGGGCGTCCGGTGGCCAGCCGGACTGATGAATTTGCCGAACTAAAGCGGCAACTTGATGAGGCGGATGCGGACATCGCGTGGGTCAATAAACGGTTTGACGAGTCACAAGGTATGCGACTTCTCTGCGGACACCTGGTAAGGGAGCTTGACGCCCATGCCTTACTACTTGTATGCTTAATGCAGGTGGTGCCGCTGCTGTGGAGGAGCTACGGGCGGAACTCGCCCGAGCTAAAGAGCAAGCCAGAAATAGTAATGCGGCCGCTTTAAGGGCGGCCGAAGAGCTAAAAGCCGAACGGGCTGCTCACTGCCGAAGCAAAGAGGAAATGGCCGATATGGCCATAAAGTTGAAGAATGCTACCGACCGCTGCGGGGTTCTTGAAAAAGAACGTCAATCGGAGCAAGAGGACCTGAAAAAGCCCACCGCCGAAGCCAAGGATGCCCGCTCCGCAGTGAGAGCTGCAAAGGAGGAGCTGCGTCAGGCTGTGGATGTTGCTGCTGGAAAGCCTTTTTTGCTGCGGAGGAAATATACGGATCCGAAGTATGCTCGGTTGGACAAGTTGTGGAGTTCGGAGGATGCTTATCTGGACTTAGAGGCGAGCGCTGCGGATGCGATTGAGCACTTCCGAGGCCAGAAGGGGCACAGAAGGGAAGAGCTATATTGGTCGCAATTCCATAGTCCGGAGCATCCTCTTCCGTTGACCGATCAGTTGGCCGAATGGGCCGAGCTGAATCGATTATCCGGACTTGCCATGAAGCATGTCATGACTCATTTGTGGCCAGGCGGACCCCAGCCGGAGAGTTATTTTGGCTTAGTGTAGCAGTTCCTTGGTGCGATACCGCGTATCGACGCAATGAAGCGGTCGGCATGCATAGAGGGAGCGCGGATGGCTCTTGCCCGTGTCAAGACATACTGGGCGGAGATGAAGGCCACCGACGTTGCATCCCAGGATTCGGATAGAAGCCGAGTACCTACCGAGCACTATTTTGAGGAAGTTCTTCCGGGCACTCGTTTAATAGAGACGCAGTGCTCGAAGGATGTTATGTTTGAATGACATGTGTAACTTATGAAACAACGTTTCAATGTAATATAAGAGCTTTTTATACTTGTGCATTCAAGTAGTAAACTACTCCCTGTGCGGCCGTTGATGTATATGTATATATAACCTGAAAGATGGCAGTCTTTGGCTTCAGCCCCCACGCACATAGTGCGGGGGTGTTTGCAAAGAAGTCGCGCTTTCGCACTTAATCCAACGTCTTGGTCCTATAAAGGAGGTGGTGGCGTAGCAAACTAGGCAACCGGACTATAATGCTTTATCACTTTCACTTAGCCATAGGAGTTCGAGGGTGGGGCTACTATATAGCCCTTGGGGGCAACGCACTCTCCCGTATTCGGGGTGCGTATGTGCCTAACCGAAAAACGGTCCTTTGTTAATGCAGAGGAATTCTAAACATTCCGGTGAGTCATCGAGTGGTTGACCAGTCTCTCGCTATATCATGACAGTCAGTTTTGGCTTTGCTTTCATCGAGGTGCTCGCCGGCCGAACCGGGCACAATCGCAGTAGTTCTCCTGGTGCCGTGTTAGCCGATAGAACGGAACGTAAGGCAGCAAAACATAGGAGCCGGGCAAACCCAACATTTGACCAAAGACATGATTCGGAGCTGATGCATGTAGGGCCTAACTCGAGATGCCGAACACTCCCTAAGGTATTCGGTCTTTTATAAAGCGGGTAGAACAATACCCTTGGTAATAAGCCCCTGGTGTCCAAGTACGTGCAAAATTCTGACGCGACCGATGGCAAAACGTCAGCCTCCTCCTCGGTTATAACAAGAGACCGGGGGATGAATCAACAAGAGACAGTGAGAAAGGTTTACGCAGGGTCTTAATCTGAAAAGAATCCTTGCAACGGGTCCCTGCTGCATGTCTGCGCATGTGTCTCCGTTGTGCCGTATCCTGGACGGGTATAGCACGACGTTCATCTGTAAAAGAGAGGAACTTAGTTGAAAAAAGATCGTGCGAAAAATGTAATTTGAAATAAATAGGGTACGATTCAAAAAAAATGAATAAAATTGAGCTTTATTGTCTCTTGTTGTACATGCGTGGAGCCCCTTGTAAGGGGTTACGCGGCTAGTAAGCCCCTTGTTTTTTTAAGCCGGACTTGCCTAACCGTGTCCGGGGTCTGAACGACCTACTTTAGATGCTTTGATCAACAAAGCCGTTTTGGTGTGAGGTTGTTAAGGCAGTCTCACATTTTTCCGTATTCGAGGAATACTCGGAGGTTCCCTTTAATGAGATGATGCCTCGTGGACCGGGCATTTTAAGTGTAAGAGATGCATAATGCGGAATCGCGTTAAAGCGGGCGAAAGCTTCATGTCCCAATAGTGCTTGATGGCTACTTTTAAATGGGGCGACATGGAAGACTAACTTTTCGTGACGGAAGTTGTCGGATGATCCGAACATAACTTCTAATGTTAGGGAGCCCGTACAATGGGCATATGTGCCTGGCATTATTCCTTTAAAGGAAGTGTTGCTATAGCTAATTTTGGATGGGTCTATCCCCATCCTGCGGATTGTATCCTGATATATCAGGTTTATGTCACTGCCGCCGTCCATGAGGACTTGTGTAAATTGGAATCCGTCGATTATAGGATCCAATATCAAGGCAGTCCATCCTGCGTTCCGGATACTTTCGGAGTAGTCTTGATGGTCGAAGGTGATTGGTTTTGACAACCAGTGTTGGTACTCCGCTGGGGTAGATTGTGCGGCGCATAATTCAATGGGTGCCGCTCTGTTTTCCCCTTTTGTTACTTGAAGTAAGTATACTGTCTTGACCACTTGAGGGAAATTCTTTTGTTTTCCGGTGCTCTGCTTGTGGGGTTCGTCATCATCCTCAATTGGTGTGTCGAGCCCCTTGTGTTCGGCCTTGAGTCTGCCGGACTGTTTGAAGACCCAACAATCTCTGTGGGTATGGTTTGCAGGCTTCCCGGGAGTACTATGGATTTGGCATATCTTGTCCAAGATTCTGTTTAAGTTGGATAGCTCATCGCTATTGTCCTTAAGGGGCAGTTTTTTATTGTTCTGCCGTGAGCTTTTAAATCCGGCGTTGACTGCCGCGCTCTTTGGACCGTTCCCCTTAATCCGGCGCTGGTTCTTGTTGCGCCGTGGTTTCCCATTTCCATCCCTGACATCGGATGTACTTGGGTCGCTGGTGCTACATCTTGCTAGCCAGCTATCCTCTCCCGCGCAAAAACGGGTCATGAGGCTTGTTAATGCGGCCATTGTTCTTGGCTTTTCTTGGCCGAGGTGTCTGGCGAGCCATTCGTCTCGGACGTTGTGTTTGAAGGCTGCTAAGGCTTTGGCGTCCGGACAGTCGGCTATTTGGTTCTTTTTAGTAAGGAACCTGTTCCAGAATTTCCGGGCTGACTATCCGGGCTGTTGAGTTATGTGACCTAGATCGTCTGCATCCGGAGGGCGGACATAGGTCCCCTGAAAATTTGCCGAAACGCATCCTCGAGCTCTTCCCAACTTCCAATGGTGTTTTCGGGAAGGCTTTTAAGCCAATGCCGAGCTAGCCCTTTGAGTTTGAGGGGTAAGTATTTTATGGCGTGGAGATCATCTCCTCTGGCCATGTGTATGTGGAGGATGTAATCCTCAATCCATACTCCAGGGTTTGTTGTTCCGTCGTATGCCTCTATGTTTACGGGTTTGAATCCCGCTGGAAATTCATGATCCAGCACCTCATCGGTGAAACATAGGGGATGTGCGGCACCCCTGTATTTGGGTGTGCCATGATGTTCGGAGATTTGGCGTGTTGCATTGCTTTGAAGAGCTTGCTTTCTCGGCCTATAGATGGACCTGACTGGGCCATCATTTTTATGCGAATCCCTATGCGGATCGCGTACCGGCTTGTGTGCGGCGCCATTTGCCACTCTCTATTTGCCATGGGGTCGTCCATCCGACCGGGTGGCCTTCTTGCTTTTTGATTGTGGGGGCTCTACGGCCTCTTCATCAAATTCGGGCAGTAGTTTTCTCTTTGGGTAGCTCTTTGTTCGGCGGTTGTCGCCGTATTTTCTCATGGTGTTGAGTACTTTGCTCCATCTGATTCTGAGTGCATCTTCCGCTGTTTTGAGCTTCCGTTTCTGCTTTTTCAGGCTACGCGCAGTGGCGACGAGCCTTTTGTGGAGGTTCTTCTGCTCCAACAATTTTTCCGGCGTGAGATCGTACGGACTGTTATCTTCGCCGGGGACGGGTTGTTTATCCAAGTTGTCATGTTCGTACGTTTGCTCGATAGCATGTTCGTCGTCCACCGGTTCGCCCTGCTCTATGGCTGGGTCTTTGTCGAGGCGGGACTTGGTGTGGCGTTTACGTTGCCGTTTTGACTGCTTTTCGAGGGATTTGTCCTTCATAGTGTCCCGTTGTTCCTCGTCGTCAATTCCTTTAGGTGTATCCACCATGTATACATCATGGGATGAGGTGGTTGTCCAGTATCCTATAGGTGCTGGTTCATGGTTGTCTCCTGCATCGTCGTCCATGCCGTCGATGTCTTCGGAGTCGAAATCGAGCACGTCGTTTAAGCTTTCGACAGTGGCTACAAAGTGGGCGGTGGGTGGGCGTTGAATTTCTTCGTTGTCAGCATCCCAACCTTCCTGACCGTAGTCCGGCCAGGGTTCTCCTGATAAAGAGAGAGACTTTAGTGAATTCAGGATGTCGCCAAAGGGCGAGTGCTGAAAGATGTAACCGGCAGTGAACTTCATAACCGGCGCCCAGTCGGATTCGACAAGCAGGGGCGCGGGAGGTTCGGAGTCCGGCACCTGGGAGTCACGAGATTTGCAAAGGACAGGGAAGGTGTTCGGCTCAATCGCCGTAGAGATTTCAACCCCCGAGGTGGTGTCCAACCAACCATCCTCGATCGGCGAAATTGGCTCCGGATTAATGGTCGGAGCGGACACTAGTGCGGCCTCCAGGACACTGTTCGGCGGCAGAGTTAGATCATGCCGATCGAGATAGTGCGGCGCGCTTGGCTGCGGCTCGAATTCATCAAAGATCAAGTCTCCGCGGATGTCGGCCCTGTAGTTTAAACTTCCAAACCTGACCTGACGGCCAGGGGCGTAGCTTTCGATCTTCTCCATATGGCCAAGCGAATTGGCCCGCAGTGCAAAGCCGCCGAATATGACGATCTGTCCAGGGAGAAAAGTCTCACCCTGGACTGCGTCGTTTTTGATGATCAAAGGAGCCATCGGGCCTATAGGTGACGACATAGAGGAACTCTCAATGAAAGCACCAATGTCGGTGTCAAAACCGGCAGATCTCGGGTAGGGGGTCCCGAACTGTGCGTCTAGGCGGATGGTAACATGAGACGAGGGACACGATGTTTTCACCCAGGTTTGGGCCCTCTCGATGGAGGTAATACCCTACTCCTGCTTGATTAATATTGATGATACAGGTAGTACAAGAGTAGATCTACCACGAGATCAGAGAGGCTAAACCCTAGAAGCTAGCCTATGGTATGATTGTTGTTCGTCCTACGGACTAAAACCCTTCGGTTTATATAGACATCGAATAGGGTTAGGGTTACACAGAGTCGGTTACAATGGTAGGAGATCTACATATCCGTATCGCCAAGCTTGCCTTCCACGCCAAGGAAAGTCCCATCCGGACACGGGACGAAGTCTTCAATCTTGTATCTTCATAGTCTAGGAGTCCGGCAAAGATGATAGTTCGGCTATCCAGACACCCCCTAGTCCAGGACTCCCTCAGGGAGCATTCCATGTTTCCATGGACCGTGATAACACCGCGTGGTACGGGCATCTTGAGCTTGAGATAAGCATAGTACGGGACCAAATTAAAGCGAGTGAACACGGTTCGTCCGAGCAGTGCATGATAGCCACTGCGGAAGGGGACGATGTCGAAGATCAAGTCTTCGCTTCGGAAGTTGTCCGGCGAACCGAAGACGACCTCCAATGTGATTGAGCCCGTGCAGTGGGCCTCTACACCAGGTATAACTCCTTTGAAGGTAGTTTTCATGGGCTTGATCCTTGACGGATCAATGCCCATCTTGTAGACTGTGTCCTGATAGAGCAGGTTAAGACTGCTGCCTCCGTCCATGGGGACTCGCGTGAGGTGGAATCCATCGATGATTGGGTCGAGGACTAGTGCGGTTGAACCTCCGTGACAGATACTGGTCGGATGGTCTCTACGATCAAAGGTGATCAGACAGGCTGACCATGGGTTGAAGTTAGGGGCGACTGGCTCTATCCCGTAGACGTCCCTTAGCGCACGCTTGCGCTCCCTCTTGGGAATATGAGTGACATATATCATATTTAGCATTTTGACTTCGGGGGGAAATTTCTTCTGTCCCCCTATGTTCGGTTGACGAGGCTCCTCGTTGTCGTCCTCACAGGGCGACCCTTTCTCCTTATGTTCGGTATTTAACTTACCGGCTTGTTTAAAGACCCAACAACTTCGGTTGGTATGATTGGCAGGCTTATCGGAGGTGCCATGAATCTGGTAGGGTCGATCGAGTATTCGGTCCAAGCTAGATGAGCTTCTCTGTTTCTTTTGAATGGCTTCTTCCGCTGACCAGACTTGGAGCCGCTGAATCCGGCATTGACCGTCGTGTCGTTGGTATTTTCATTATTGTTGCTACACTTGTGTTTGTTGCGTTGGGGCCTGGCGTTGTTATTCTTAGCTTCAGAAGTGCCAGGCTCGCTTGTATTATTACTAATACGAGCTAGCCAGCTGTCTTCGCCCGCGCAAAAGCGGGTCATGAGTGCCGTGAGGGCTGCCATGGATTTCGGCTTCTCTTGGCCGAGTTGCCGGGCGAGCCATTCATCGCGAATGCTATGTTTAAAGGCCGCTAGGGCTTCGGCCTTTGGGCAATCGACAATCTGGTTCTTTTTAGTGAGGAACCTAGTCCAGAATTTTTGGGCGGACTCTCCGGGTTGCTGGACAATATGACTTAGGTGATCGGCATCCGGAGGCCGAATGTAGGTGCCTTGGAAGTTGTCACTAAAGGCGTCCTACAGGTCTTACCAGCTTCTGATAGAGTTTTCTGGGAGGCTATTCAACCAGTATCGAGCTGGCCCCTAAAGTTTTAGGGGAAGGTATTTGATGGCGTGTAGATCGTCACCGCGAGGCATGTGAATGTGGAGAAGAAAATCTTCAATCCATACTACGGGATCTGTTGTGCCGTCGTATGATTCAATGTTCATGGGTTTAAACCCTTCCGGGAACTGGTGGTCCATTACCTCATCGGTGAAGCATATGAAGGAAATATGCCCTAGAGGCAATAATAAAGTTATTATTTATTTCCTCTTATCATGATAAATGTTTATTATTCATGCTAGAATTGTATTACCCGGAAACATGATACATGTGTGAATACATAGACAAACATAATGTCACTAGTATGCCTCTACTTGACTAGCTCATTAATCAAAGATGGTTATGTTTCCTAACCATAGACATGTGTTGTCATTTGATTAACGTGATCACATCATTAGGAGAATGATGTGATTGACTTGACCCATTCCGTTAGCCTAGCACTTGATCGTTTAGTATGTTGCTATTGCTTTCTTCATGACTTACACAAAGTTCCTACAAACTATGAGATTATGCAACTCCCGTTTACCGGAGGAACACTTTGTGTGCTACCAAACGTCAAAACGTAACTAGGTGATTATAAAGGTGCACTACAGGTGTCTCCGAAGGTACATGTTGGGTTGGCATATTTCGAGATTAGGTTTTGTCACTCCGATTGTCGGAGAGGTATCTCTGGGCCCTCTCGGTAATACACATCACTTAAGCCTTGCAAGCATTGTAACTAATAAGTTAGTTACGGGATGATGTATTACGGAACGAGTAAAGAGACTTGCCGGTAACGAGATTGAACTAGGTATTGGATACCGACGATCGAATCTCGGGCAAGTAACATACCGATGACAAAGGGAACAACATATGTTGTTATGCGGTTTGACCGATAAAGATCTTCGTAGAATATGTAGGAGCGAATATGAACATCCAGGTTCCACTATTGGTTATTGACCGGAAACAGTTCTAGTTCATGTCTACATAGTTCTCGAACCCGTAGGGTCCGCACGCTTAACATTACGATGACAGTTTTATTATGAGTTTATAAGTTTTGATGTACCGAAGGTTGTTCGGAGTCCCGGATGTGATCACAGACATGACGAGGAGTCTCGAAATGGTCGAGACATAAAGATCGATATATTGAACGACTATATTCGGACACCGAAAATGTTCCGGGTGATTTCAGAGAAAACCGGAGTGCCGGAGGGGTTACCGGAACCCCCCGGGGAAGTATTGGGCCTTAGTGGGCCTGAGGGGAGAGAGAGGGCAGCAGCCCAGGAGGTGGCGTCCCCCATGGGGAGACCGAATTGGACTACAGAGTGGGGGCGCGGCCCCTCTTTCCCTCTCCCTCTCCCTCTCTTTCCTTCCCCCTCTCTCTTCCTAGTTGGACTAGGAAAGGGGAGTCCTACTCCCACTAGGAGGAGGACTCCCCCCCTCCTTGGCGCGCCCCCTAGGGCCGGCCGGCCTCCCCCCTTGCTCCTTTATATACGGGGGCAGGGGGCACCCTAGAACACACAAGTTGATCTTCGTGATCGTTCCTTAGCCGTGTGCAGTGCCCCCTCCACCACATTCCACCTCGATCATTTCGTCGCGGAGTTTAGGCGAAGCCCTGCGTCGGTAGAACATCATCATCGTCACGACGCCATCGTGCTGACGGAACTCATCCCCAACACCCTGCTGGATCGGAGTCCGGGGATCGTCATCGAGCTGAAAGTGTGCAGAACACGGAGGTGTCGTACGTTCGGTGCTTGGATCGGTCGGATCGTGAAGACGTACGACTACATCAATCGCGTTGTCATAACGCTTCCGCTTTCGTCTATGAGGGTACGTGGACACACTCTCCCCTCTCGTTGCTATGCATCACCATGATCTTGCGTGTGCGTAGGAATTTTTTTGAAATTACTACGTTCCCCAACAGTGGTATCAGAGCCAGGTTTTATGCATTGATGTTCTATGCACGAGTAGAACACAAGTGAGTTGTGGGCGATACAAGTCATATTGCTTACCAGCATGTCATACTTTGGTTCGGCGGTATTGTTGGATGAAGCGGCCCGGACCGACATTACGCGTATGCTTACGCGAGACTGGTTCTACCGACGTGCTTTGCACACAAGTGGCTGGCGGGTGTCAGTTTCTCGAACTTTAGTTGAACCGAGTGTGGCTACGCCCGGTCCTTGCGAAGGTTAAAACAACACTAACTTGACGAACTATCGTTGTGGTTTTGATGCGTAGGTAAGAACGGTTCTTGCTCAGCCCGTAGCAGCCACGTAAAACTTGCAACAACAAAGTAGAGGACATCTAACTTGTTTTTGCAGGGCATGTTGTGATGTGATATGGTCAAGACGTGATGCTATATTTTATTGTATGAGATGATCATGTTTTATAACCGAGTTATCGGCAACTGGCAGGAGCCATATGGTTGTCGCTTTATTGTATGAAATGCAAACGCCCTGTAATTGCTTTACTTTATCACTAAGTGGTAGCGATAGTCGTAGAAGCAATTGTTGGCGAGACGCCAATGATGCTACGATGGAGATCAAGGCGTCGCGCCGGTGACGATGGTGATCATGACGGTGCTTCGGAGATGGAGATCACAAGCACAAGATGATGATGGCCATATCATATCACTTATATTCATTGCATGTGATGTTTATCCTTTATGCATCTTATCTTGCTTTGATTGATGGTAGCATTTTAAGATGACCTCTCACTAAATTATCAAGAAGTGTTCTCCCTGAGTATGCACCGTTGCTAAAGTTCGTCGTGCCCAGACACCATGTGATGATCGGGTGTGATAAGCTCAACATCCATCTACAACGGGTGCAAGCCAGTTTTGCACACGCGGAATACTCAGGTTAAACTTGACGAGCCTAGCATATGCAGATATGGCCTCGGAACAAGGAGACCGAAAGGTAGAGCGTGAATCATATAGTAGATATGATCAACATAGTAATGTTCACCATTGAAAACTACTCCATCTCACGTGATGATCGGTTATGGTTTAGTTGATTTGGATCACGTGATCACTTAGATGACTAGAGAGATGTCTGTCTAAGTGGGAGTTCTTAAGTAATATGATTAATTGAACTTAAATTTATCATGAACTTAGTACCTGATAGTATTTTTCTTATCTATGTTTGTTGTAGATAGATGGCTCGTGCTGTTGTTCCGTTGAATTTTAATGCGTTCCTTGAGAAAGCAAAGTTGAAAGATGATGGTAGCAATTACGGACTGGGTCCATAACTTGAGGATTATCCTCATTGCTGCCTGGAAGAATTACGTCTGGAAGCACCGCTGGGTGCCAGGCCTGCAGAGAACAACGCCAGATGTTATGAGCGTCTGGCGAGCAAAGCTGATGACTACTCAATAGTTCGATTGTGCCATGCTTTACGGCTTAGAACCGGGTCTTCAACGATGTTTTGAATGTCATGGAGCATATGAGATGTTCCAGGAGTTGAAGTTAATATTTCAAGCAAATGCCCGGATTCAGAGATATGAAGTCTCCAATAAGTTCTATAGCTGCAAGATGGAGGAGAATAGTTCTATCAGTGAGCATATACTCAAAATGTCTGGGTATAATAATCACTTGATTCAACTGGGAGTTAATCTTCCAGATGATAGCGTCATTGACAGAATTCTCCAATCACTGCCACCAAGCTATAAGAGCTTCGTGATGAACTATAATATGCAAGGGATGACCAAGACAATTCTCGAGCTCTTCGCAATGCTAAAAGCTGCGGAGGTAGAAATCAAGAAGGAGCATCAAGTGTTGATGGTCAACAAGACCACTAGTTTCAAGAAAAAGGGCAAAGGGAAGAAGAAGGGGAACTTCAAGAAGAACAACAAGCAAGTTGCTGCTCAAGAGAAGAAAACCAAGTCTAGACCTAAGCCTGAAACTGAGTGCTTCTACTGCAAGCAAACTGGTCACTGGAAGCGGAACTGCCCCAAGTATTTGGCGGATAAGAAGGATGGCAAGGTGAACAAAGGTATATGTGATATACATGTTATTGATGTGTACCTTACTAGAGCTCGCAGTTGCACCTAGGTATTTGATACTGGTTCTGTTGCTAATATTTGCATCTCGAAACAGGGACTACGGAATAAGCGAACACTGGCTAAGGACGAGGTGACGATGCGCGTGGGAAATGGTTCCAAAGTCGATGTGATCGCGGTCGGCACGCTACCTCTACATCTACCTTCGGGATTAGTTTTAGACCTGAATAATTGTTATTTGGTGCCAGCGTTGAGCATGAACATTATATCTGGATCTTTTTTGATGCGAGACGGTTATTGATTTAAATCAGAGAATAATGGTTGTTCTATTTATATGAGTAATATATTTTATGGTCATGCACCCTTAAAGAGTGGTCTATTTTTGATGAATCTCGATAGTAGTAATACACATATTCATAATGTTGAAGCCAAAAGATGCAGAATTGATAATGATAGTGCAATTTATTTGTGGCACTGCCGTTTAGGTCATATCGGTGTAAAGCGCATGAAGAAACTCCATACTGATGGACTTTTGGAACCACTTGATTATGAATCACTTGGTACTTGCGAACCGTGCCTCATGGGCAAGATGACTAAAACGCCATTCTCCGGAACTATGGAGAGAGCAACATATTTGTTGGAAATCATACATACAGATGCATGTGGTCCGATGAATGTTGAGGCTCGTGGCGGATATCGTTATTTTCTCACCTTCACAGATGATTTAAGCAGATACGGGTATATCTACTTAATAAAGCATAAACCTGAAACATTTGAAAAGTTCAAAGAATCTCAGAGTGAAGTTGAAAATCATCGTAACAAGAAAATAAAGTTTCTACAATCTGATCATGGAGGAGAATATTTGTGTTACGAGTTTGGTCTACATTTGAAACAATGCGGAATAGTTTCGCAACTCACGCCACCTGGAACACCACAGCGTAATGGTGTGTCCGAACGTCATAATCGTACTTTACTAGATATGGTGCGATCTATGATGTCTCTTACCGATTTAACGCTGTCGTTTTGGGGTTATGCTTTAGAGATGGCCGCATTCACATTAAATAGGGCACCATCAAAATCCGTTGAGACGACTCCTTATGAACTATGGTTTGGCAAGAAACCAAAGTTATCGTTTCTGAAAGTTTGGCGCTGCGATGCTTATGTGAAAAAGCTTCAACCTGATAAGCTCGAACCCAAATCGGAAAAATGTGTCTTCATAGGATACCCAAAGGAGACAGTTGGGTACACCTTCTATCACAGATCTGAAGGCAAGACATTCGTTGCTAAGAATGGATCCTTTCTAGAGAAGGAGTTTCTCTCGAAAGAAGTGAGTGGGAGGAAAGTAGAACTTGATGAGGTAACAGTACCAGCTCCCTTATTGGAAAGTAGTTCATCACAGAAATCGGTTCCTGTGACACCTACACCAATTAGTGAGAAAGTTAATGATGATGATAATGAAACTTCAGATCAAGTTGTTACAAAACTTCGTAGATCAACCATAGTAAGATCCGCACCAGAGTGGTACGGTAATCCTATTCTGGAAGTCATGCTACTAGATCATGGTGAACCTATGAACTATGAAGAAGCGATGGTGAGCCCAGATTCCGCAAAATGGCTTGAAGCCATGAAATCTGAGATGGGATCCATGTATGAGAACAAAGTATGGACTTTGGTTGACTTGCCCAATGGTCGGCAAGCAATAGAGAATAAATGGATCTTCAAGAAGAAGATTGACGCTGACGGTAATGTTACTGTTTACAAAGCTCGACTTGTTGCAAAAGGTTTTCCACAAGTTCAAGGGGTTGACTGTGATGAGACCTTCTCACCCGTAGCGATGCTTAAGTTTGTCCGAATCATGTTAGCAATTGCCGCATTTTATGATTATGAAATATGGCAAATGGATGTCAAAACTGCATTCCTGAATGGATTTCTGGAAGAAGAGTTGTATATGATGCAACCGGAAGGTTTTGTCGATCCTAAGGGAGCTAACAAAGTGTGCAAGCTCCAGCGATCAATTTATGGTCTGGTGCAAGCCTCTCGGAGATTGAATAAACGCTTTGATAGTGTGATCGAATCATATGGTTTTATACAGACTTTTGGAGAAGCCTGTATTTACAAGAAAGTGAGTGGGAGCTTTGTAGCATTTCTGATATTATATGTGGACGACATATTGTTGATTGGAAATGATATAGAATTTCTGGATAGCATAAAAGGATACTTGAATAAAAGTTTTTCAATGAAAGACCTCGGTGAAGCTGCTTACATATTGGGCATCAAGATCTATAGAGATAGATCAAGACGCTTGATTGGACTTTCACAATGCACATACCTTGATAAAATTTTGAAAAAGTTCAATATGGATCAGGCAAAGAAAGGGTTCTTGCCTGTATTACAAGGTGTGAAGTTGAGTCAGACTCAATGCCCGACCACTGCAGAAGATAGAGAGAAAATGAAAGGAGTTCCCTATGCTTCAGCCATAGGCTCTATCATGTATGCAATGCTGTGTACCAGACCTGATGTGTGCCTTGCTATTAGTTTAGCACGGAGGTACCAAAGTAATCCAGGAGTGGATCACTGGACAACGGTCAAGAACATCCTGAAATACCTGAAAAGGAGTAAGGATATGTTTCTCATTTATGGAGGTGACAAAGATCTTGTCGTAAAGGGTTACGTCGATGCAAGCTTTGACACTGATCTGGACGATTCTAAATCGCAGACCGGATACGTATTTATATTAAACGGTGGAGCTGTCAGTTGGTGCAGTTCTAAACAAAGCGTCGTAGAGGGATCTACATGTGAAGCGGAGTACATAGCTGCTTGAAGCAGCAAATGAAGGAGTGCGGATGAAGGAGTTCATTTCGATCTAGGTGTCATACCTAGTGCATCGGGACCAATGAGGATCTTACGTGGCGATCTTGGTGCAATTGCCTTGACAAAGGAATCCAGATTTCACAAGAGGACCAAGCTTATCAAGAGACGCTTCAATTCCATCGGGACCAAGTCCGGTGGGAGACATAGAGATTTGCAAGATACATACGGATCTGAATATTGCAGACCGTTGACTAAGCCTCTTCCACGAGCAAAACATGATCAACACCAAGACTCCATGGGTGTTAGAATCATTACTATGTAATCTAGATTATTGACTCTAGTGCAAGTGGGAGACTGAAGGAAATATGCCCTAGAGGCAATAATAAAGGTATTATTTATTTCCTCATATCATGATAAATGTTTATTATTCATGCTAGAATTGTATTACCCGGAAACATGATACATGTGTGAATACATAGACAAACATAATGTCATTAGTATGCCTCTACTTGACTAGCTCATTAATCGTATGTTTCCTAACCATAGACATGTGTTGTCATTTGATTAACGGGATCACATCATTAGGAGAATGACGTGATTAACTTGACCCATTCCGTTACCCTAGCACTTGATCGTTTAGTATGTTGCTATTGCTTTCTTCATGACTTATTGTAACACCCTGGATGTAAACTTTCCCTTTTGGGCAATATATCAATTTGACCTCATCCAATTCTTGTGGGTTTTTGTCATGCTTGGCCTCTTTGGTTTGGTTATGTGGGTTTCCTTTTTTTTCTTTGTTTTGCTTTTTACCATATTGCATTTGTGCCTCTTGTCATATTGCTTTCCCTTCTTATCATGTGATTGTGGTGTTCCCTTGCATGTCATGTGGTTGTGGTTTTCCCTTGCATGCCATGTGGCTGCATGTGCCATTCCTACTTGCATTACCATCCCCTCCTTCCCTCTACTTCTTTCCTTTTCAAGTGCCATATATTTTCCTTTCTAAATTAATGTTCATCTTCTCCCTAAAAATCTTGCTCTTTGCACTAAGCCTCTCTGCCCTAAAATCTCCTCATTTGAAGTTGTTATGGTCAGGTTCAAAAATGGCACAAGTTTGAAATATTTCCAAACTTGCATTATTTTTCTACCTCTAAAAATGTCCATTATAATTTATTTAAATTGTGGAGAATTCCAGGAGTGTGGGGATATTTTCCTTTCACTCAAAATCTTTTCTATTCTTTCTGCACTTTCTTTTCTCTTCCTTTTTATTTTAAAAGGAAAAGAAAAGAGGCAGCAGCTTGATGGCAGCCCAGCCGCTCCTCCCCACTGGGCCCCGGCCACTCCATGCCCAGCTTCACGCAGCCCCCGCAGCCCGAGGAGCAGGCGCGCCAGCCCGCTCGCCTCTCCTCCTGCCTTTGCGCACCAAGCAGCTCCCTTACCCCGCTGGAGTCCGTCCACGTGGCAGCGTCGGCCCCTTTGCAGCGTCGTGGATGTGCCGCACCCACCTTTCCCTCTCCTCTCGCTTGGCGCCATGGGGACCCGAGCACGGAGAGCACGAGCTCGTCCTCGTCGCCTAGCCCCCTACTTATCCCTCTCCTCATCGGACCGAACCCTAGGGTTCCCCTCTCCCTCTCGCCGCCGCCGCCAGGTAAGCGGATCGCCAAGCTCGCCGCCCCGCTCGGTCCCGAGCGCATCTGGGAGCGCGCCTCGTCGCCGGCGTGCTCTCCGGCCACCCCATCCTGCCACACCGTGTCCGGCGTCTTCCTCGTCGTCGACTAAATCCACGACGTCGACTACTGGGCCCGGGCGCCAAGTTCGACGACGTCCTGCCGGTCTTCGTCTTGGTCGAGTTCGGCGAGATTGAGCACGATCCTTCGCCGTCCGCCCGTCTCGTCGCCGTTTCCTTGTCCTAGGGTAAGGAGGTATACCCGCTTCCTCCTGCTCCTTCTTGCCGTCGTTAGATCTCCGTGAGACTAAGGTCCGATCCATGTTAGTGTCGCGCTCGGCGTGCTCCAGCGTGTCCGTAGCTCTTGGGTTCGAGTAGTTTAAGCGTGTAGTTGCCACGATTCCTTTCTCGGGCTTGCCCTTCTTGTTACGTGGTGCCTCTCGTGCGTAGCGGTGTGTGCGTGGGAGCAGAACCCCACAGCCGCCGTTGCCGCCGGCGTCGTCGTTGTTCTTCTCGATCTAGGATCAGGCCTGTTAGTTAGGTCAAGTAGGCGCGTCCTGTATCCAACCGAATCCCCTACCCAGCCGAGCTGGTTGAACCCCGCTCCCTCACGCGGCGACACAGGTTCGAACCCAGGTAGCCCTCCCCCTTTTTATTTTCTGTTTTGCGCTTCCTCCGGTGCGCCTCCTCTGCAGCAACAGCAGATAAGGGCCGAGCCTCTCCCTCTGTCAGTCGCCGTCGCACAGCCCAGTGGTAACAGGGGAGGGATTCCAACGGGGAGACCCGGGTTCGAATCCCCCCTGGGGCTGTTTTCTTTCCCCCTTTTTTTTAAGCCATTTCACCCCTGTCTCTATGACCGTGGGGCCATTCTGTCAGCCTCTCAGTACCCTCCTCCAAGCATAATTTTTTTTTCCATTTCCAGCATTGTTCTCATTTCTGTTTTAGGCAAGTCCATATCTGGACATTTCCAAATCTGGAAATTGCCAATTCTGTCAACTTCCTTTTTAGGCAGGTTTTAACTTAATGCTTTTGTGATGATTTTTCTACTGCAACCCTAACATATTATATATGTTTTTGGGGTAGAAAAATCCCACCAACTCAGTGGTGGCATTAGTTTTTGCATTTGAGCAAGTTTGTGATCATGTCTTTTTGCATCATGGTTATGTGTTGTCTTTCATGGGCATATTTATTGGAATCTTGCTATGAGGTAGTTTGCACACATGCATGGTTTTGTTCATCATGTTGTTATCGTAGGTTTCTCACCCTTCTTGTTTTGCCCGCCATATCCAATCCGTGCATCCGTTTCCGGTGATCTCTATATCGATTTCTAACGAAATCATCTCATCTTTCCGATGGCATGCTTGGTTAGCCAAGATGATGCCTGGTTTTCCATTCACCTTCCGGAGTGCACATACGCATTGCATATCCCATCATGCATATCATGTCATGTTTTGCATCATGTTGATTGTGCATTGCACCGTGATTTATTGTGGCTCCTTGTTTGTGTTGTTGCTTTGGGTAGAGCCGGGAGACGAGTACGTGATCGAGGAGCCTGTTGAGAACGTTTTCGAGGATCAAGCTTTCGACAACTCTGAGATCATTGCAGGCAAGATGATCATACCCTCGAAATCACTTCTATCTTTGCTATGCTAGTTGCTCGCTCTTTTGCTATGCCTATGCTGCGATGCCTACCACTTGCTATATCATGCCACCCATATTGCCATGTCAGCTCTAACCATCCTTTCCTAGCAAACCGTTGATTGGCTATGTTACCGCTTTGCTCAGCCCTCTTATAGCATTGTTAGATGCAGGTGAAGCTGAAGTTTGTTCCTTGTTGGAACATGGAGATGTTGTTCCTTTTTGGAACATGTTTACTTGTTGGGGATATCACAATATATATATCCGCTATAATTAACACATCTATATACTTGGTAAAGGGTGGAAGGCTCGGCCTTATGCCCGGTGTTTTGTTCCTCTTGCCACCTAGTTTCCGTCATACGGTGTTATGTTCCTTGATTTTGCGTTCCTTACGGTTGGGTGATTTATGGGACCCCTTGACAGTTCGCTTTGAATAAGACTCCTCGGCAAGGCCCAACATTGGTTTTACCATTTGCCACCTAAGCCTTTTCCCCGGGTTTTCGCGAGCCGAGGGTCATCTTATTTTAAACCCGGGCGGTGCTCCTTGACGTTGGTCCAAACTAGAGCACCGTCTTGGGACCATTCCTTGGCAACATGGATTACGTCGGTTCTCTGACGCTTCGCTTATCCGGTGTGCCACGAGAGCGAGATATGTGCAGCTCCTATCGGGATTTGTCGGCACGGTCGGGTGGTCTTGCTGGTCTTGTTTTATTCTGTCGAAATGTCTTGTAGTCCGGGATTCGAGATTGATCGGGTCTTCCGGTAGAAGGAATAATCCTTCGTTGACCGTGAGAGCTTATAATGGGCTAAGTTGGGACACCCTGCAGGTAATATCTTTCAAAGCCGTGCCGCGGTTATGAGGCAGATGGGAATTTGTTAATGTCGGTTGTAGATAACCCAAAGTTGATCTCAATAAAATACACATCAACGCGTGTGTTACCGTGATGGTCTCTTCTCGGAGTCCGGAAGTGAACACGATGTTGGAGTTATGTCGGCGTAAGTAGTTCAGGATCACTTCTTGATCACTACTAGTTTCACGACCGTGCTTTGCTTCTCTTCTCGCTCTCTTTTGCGATGTAGCCACCATATATGCTAGTCGCTTGCTGCAGCTCCACTTTACTACTCAGTCCTTCCTATAAGCTTAAATAGTCTTGATCTCGCGGGTGTGAGATTCTGAGTCCCGTGACTCACAGATACTTCAAAACAGTTGCAGGTTCGAAGAGGCGGTGCAGATGATTCCACCGAGCTCAAGTGGGAGTTCGACGAGGCGTGGTCGTTACTATGTGTCGTTTCAGATGATCGATAGTGGTGCCCAGTTGGGACGATTCGGGATCTGTGTTAGCATTTGGGGTATCTTCTTTTATTTTGGTTCCGTAGTCGGACCTTGAGTGTACTCTGAATGATGTATGTTTAATTATGTCTTGTGTGGCGTGGCGATTGTAAGCCAACTATGTATCTTTCCTTAATTATTACATGGGTTGTGTGAAGATTACCTCACTTGCGACATTGCTTTCAATGCGGTTATGCCTCTAAGTCGTGCCTCGACACGTGGGAGATATAGCCGCATCGAGGCGTTACAAGTTGGTAATCGAGCCTTCCCGACTTAGAGCCCCCTCTTGGATTGTTTCTTGGCGTTGTTGAGTCTAGAATGGAAAATGTTTTGAGTCTTAGGATTATATATATCGGAGAGTAGGGTTCTTTTGCTTCCCAGTCCTTGACCTTACGGTGAGGTATCTGACGTAGAGTTTTGACTCTTCTCTTCTCAAATTTCACTAAAATTTTTTAGGATCACGTGGGTATCTTGGAATCGTTCGATGGTTTTGTGGCGAGAACATTGTTCTTGGTGCCTCGACATTTAGGGGTTGTGGCGGTGTCCGGGAGTTGAGCTCCAGGTGTTGTCGTCACAATTTTATCGTTCGATTCTGGAATACCGAGTTTTGCCGACATCGAAATCTCTTTTGTGCAGTTGTTGGTGAGATAACCCCGATAGCCCGATCTTTGTGGCGAAAAGGGAGTATTGCCATGACTTGTATAACGGATGTTTTTGAAGGTCGAGGTACACGATTTCGAGGATTTCTTGGTTATGTGTTGACGGATGGATACAATTTGGATCTAGGTATTGTTAGTTTGGGTGATATATTTTGTGTCCCTGTATCCCCAACACCAGATTGCATAACCAGAAAGTTTGGGAGTTTATAGGTGGGAATTCTAGTAGCTTACGGGATATTCTTTCCGGCGGATGTATGATTTGAGATTGGGGTTCAGCGTCTAGTGGTCCGCCCATTCACGGTCGATTACTGATGGTCGTGAGGCGTCTTAAAGAATCCTTGGCTATGCTGATTCGGGGCGTCTTGTTAGTCATTCGTGACGTCCGCTATACGTCGTGTCCGTGTGGGCCCCACCACGAACACTTTGAGCGAAATCTCTATCATGTGTTTGTTCCGGCTCATTCTAGAAGCCAACCTTTTGTTTTCGGTTATGATATTCGAATTGTTTCTCAGACAGATGTTGTTTCCATATCTTCTTATAAGTGGCTTCCCTCCTTAATGGATGTGTGATGATTAACTTTGGAATTCATTCGTTCATTTTTGTTCGAATGTTTATTGTGAAGACTATATGTTGCAATTTCTATCCGTTGATTCTACTTATCATTTTGTCTATCAAAGGACTAACGGATGTCACCCTCTTGAGGATGGCTCGCCAACGCGTCGAATCCGGATCGCAATGATGGGGATCGATCGAATCCTCCACCTCCACCTCCGCCTCCGAAGCGTGGCAAGCTATCATGGCAGCCACCAATGCCAATGCTCGAGATGATTTTGCAGCTCTTGCAAGAAGCGTACTCGAGGGCAAGGCAATCAAGGCAATCAAGGTCAAGGCAACAATCAGCCACACTTTGCTACTCTCGATCGGTTTCTCGCTAATCAGCGAAGTCTTTCGGTTTACGTGTTGAGGCAGCAGAGCGGCGATGATTGGTTAGTGGACATCTGCAAGCACTTTGGTGTAGCAATGTCGGACACGAGGACTTTGTCAAGTTTGCATCGTTTCAACTCAAGGATCAAGCTGCTGAGTGGTTCCAGCAATACAAAGATTCCAGAGGAGGTCGTGTCATTACCTGGGATGAGTTGCGCCGTGATTTCCGAGCTCATCACATCCCGAAGAGTGTTGTTGAGAGCAAGCGTGAGGAGTTCCGCAATCTCAAGCAAGGCACCATGTCTGTCTATCAATACAATATCCAGTTCCAGAAGCTCGCTCGTTTTGCTAAGCAAGATGTACACGATGAAAGGAGTATGATCTATCGATTCGGCGGTGCGAGAGAGGATCTGCAATTACCTCTTGTCTGTTTGAGCGAGATAAGTATGATGATTTCTACAACATGGCACTCAAGCAAGAAGCAGCACAGCTCAAATGCGAGGCTTCTAAGAAGAGAATCGGGGATGCAGATTCAGTCCTCCTCGTCCTCTCAAGTGGCAGCCAAGCAGCGAAGTTTTATCGCCCCTCCTCCGTTCCGTCGGCCTTACCGGCGAGAAGAACTCGGGTGGCCGTGGTTCTTCCCACCCACCCAACCCAAGCTATCGAACAAGTCTAATTCTCAAGCTCCAAGGTCAAGTGCTCCTTACCACCGTCCGCTCTCGAGGTCACTTGCAACAAGTGTCGTGAAGGGTCACTATCTGAACAAGTGCTTCAACCAAAGGCGCCTTCCGCCTCCTCCTCTGTGAAATCTTCCAGCAATGCGGTGGTCAAGCATAATCCAAAGTATGCCAAGGTCAATATGATGAATGCAGCTCAGGCGGAGGATTCTTCGGATGTACTAATGGGTAATCTTCTTGTTAATGATATTCCTGCTAAAGTCTTATTTGATCTTTGGTGCATCGCATTGTTTCATGTCGAGATCGTTCTTTGCAAAGAATGATTTTTCTTGGTCTTACTGGATAAACCTTTGGGTGTTATTTCTCGGCAAAGTCAATGAGAGCCAACTCAATAGTTCATGATGTTTCTATCAAGATGGGCGATTATAGATTTCTTTCCAAACCAATGGTTCTTGGTGACTCGGACATTGATCTTATTCTCGGAATGGGTGGCTTTATCGGCACAAAGCTCAGCTTGATTGTGCTGCCGTGGAAATTCAATTGACTCACTCTTCTAATGATGTGATCATCTATGCCTCTCGTGATGAAACTATTGGTTGTTTTCTCTCAATGAGAAGGGCGAATTGAATGCCATCTCTCGATTCGATCGTTTGTGAGTACCAAGATGTCTTTCGGAAGAGCTTCGGGTATGCCTCCTCATCGGCCGATTGAGTTCGTTATCGATCTTGAGCACGCATGAACCCGTTTGCAAGCGTCCATACAAGCTTGGACCTGATGAGCTGAGGAATTGAAAAAGCAGCTCGATGAACAAGAGCGTCAGGTTTGATCGGACCGAGTTCATCTCCTTGGGGTTGTGGTGTTCTTTTGTCGGAAGAAGGATGGCTCGGACCGACTTTGTGTCGATTACCGTCCATTGAATAAGAAGACAATCAAGAACAAGTATCCACTTCCCAACATCAATGAGCTTTTCAAGCAACTCAAAGGTGCTACTGATGTTCTCTAAGCTTGACCTTCGTATGGGGTATCATCAGATTCGCATTCGTGAACAAGATATTCCCAAGACAGCATTCAGAACAAGCTTTGGTTCTTATGAATATACTGTCATGTCTTTCGGCCTCGTCAATGCTCCTCCGACTTTCTCTCGGATGATGAACTTCATATTCAACCCTACACCAATGAATTAGTCTTGGTATATCTTGATGATATTTTGGTCTTCTCCAAGAATAAGAAGGATCATGCCAAACATTTGCGATTGGTGCTAGACAAGCTCAGAGAGTACCAGTTCTATGCCAAGTTCTCCAAATGTGAATTCTGGCTTGATGAAGTGCTTTATCTTGGTCATATCATCTCTGCCAAGGGCATCGCTGTTGATCCCGAGAAGGTGTCGCAATTGTGAATTGGGAACCTCCTCGAATGTCAAGCAGCTCCATGACTTTCTTGGTCTTGCAAGTTATTGCGAAGATTCGTTGAGAACTTCTCCAAGATTGCAAAGCCTCTTTCCAACCTTCTCCAGAAGCATGTGAAGTATGTCTGGTCTCCCGAATGTGACGTTGCTTTCAATACCCTCAAAGAGAAACTCGTCACAGCTCCTGTTCTGACTCCTCCTGATGAATCCAAGCCTTATGAAGTGTTCTGTGATGCTTCTCTTCAAGGTCTCGGTGCTGTGTTAATGCAAGAGAAGAGAGTTGTGGCTTATACCTCTCGCCAGTTCAAGCCCAACGAGAAGAACTACCCCACTCACGATCTCGAGTTGGCGGCAGTTGTTCATGCATTGATTACGTGGAGACATCTCTTGTTGGGAAGGAAAGTGGACATTTTCACTGATCACAAGAGTCTCAAGTACATCTTCACTCAGCCTAACCTCAACCTCAGGCAGACTCGATGGGTCGAAATGATTCAAGAGTACAACCCAAGTATTGAGTATACTCGGGCAAAGCCAATGTCATTGCAGACGCTTTGAGCAGGAAAGCTTCTTTCGCAGTCTAATCCTCAAGCCCTTTCAGCGGATCTCGTGAATCTTTCCATAAGCTGAATCTTCAAGTTGTTCCTCAAGGCTTTCTTGCCAACCTCATAGTCTCTCCTACTTTGGAAGATCAGATTCGTGAGGCTCAACTTTGGATACCATGGTGAAGAAAGTGAAGCGTGGTATCGACAAGGGCATTTCAAGTACAAGTGCTTCCATGTTGATGACAAAGACACTCTGTTCTTTGAGGACGGATTGTGGTTCCTAAGGGTGATCTGCGAAAAGTCATTATGAGCGAGGCTCACAATTCGCTTCTATCCATTCATCCGGAAGTGCGAAGATGTACCTTGACCTCAAGCAGTCATATTGGTGGACTCGAATGAAGCGAGAAATTGCTCAATTCGTGAATGAATGTGATGTCTGCAGAAGAGTGAAAGCAGAACACCAAAGACCAGCTGGTCTCCTTCAACCTCTTGCTATTCCTGAATGGAAGTTTGATCATATTGAAATGGACTTCGTGACTGGTTTCCAAAGTCCAAGCGTGGAAATGATGCTATCTTTGTTGTCATTGACAAGCTGACTAAAGTGGCTCATTTTCTTCCTATCAAAGAATCCATCACTGCAGCTCGGTTGGCGAGCTATACACCTCGAGATTGTCTCCTTGCACGGCATTCCACAAGTGATCTCTTGAGACCGTGGCAGCATCTTTACCTCCAAGTTAAGGAGTCTTTTGAAGGCCATGGGCACCAACATTCGGTTCAGCACAGCTTTCCATCCTCAAACAAGTGGCCAAGTCGGCGAGTAAATCAAATTCTTGAAGATATGCTCGGGGCTTGTGTCATTTCCTTCGTATGAAATGGGAAGATTGTCTTCCTTATGCCGAGTTCTCTTACAACAACAGCTTCCAAGCGAGTTGGGCAAGGCCCCATTCGAAATTCTCTATGGCGAGAAAGTGCGTACTCCTCTCAATTGGTGCGAGGCATGTGAGCGCCAACTTCTTGGCAATGACTTGATCACGAAGCGGAAGAAATGTGCAAGGTCATTCGTGAGAATCTCAAAGCAGCATAATCGCGCGGAAGAGCTATTATGATGATAAGCACCGTGATGTGACTTTTGAAATCGGAGACCATGTCTACCTCGCGTCTCTCAATGAAAGGTACTCGTAAACCCGGTATCAAAGGAAGCTTGCCCCTAGATCGTGGGTCCTTTCAAGATCATTGGGAAAAGAGGCGATCTCGCCTATCAACGAGCTTCCATCCAACTTTGCAAGCGTGCGATGTGTTTCACGTGTCACAGCTTCGCAAGTGCTTCAAGACTCTGAGCGCACTATCAACTTCAAGAGATTGACCTTCAAGAAGATCTCTCTTATCGTGAGCACCCGTTGCTATTCTTGAAGAAACCGGCGCAAGACTCGCAACAAGTCAATCAAATTCCTGAAAGTGAAGTGGTCACACCATTCCGACCGAGAAGCTACGGGGCGTGAGGATCACCTCCGTTCTGAGTATCCGGAGTTCTTTCAGTCCTAGATCTCGGGACGAGATCCTCTTGTAGTGGTGGAGTGTTGTAACACCCTGGATGTAAACTTTCCCTTTTGGGCAATATATCAATTTGACCTCATCCAATTCTTGTGGGTTTTTGTCATGCTTGGCCTCTTTGGTTTGGTTATGTGGGTTTTCTTTTTTTTTCTTTGTTTTTCTTTTTACCATATTGCATTTGTGCCTCTTGTCATATTGCTTTCCCTTCTTATCATGTGATTGTGGTGTTCCCTTGCATGTCATGTGGTTGTGGTTTTCCCTTGCATGCCATGTGGCTGCATGTGACATTCCTACTTGCATTACCATCCCCTCCTTCCCTCTACTTCTTTCTTTTTCAAGTGCCATATATTTTCCTTTCTAAATTAATGTTCATCTTCTCCCTAAAAATCTTGCTCTTTGCACTAAGCCTCTCTGCCCTAAAATCTCCTCATTTGAAGTTGTTATGGTCAGGTTCAAAAATGGCACAAGTTTGAAATATTTCCAAACTTGCATTATTTTTCTACCTCTAAAAATGTCCATTATAATTTATTTAAATTGTGGAGAATTCCAGGAGTGTGGGGATATTTTCCTTTCACTCAAAATCTTTTCTATTCTTTCTGCACTTTCTTTTCTCTTCCTTTTTATTTTTAAAAAGGAAAAGAGAAAAGAGGCAGCAGCTGCAGTGGCAGCCCAGCCGCTCCTCCCCACCTGGGCCCCCGGCCACTCCGCCGGCCCAGCTTCACGCAGCCCCGCAGCCCAGGGAGCAGGCGCGCCAGCCCGCTCGCCTCTCCTCCTGCCTTTGCGCACCCGCAGCTCCCCTTACCCCCGCTGGAGTCCGTCCACGTGGCAGCGTCGGCCCCGCCTGGCAGCGTCGTGACTGTGCTTCGCACCCACCTTTCCCTCTCCTCTCGCCAGCGCCATGGGGACCCCGAGCACGGAGAGCACGAGCTCGTCCTCGTCGCCTAGCCCCCCTACTTATCCCCTCTCCTCATCAGACCGCACCCTAGGGTTCCCCTCTCCCTCTCGCCGCCGCCGCCAGGTAAGCGGATCGCCAAGCTTCGCCGCCCGCCGTCGGTCAGCGATCTGAGCGCGCCTCGTCGCCGGCGTGCTCTCCGCCACCCCATCCTGCCGCACCGTGTCAGCGTCTTCCTCGTCGTCGACTACGTCCACGACGTCGACTACGGGGCCCGGGCGCCAAGTTCGACGACGTCCTGCCGGTCTTCGTCTCGGTCGAGTTCGGCGAGATTGAGCACGATCCCGCCGTCCGCCCGTCTCCGTCGCCGTTTCCTTGTCCTAGGGTAAGGAGGTATACCCGCTTCCTCCTGCTCCTTCTTGCCGTCGTTAGATCTCCGTAGACTAGGGTCCGATCCATTTTAGAGTATCGCTCGGCGTGCTCCGGCGTGTCCGTAGCTCTTGGGTTCAGAGTAGTTTAGCGCGTGTAGTTGCCACGATTCCTTTCTCGGGCTTGCCCCTTCTTGTTCTGTGGTGCCTCTCGTGCGTAGCCAGTGTGTACGTGGGAGCAGAACCCCCTGTAGCCGCCGTTGCTTCGCCGGCGTCGTCGTTGTTCTTCTCTGATCTAGGATCAGGCCTGTTAGTTGGGTCAAGTAGGCCGCGTCCTGTATCCAACCGAATCCCCTACCCCAGCCGAGCTGGTTGAACCCCCGCTCCCTCACCGCGGCGACCTGGGTTCGAACCCCAGGCGCGCCACTCCCCCTTTTTATTTTCTGTTTTGCGCTTCCCTCCGGTGCGCCTCCTCTGCAGCAACAGCAGATAAGGGCCGAGCCTCTCCCTCTGTCAGTCGCCGTCGCACAGCCCAGTGGTAACAGGGGAGGGATTCCAACGGGGAGACCCGGGTTCGAATCCCCCCTGGGGCTGTTTTCTCTATGTCATATTGTAAATGCTGCTTTCACGCTCCACTTGGAGCTATTCCAAATGGTTGCTCCACTATACGTATCCGGTTTGCTACTCGAGTCACTTTCGGATAGGTGTTAAAGCTTGCATCGGCGTAACCCTTTACGCCGAACTCTTTTATCACCTCCATAATCGAGAAACATGTCCTTATTCCTCTAAGGATAATTTGACCGCTATCCGGTGATCCACTCCTTGATCACCTTTGTACTCTCTTGCGGATATGTAGCAAGGCACACATCAGTGCGATTACAAGCATAGCATACTATAGAGCCTACGTCGAAGCATAGGGGCGACCTTCGTCCTTTCTCTCTTTTCTGCCGTGGTCGAGCTTTAAGTCTTAACTTCATACCTTACAACTCAGCCAAGAACTCCTTCTTTGGTGATCCATCTTGAACACTTTCAAGATTATGTCAAGGTATGTGCTCATTTGAAAGTACTATTGGCGTTTTTGATCTATCCTCATAGATCTTGATGCTCAATGTTCAAGTAACTTAATCCAGGTTTTCACTTGAAAACACTTTAACCCTATATGCTTTGAGAAAATTCTACATCATTTCGATCATCAATATGTCAACAACATATACTCATCGAAATTCTATAGTGCTCCCACTTACTTCATTGGAAATACAAGTTTCTCATAAACTTTGTATAAACCCAAAATCTTTGATCATCTCATCAAAGCGCACATTCCAACTCCGAGATGCTTACTCCGGTCCTTAGAAGGATCGCTGGAGCTAGCATACCTTTAGCATCCTTAGGATCGACAAAACTTTTACGATTGTATCACATACAACCTTTCCTTACGTGGCGGTAAGGAAACTCGTCTTGACATCCATCTGCCAGATTTCATAAATGCAGCTAATGCTAACATGATTCCGACGGACTTAAGCATCGCTACGGATGAGAAAATCTCATCGTAGTCAACTCCTTGAACTTGTGAAAAACTCTTCGCCACAAGTCGAGCTTCATAGACGGTGATCTTACCGTCCACGCCCGTCTTCTTCTTAAAAAATCCATTCATCTCAATGGCTTGCCGATCATCGGGCAAGTCCACCAAAGTCTATGCTTTGTTATGATACATGGATCCTACCTCGGATTTCGTGGTTTCTAACCATTTGTCGGAATTTGGGCCCACCATCGCTTCTCCATAGCTCGTAGGTTCATTGTTGTCTAGCAACATGACCTTCAAGACATGATTACTGCACCACTCTGAAGTAGTACGCATCCTTGTCACCCTACGAGTGCGTCGGTGACTTGATCCGAAACTTCATGATCACTATCATAGCTTCTACTTCAATTGGTGTAGGTGCCACGGAACAACTTCACGTGCCCTGCTACACACTTGTTGAAGTGACGGTTCAATAACCTCATCAAGTCTCCACCATCCTCCCACTCAATTCTTTCGAGAGAAACTTTTCCTCGAGAAAGGACCCGATTCTAGAAACAATCCCTATTGCTTTCGGATCTGAGGCAGGAGGTATACCCAACTGTTTTGGGTGTCCTATGAAGATGCAGATTATCCGCTTTGGGTTCGAGCTTATCAGCACTGAAACTTTTCACATAAGCGTCGTGACCCCAAACTTTTAAGAAACAACGACTTAGGTTTCTCTAAACCATAGTTCATACGGTGTTGTCTCAGCGGATTTGCGTGGTGCCCTATTTAAAGTGAATGCGGTTGTCTCTAATGCCTAACCCATGAGCGATAGTGGTAATTCGATAAGAGACATCACGGTATGCATCATATCCAATAGGGTGCGATTATGATGTTCGGACACACCATTGCACTATGGTGTTCCAGTAGTACTAGTCGTGAAACAATTTCCACAATGTCTCAATTGTGTACCAAACTCATAACTCAGATATTCATCTCTATGATCATATCATAGATATTTTATCCTCTTGTCACGACGATATTCAACTTCACTCTGAAATTACTTGAACCATTCAATAATTCAGACTTGTGTTTCATCAAGTAAATATGCTCAGATATCTACTCAAATCATCGTGAAGTAAGAGCATAACGATATCCATTGCGTGCCTCGGCACTCATTGGACTGCACACATCAAAATGTGTTACTTCCAACAAGTTGCTTTCTTGTTCCATTTTTTGAAACCGAAGCTTTCGGTCATCTTGCCCATGTGGTATGATTTGCATATCTCAAGTGATTCAAAATCAAGTGAGTCCAAGCGGTCCATCTGCATGGAGTTTCTTCATGCGTATATACCATGAGACATGGTTCACATGTCTCAATCTTTTCAGAAATGAGTGAGTTCAAAGATCCATCAACATGGAGCTTCTTCATGCGTTTATACCAATATGACTTACATGGCGATTGCCACAAGCAGGTGGTACTATCATTACTATCTTATATCTTTTGGCATGAACATGTGTATCACTATGATCGAGATTCAATAAACCATTCATTTTAGGTAAAAGGCCATTGAAGGTATTATTCAAATAATTAGAATAACCATTATTCTCCTTAAATGAATAACCGTATTGTGATAGACATAATCCAATCATGTCTATGCTCAGCATAAACACCAAATAACAATTATTTAGGTTTAACACCAATCTCGATGGTAGAGGGAGTGTGATGCTTGATCATATCAACCTTGGAAACACTTCCAACACATCTCGTCAGCTCTCCTTTAGCTAGTCTCCGTTTATTCCGTAGCTTTTATTTGAGTTACTAACACTTAGCAATCGAACGGTATCTAATACCCTGATGCTACTAGGAGTACTAGTAAAGTACACATTCACATAATGTATATCCAATATACTTCTACCGACAGCCTTCTCATCTACCAAGTATCTAGGGTAATTCTGCTCTAGTGGCTGTTCCCTTATTACGAAGCACTCAGTCTCAGGTTTGGGTTCAACCTTGGGTTTCTCCACTAGAGCAGCAGCTGATTTGCCGTTTCATGAAGTATCCTTCTTGCCCTTGCCCATCTTGAAACTAGTGGTTTCACTAACCATCAACAATTGATGCTCCTGCTTGATTTCTACTTTCGCGGTGTCAAACATCGCGAATATTTCAAGGATCATCACATCTATCCCTGATATGTTATAGTTCATTCTGAAGCTCTAGCAGCTTGGTGGCAATGACTTTGGAGAAGCATCACTATCTAATCTGGAAGATCAACTCCCACTCGATTCAAGTGATTGTTGTACTCGGACAATCGAGCACAAGCTCAACGATTGAGCTTTTCTCCCTTAGTTTGCAGGCCAAGAAAATCGTCGGAGGTCTTATACCTCTTGGCGTGAGCACGAGCCTGAAATCCCAATCTCAGCCCTCAAAACATCTCATATGTTTCGCGGCGCTTCAAAAACGTCTTGGTGCCTCAATTCTAAACCGTTTAACTGAACTATCACGTAGTTATCAAAATGTGTATGTCGGATGTTCGCAACATCTACGAGACCACGTTCGAGGTTCAGCACACTTTGGCGGTGCATTAAGGACATAAGCCTTTTACTTTATGCGCATAATTGCTACTATCAACTTTCAACTAATTTTCTCTAGGAACATATCTAAGCAGAGAACTGAAGCGTGAGCTACGACATAATTTGCAAAATCTTTTGACTATGTTCGGGATAATTAAGTTCATCTTATGAACTCCCACTCAGATAGACATCCCTCTAGTCATCTAAGTGATTACATGATCCGAATCAACTAGGCGTGTCCGATCATCACGTGAGACGGACTAGTCAACGTCGGTGAACATCTTCATGTTGATCGTATCTTCCATACGACTCATGCTCGACCTTTCGGTCTTACGTGTTCGAGGCCATGTCCGTACATGCTAGGCTCGTCAAGTTAACCCTAAGTGTTTTGCATGTGTAAAACTGTCTTACACCGTTGTATGTGAGCGTAAGGATCTATCACACCCGATCATCACGTGGTGCTTCGAAACGACGAACTGTAGCAACGGTGCACAGTTAGGGGAGAACACTTCTTGAAATTGTTGTAAGGATCATCTTATTTACTACCGTCGTTCTAAGCAAATAAGATGTATAAACATGATAAACATCACATGCAATCAAATAGTGACATGATATGGCCATCATCACTTTGCTCCTTTTGATCTCCATCTTCGGGGCTCCATGATCATTATCGTCACCGGCATGACACCATGATCTCCATCATCATGATCTCCATCATCGTGTCTTCTTGAAGTTGTCACGTCATCTATTACTTCTACTACTACAGCTAACGGTTAGCAATAAAGTAAAGTAATTACATGACGTTTATGTTGACACGCAGGTCATGAATAAATAAAGACAACTCCTATGGCTCCTGCCGGTTGTCATACTCATCGACATGCAAGTCGTGATTCCTATTACAAGAACATGATCAATCTCATACATCACATATATCATTCATCACATCCTTTGGCCATATCACATCACATAGCATACCCTGCAAAAACAAGTTAGGCGTCCTCTAATTGTTGTTGCATGTTTTACGTGGCTGCTATGGGTATCTAGCAAAACGTTTCTTACCTACATAAAACCACAGCGTGATATGCCAATTGCTATTTACCCTTCATAAGGACCCTTTTCATCGAATCCGATCCGACTAAAGTAGGAGAGAGACACCCGCCAGCCACCTTATGCATCTAGTGCAGGTCGATCGGTGGAACCGGTCTCACGAAAAATGCGTGTAAGGTTGGTCGGGCCGCTTCATCCCACAATGCCGCGAATCAAGATTGACTAGTAACGGTAAGCATATTGAACAAAATCAATGCCCACAACTACTTTGTGTTCTACTCGTGCAAAGAATCTACGCAATAGACCTAGCTCATGATGCCTTTGTTGGGGAGCGTGGCAGAAATTCAAAATTTTCCTCGTGTCACCAAGATCTATCTATGGAGAAACCAGCAACGAGGAAGGAGAGTGCATCTACATACCCTTGTAGATCGCTAAGCGGAAGCATTCAAGTGAGCAGGGTTGATGGAGTCGTACTCGCCGTGATTCAGATCACCGATGATCCTAGTGCGAGCGGACGGCACCTCCGTGTTCAACACACGTACAACCCGGTGGCGTCTCCCACGCCTTGATCCAGCAAGGAGAGAGGAGAGGTTGAGAAGACTCCATCCAGCAGCAGCACAACGGCATGGTGGTGGTGGAGGAGCGTGGCATCCTGCAGGGGCCGCCAAGCACCCACGGGAGAGGAGGAGGTGTCACGGGAGGGAGGAGGCGCCGAGGGCTCAGGTGTGGATGCCCTCCTCCCTCCACTATATATAGGGGCAAGGGAGAGGGGGGGCGCAGCCTGCCCCCTCCTCCAAGGGAGGGGTGCGGCCAGAGGGGAGGAGTCCATCCTCCCAAGGCACCCGGAGGTGCCTTCCCTCTATGGACTCTTCCTCTCCAAGTGTTTCATGCGCATGGGCCTCTTGGGGCTGGTTCCCTTGGCCCATGCAGGCCTAGGCGCACCACCTAGGGCCCATGTGGCCCCAGGGCAGGTGGCCCCACCGGTGGGCCCGGGACCCCTCCGGTGGTCCCGGTACAATACCGATAACCCCGAAACTTGTCCCGATGGCCGAAACAGCACTTCCCATATATAAATCTTTACCTCCGGACCATTCCGGAACTCCTCGTGACGTCCGGGATCTCATCCGGGACTCGAACAACATTCGGTAACCACATACAAACTTCCTTTATAACCCTAGCGTCATCGAACCTTAAGTGTGTAGACCCTACGGGTTCGGGAACCATGCCAGACATGACCGAGCCGTTCTCGGTCAATAACCAACAGCGGGATCTGGATACCCATGTTGGCTCCCACATGTTCCACGATGATCTCATCGGATGAACCACGATGTCAAGGACTCAATCGATCCCGTATACAATTCCCTTTGTCTAGCGGTATTGTACTTGCACGAGATTCGATCGTCGGTATCCCGATACCTTGTTCAATCTCGTTACCGGCAAGTCTCTTTACTCGTTCCGTAACACATCATCCCGTGATCAACCCCTTGGTCACATTGTGCACATTATGATGATGTCCTACCGAGTGGGCCCAGAGATACCTCTCCGTCAACCGGAGTGACAAATCCCGATCTCGATTCGTGCCAACCCAACAGACACTTTCGGAGATACCTGTAATGCACCTTTATAGCCACCCGATTCGTTGTGGCGTTTGGTACACCCAAAGCATTCCTACGGTATCCGGAGTTGCACAATCTCATGGTCTAAGGAAATGATACTTGACATTAGAAAAGCTTTAGCATACTGAACTACGATCTTTGTGCTAGGCTTAGGATTGGGTCTTGTCCATCACATCATTCTCCTAATGATGTGATCCCGTTATCAATGACATCCAATGTCCATGGTTAGGAAACCGTAACCATCTATTGATCAACGAGCTAGCCATTAGAGGCTTGCTAGGGACATGGTGTTGTCTATGTATCCACACATGTATTTGAGTTTCCTATCAATACAATTATAGCATGGATAATAAACGATTATCATGAACAAGGAAATATAATAATAATAACCAATTTATTATTGACTCTAGGGCATATTTCCAACAAGAACATCATCATCGTCACCACGCCGTCGTGCTGACGGAACTCATCCCCGACACCCTGTATATCGGGCATGTCACGATGCAATTCGGATGAAGTCTGTATGTGGTTTTCGGACTGGGCGTGGTTGTGCTTGTTGCACCAAGATTGATAACCGTCCTCTCGCACCGAGGCACACCCCCGCGATCCATAGATTGATCTAGTCTAACCTGCTCTATTTTCCAGGTCCTTTCGTAGGTCATATGTGTATCCCCGAGCTGTTGTTTCTCTGCTTTTACGGCGAGGTGGCGCAGGCTAGTGTTCGGCTTGAGTTGTCGTTCTGTCCCGACCACGTGGTGGTTAGTCAGGTCTGCCAGCCGCGTTACGCACGGGTGGTATGGCTCCAGCGCCTCATCGTCGAATTGGGGTAGCTGTTTACGCTTCGGGTAACTCTTTGTTGGGCGGTCGAGGCCGTATTCTTTGGCTGCCAGGACATTAGTCCATCTGTCGTTGAGTGCTACCTCTTGAGCATGCGTTGGTTTTCCCTTGAAAAGGAAAGGGTGATGCAGCAAAGCAGCGTAAGTATTTCCCTTAGTTTTTGAGAACCAAGGTATCAATCCAGTAGGAGACCACACGCGAGTCACCTCGTACCTACACAAACAAATAAGAACCTTGCAACCAATTGTAACATCCCAAATTTTCAATTTGGAATGTTATACATAGATCATCATAGCATATCATATTTTGTTACATTGTAGGCTTGATCCTAGAAATTCTACGCAACTCAAGGACCCACGGAGAGAGTTGGGGATTTCGTTATTTTCATATTTGAGTTTTCTCAAAATTTGAAAATAGGATCATTTGATTTTATTTATTTTATCTTCAATTATTTCTACTATCAAAATTTGAGAGAGGGAATAAAATGAATTTCCCAAAATAAAGAAATAATGAAGATTTAATAATAAAATCAAATAAGATTTTATTTTGGAGTTTTTCGTCTTTTTATTTGGATTTAGGAAAAATGCGCGTTTTTCAAAATTGCATTTAGGCCCCAAATAAATGTTCATCTTGTCCGGCTTGATTTTAGAAGCCGGGGAAATTTTATTTCGGGATTTTTGGAGTCCGTTTAGTATTTCTTTTATTTCTTTTCTGCGGAATTATTTAAAAAACACAACCGACCCACGGCCGTGTCCGTCTAGGACTCCGGCCCATGAGGCTTTATAAGCCGGCCCACCGAGGCCAAACCCTAGCCACCACAGCCCCGACCCGCTTGCGCCGCTTAGCCCGCCGCCTCGTCACCGCCGCGCCACGGGACCCCCGCCTTGCCGCCGACTCACGGACCCACGACCGACGACGCCTGACGCTCGCCGAGGTCCGCCGCAGCCTCGACATCCGTGCCTCCGGTTTTTTTAAAAACCGAATGGTTTTCTTCGGTTTATTTTTTTTAGTTTCAGTTTTTTTATTTAGATCGGTTTATTTTTTTCGGTTTAGTTTAATTAGCGAATGTTCGTTCGTTCGTTTTAACGAACGTGTTCGTCAGATTAGGTTTAGTTAACGAACGTTCGTTCGTTAACCTGTTCGTCGTTTTTCTTTTTCTCGGATTTAATCCGCGATTTTTCCGATCGCGATTTCTGATCCGATTTTCGTTTTAGTATAACTTTTCGCTCGTTTATCGGAATCAGACGATTCAAGCGCCTAGAGTATTCACTGCATTAGATCAATCCTCAAACATTACATGATTAGGATCTAATTAAACTGTGGGTTATGGGAAGTAGTTGAGGTAGTACCTATTACCTGTTTTATTTTTTTAAAACCCTTGGGAGTTACTTCTACGTTTGCTTATTATGCCATGCTATGCTAGTAGACATGGATTGGGTGAGTGTATCCATGACAGATGTGAGATTGTTAATCTAATGGTTTACTTAAGGTGGCAACTTAAACACACATCTGGGTGGATTGAGGTACCTGGTTTCCAGGATTTGCCTATTTTTCTTCGGACCGCCACCCAGGCTCAAAGGGATCATCAGATTATTCATGCTAGAAACTTCCGTGTGCAGCCACATGCTACTATGGGCTCTAGCATAGTTGACTAAGTCGTGCGAACTGTTACAGTGGTAGACTAGCTGATGTAGGGGTTGTAGGTTGGTACAGTCTACCCATTACGTAAGGTGCAAGCGCTTCTGAAAGACTATGTCTCGGTCATTCGTTTCTCAAACACCATGTAGTGCGAGAAATCAAACGGAGGAGATCGAGTCTGTGGGGAAAAGTGCGCAAACCTCTGCAGAGTGTAACAAACTAATCATGGTTAGCCATGTCCCCGGTTATGGACATCTTGAGTATCTAGTATTTGGATATCATGTGAATCTCAACATGTTACTCTAATTTAATATTGTTGGGTTTGTTAATGAGTACTTTTAATTGGGATTGAGAATGCTGTCAACCATTCTCAATGTTTAACAACCACCATGATAGTTAAATAAATTTATTCCTTTGCAGTAGGGAAAAATTGGCTTTACGCAAAATTGTAACCATAGAGCTTTCCACCAGCCAAATATGCATGTAGTATAGCTTATTCCATTATTATTCTCTATGTGTTACTTTGCCAGCATATTCCATGTGCTGACCCGTTTTCGGGCTGCAACATTTCATGTTGCAGACTTTTCAGACGACGAGTAAGGTGCTTAGGTCATGGTTCTATACTCAGTGATGCCGTTGGAGTTGATGGACTCGCTTATTCTTCCAAGCCTTCCGCTGTTATCGTATTTAGATGGCCTTAAGCCATGTTTATTTTATTAAGTTCTCTCTTGAGACATTCGATTGTAATAAGTGTGTGATTGCTACTCTGTTATAAATCCTTGAGTCTTGTGTGGTGTCGGCATTCTTGATCGAGGATGACACTGAGCACAGAGATCAGACTGTTTGAGCTCTGGTCGCTACAAAGATGGTATCAGAGCACACGTGACTGTAGGACACGACCACTAAGCTAAAGCCCTAGATCACTACTCTTCCTTCTCATTTCTGACTCCTCATCTTTTCTATTCTTTAGGATGGCGGATGCAAGGAACAAGTTCACACAACCAGATGAAGACTCACCTTTTGGATATCACTTGAAGGAAGTCAGTAAATACCTGAACATAGGAGTACCAAGCTTCACCGGGACATTCAACGCCACTTTACACGAAGAGGAGCGCTGGATGATTCAAGTCTACATTCCAGGAAGGACGTTTGCACCCGTCACGGAGCCCATAGAGTTTTCTTTTGATGCACCAACATGGAGCCTAGGAAAGAGCATGGCAGCTCACATCGCCATGAGACGAATTGGAGATGTTTACCACGATGATCTCAAGAATACTATCTACCAGATTTGTGGGCGCCGAGATGAGCAATGGGAGATGATCAGCACCAGGAGGGACAGATCAATCGCAGCCTATATTCAGGAATTAAACCAACACATTTGACGCCAGGAGAATCAGATGTGCGCAGACATGGAGGATCTGCAGAAGGCTAGGACCAAGATCAAGGAGCTAGAAGAAGAACTCAAGGCTACACGTGAAGACTATATGGAGGAGATCGTCGCTCTAGTGAGGCAGAATGGCGACCTAAAGGAGAAGATTGGAGTATTCATGGGAGGTACAGCACCCAAGCGAGAAGATGACGGATCCACTTGCCCGGATAATTATATTATCATCAACGACATCGACTCGGATCCCGACGATAGTGATGATGACCTTGTTGATGAAGCTGGAGCGGATATCATGGAATCTTCATCGAGCAGTTTTTCTAGTTGACCACCATAACAGTAGTAGAAAATTCCCCCATTTAAAAATTAGTTTTAGTCCAAGCACTTTTGTAACGATAGTTAGACCGTTGTATGCCCTTGTTGAATTGATTGGAGTGATATTGTGTGCTTTTGTCTCATGTGCATATGGGTAGTGTTTTCTCACTAGACCTCATTCTATTCTTAACTCTCGTCTTTTCTATAAACCCCTCAGATGCCTCCGAAACGCGACCCCGGATTTGTTTTCCCGCCAGAGATCACTCAGTTGATTCAGCAACAGAATGCCTTGATTCAAACATTGGTACAGAACCAAGGCAACAACAACAACAACAACAACAACAACAACAACAACAACAACAACAACAACAACAACAACAACAACAACAACAACAACAACAACAACAACAACAATAACAACAACCCACCACCACCACCACCTGTTGACCATCTGACTCGTTTCTTAAGGCTGAATCCGCCGGTGTTTTCCAGTAGCACCGAGGCGATAGTAGCAGATGATTGGCTCCGTAAGATAGGGAGGGAGTTGACCACTGCAGGATGTACAGAAGGGGAAAAGGTGAAGTTTGCTGCACATCAGCTCGAAGGACCCGCAACAGCATGGTGGGAGAATTTTACAACCACTTACCCTGTAGACACTATGACATGGGATCAGTTTCAGCAAGCTTTCGTACTGCCCATGTTTCAGAAGGAGCTATGTCCATGAAGAAGCGTGAGTTTCGCAACTTGCGCCAAGGAGGACGGACAGTTGGCCAGTATGTGGATGACTTCATTAAGCTAGCACGTTATGCCCCAGATGACGTTGCTACAGATGCAGCTAAGCAGGAGAAGTTTCTTGAAGGACTGAATGATGAGCTGAGCATGCAGTTGATGGTAGCCACCTTCAATAACTACCAGGAGTTAGTAAATCGTGCGCTTATGATTGAAGGGAAGCAGCAGCAGATTGACAATCGTAAGAGGAAGTATGGACAGGGGAAGTACAATTCTGGAGCTCAGCAGAAGCTACGCTTTACCCCGAAGACTGGATGGCAATTTCAGCATACTCACGGTGGAGGTAGCTCGCACAACCATAATGGCACAAAGAATGGAAACGGGAATGGAGGAAGCAATGGACAAAACCTCACCAACCCGTCAACACCAACCAAGGTAGACCTGAGCCATATCACTTGTTTTAAGTGCCGTAAGACTGGGCATTATGCAAATGAATGCCCAGAAGCCCAAAATGGTAATGGCAATGGAAGCTCAGGAAAGAAGCCGAACCCTTTCAACAGGGGACAGGTGAACCACGTTACCGTGGAGGAGGTTGAAGCATAGCCAGATGCAGTAATAGGTAAGTTTTTGGTTAAGACATTTACTGCAGTTGTTCTTTTTGATACTGGTGTATCGCATTAATACATATCAAGGGGATTTGTGGATAAGTATAAATTACCAACCCAAGCCCTTAGGTCACCCATGCTAGTAACCTCACCCGGAGCAGAATACATGGCTAGTATATGGTGTGATCGACTACCATTAAGGATTGGACACTATGTTTTTCCCTTGGATTGGTTATCGAAGTATGGGGGGAACATAGATTGCGCCAGTAAGTCGATTTTGCTTACCACCCCAGAAGGAAGGAGAATCAAGTATGTATCACGGCATGAGCCGAGGAGGGCACATGTAAATTCCTTATCAGGAGTTGTGCAGGAGGAAGTACCAGTGGTAGGGGATTACCCGGACGTGTTTCCGGAAGAGTTGCCAGGCATGCCACCGGACAGAGACATTGAGTTTCTGATTGAACTGCTGCCAGGCACTGGGCCAATATCTAAGAGACCGTATAGGATGCCAGCCCAAGATTTGGAGGAAATTAAGAAACAGATTAAGGAGTTGCTGGACAAAGGTTTTATTCGCCCAAGTTCTTCGCCTTGGGGATCGCCAGTACTTCTAGTGGAGAAGAAGGATGGATCATTAAGAATGGTTGTTGATTATCAAGGATTGAATGAAGTGACCATTGAGAACAAATACCCGTTGCCGATGATCAACGACTTGTTTGACCAATTCCAAGGAGCTAAGGTGTTTTCCAAGATCGATTTGCGATCAGGATACCATCAGTTGAAGATTCGGGAGCAAGATATACCTAAGACGGCTTTTACCACCAGGTACGGGTTGTATGAGTATACCGTTATGTCTTTTGGTCTGACTAACGCCCCAGCCTATTTTATGAACATGATGAACAAGGTGTTTATGGAGTTTTTGGATAAGTTCGTCGTGGTATTCATTGACGATATTTTGGTTTAATTGAAGAATGAAGAAGAACATAAGGAGCACTTGCGTTTGGTACTCGAGAAGCTCAGAGAACATTAGTTGTATGCCAAATTCAGCAAGTGTGAGTTTTGGTTGAAGGAAGTTGGATTTCTCGGACATGTTATATCCGGAGAAGGTATAGCAGTAGACCCCACTAAAGTTGCCACTGTAAGAAACTGGGAAGCACCAACAACAGTTGGAGAGATCAGGAGTTTCCTTGGACTCGCAGGATACTACTGGAGATTCATTGAAAATTTCTCGAGGATTGCAAAGCCTATGACGGAATTGTTAAAGAAGGATACCAAGTTCATATGGACTGAGGAGTGTGAGGCTAGTTTCCAGGAGTTGAAGAAACGTTTGGTTACCTCACCAGTGTTAATTCTGCCAGATCAGACCAAGGATTATGAGGTGTTTTGTGACGCTTCACGTCGAGGACTTGGAGCAGTGCTCATGCAGGAGGGAAGAGTTGTTTCGTATGCTTCACGACAGCTTAAACCTCACGAATTGAATTATGCCACGCATGATTTGGAGTTAGCAGCCATAGTGCATGCCTTGAAAACGTGGAGACATTTTCTCATTGGAAACCATTGTGAGGTGTATACGGATCACAAGAGTTTGAAGTACATCTTCACGCAGAAGGAATTAAACCTCAGACAAAGGAGATGGTTGGATCTCATCAAGGATTATGATATGAGATTGCATTACCATCCCGGAAAGGCTAACGTTGTAGCAGACGCGTTGAGCCGTAAGAGCCATGTCAACACACTAATGACAGGAGAAATACCAAAGGAGTTAGTCGAGGATGTTCGTGAGTTATGTTTGGAAATAGTTCCGAGAGGCTATGTAGCAGCATTGGAGATTCAGTCTACTTTGATGGATAAAATCAGAGAAGCTCAGGAGACTGACAAGGAAGTTGCTTCCATAAGGGATAAAATGAGCAAAGGAAAAGCTAAGGGATTTCGCGAGGATGAGCACGATACTCTATGGTTTGAAGATCGTGTTTATGTGCCCAATGACCCGGAGATCAGGAAGTTGATTCTGCAAGAGGCACATGATTCACCATATTCGATTCACCCAGGAAATACCAAGATGTATTTGGATTTGAAGAATACTTTCTGGTGGACCGGAATGAAGAAGGATATTGCGAGTATGTAGCAGTTTGTGATGTATGTCGAGAGTAAAGGCGAGAACATCGAAGCAGAGGATTGTTACAACCATTGCCTATACCCGAATGGAAGTGGGATAAACTAGGCATGGATTTTATCACGGGATTGCCCAGGACTCGTTCAGGATATGAATCCATTTGGGTTGTAGTCGATCGTTTGACGAAGGTAGCTCATTTCATTCTAGTAAAGACTACCTACAGCAGTGCTAAATTGGCTAACATATACATGACCAGGATTGTATGTTTACATGGAGTTCCGAGGAGTATCGTATCAGATAGAGGAACCCAATTCACCTCAAAGTTCTGGAAGCAGTTGCACGAAACTTTGGGAACCAGACTAGAGTTTAGCATAGCTTTCCATCCACAGACAGATGGACAGACCGAGAGAGTCAACCAGATTTTGGAGGATATGCTTAGAGCTTGTGCCTTGGATTATGGATCAAGTTGGGATGACAACTTGCCATATGCGGAATTTTCTTACAACAACAGTTATCAATCCAGTTTGAAAATGGCCCCTTTCGAAGCCTTGTACGGAAGGAGGTGCAGAACCCCGTTGTTGTGGGATGAAGTTGGAGATCGCCAGTTGTTTGGACCGGATTTGATTAAGGAGTCTGAACGGAAGGTGAAGTTAATTCGCGACAGGCTCAAGGTAGCCCAGTCCAGACAGAAGTTCTATGCGGATTCAAAACGCAAGGAGACAGAGTACGAAGTCAGAGACAGAGTTTATCTTCGAGCATCTCCGCTTCGAGGAGTTAAGCGTTTTGGAGTTAAAGGAAAGTTAGCGCCACGTTTTGTGGGACCATACAAAGTTTTGGAGCGCATGGGAGAAGTTGCATACAAGTTGGAACTACCGGAGGAATTGTCAGGTGTTCACGATGTGTTCCATGTTTCTCAGTTGAAGAAGTGTCACGCAGAGATGGCTGATATACCACTGAGAGATAGAGTGCCACTGAAAGCGATTCAGTTGAATGACGATTTGACCTATGAGGAGAAACCAATTAAGATTTTGGAGTTTGCCAGTCGAGTCACTCGCAGCAAGGTCATCAAGTTTTTCAAAGTTCAGTGGAGCCACCACACCGAAGAAGAAGCCACCTGGGAGCGAGAGGAAGATCTGCTCAAGGCCCACCCTCACCTATTTGCTAGCCAACCCGAATCTTGAGGGCGAGATTCATCTTAAGGGGGGTAGGTTTGTAACATCCCAAATTTTCAATTTGGAATGTTATACATAGATCATCATTGCATATCATATTCTGTTGCATTGTTGGCTTGATCCTAGAAATTCTACGCAACTCAAGGACCCACGGAGAGAGTTGGGGATTTCGTTATTTTCATATTTGAGTTTTCTCAAATTTTGAAAATAGGATCATTTGATTTTATTTATTTTATCTTCAATTATTTCTACTATCAAAATTTGAGAGAGGGAATAAAATGACTTTCCCAAAATAAAGAAATAATGAAGATTTAATAATAAAATCAAATAAGATTTTATTTTCGAGTTTTTCATCTTTTTATTTGGATTTAGGAAAAATGCGCGTTTTCAAAATTGCATTTAGGCCCCAAATAAATGTTCGTCTTGTCCGGCTTGATTTTAGAAGCCGGGGAGAATTTATTTCGGGATTTTTGGAGTCCGTTTAGTATTTCTTTTTATTTCTTTTCTGCGCGGAATTATTTAAAAAAAACGCAACCGACCTACGGGCCGTGTCCGTCTAGGACTCCCGGCCCGCGAGGCTTTATAAGCCGGCCCACCCGGGGCCAAACCCTAGCTAGCCCCAGCCCCGACCCCGCCCGCGCCGCCGCGCCGCCGCCGCCATTGCCGCTCGCCGCCGCCGCCGCGCCGCGCCGCCTCGCCGGACCCGCCGACCCGCCGCCCAGACGCCGAGGTCCGCCGCCGCCTCGACTTCCGTGCCTCCGTTTTTTTAAACGAACGATTTTCTTCGGTTTATTTTTTTAGTTTCGGTTTATTTATTTATATCGGTTTATTTTGTTTTTGTTTAGTTTAATTAGCGAACATTCATTCGTTCGTTAGTTTTAACGAACGTGTTCGTCAGATTAGGTTTAGTTAACGAACGTTCGTTCGTTAACCTATTCGTCGTTTTTCTTTTTCTCGGATTTAATATGCGATTTTTCTGATCACGATTTCTGATCCGATTTTCGTTTTAGTATAACTTTTTGCTCGTTTATCGGAATCAGGCGATTCAAGCGCCTAGAGTTTCGTCTCGAAACCCTCTTTTCCGAATAACTAACTTAAACAAGTTTTTGCTTCTGTAAAATTTGACCTAGATCCACAGTAAAACGAAGCTGTTTTCTTTCGCCGTTTGACTTCCGTTGCTTTGTTTGATTCGATTCTTTTTGCAGATCAGGGTTCTTAAGTTGAACTTTCTGGTTAGATATTTTATTCGAGTTTTACCTGTGCATTAGATGAGTACTTATTGTATGCTTGTTTGTTTGTCTGCGATAGAATACCCGGAGTGCGCCGCCTGTTACTTCGAGAGTCTAGGTTTCGCGGATCATCAGCAAGGCAAGTAACACTTTGATCATACTTTTCTCATACCCAGTTTTTACTGCATTAGATCAATCCTCAAACATTGCATGATTAGGATCTAATTAAACTGTGGGTTATGGGAAGTAGTTGAGGTAGTACCTATTACCTGTTTTTTTTAACCCTTGGGAGTTACTTCTACGTTTGCTTATTATGCCATGCTATGCTAGTAGACGTGGATTGGGTGAGTGTATCCATGACAGATGTGATATTGTTAATCTAATGGTTTACTTAAGGTGGCAACTTAAACACACATCTGGGTGGATTGAGGTACCTGGTTTCCAGGATTTGCCTGTTTTTCTTCGGACCGCCACCCAGGCTCAAAGGGATCATCAGATTATTCATGCTAGAAACTTCCGTGTGTAGCCACATGCTACTATGGGCTCTAGTATAGTTGACTAAGTCGTGCGAACTCTTACAGTGGTAGACTAGCTGATGTAGGGGTTGTAGGTTGGTACGGTCTACCCATTACGTAAGGTGCAAGCGCTTCTGAAAGACTATGTCTCGGTCATTCGTTTCTCAAACACCATGTAGTGCGAGAAATCAAACGGAGGAGATCGAGTCATGTGGGGAAAAGTGCGCAAACCTCTGCAGAGTGTAACAAACTAATCATGGTTAGCCGTGTCCCCGGTTATGGACATCTTGAGTATCTAGTATTTGGATATCATGTGAATCTCAACATGTTACTCTAATTTAATATTGTTGGGTTTGTTAATGAGTACTTTTAATTGGGATTGAGAATGTTGTCAACCATTCTCAATGTTTAACAACCACCATGATAGTTAAATAAATGTATTCCTTTGTAGTAGGGAAAAATTGGCTTTACGCAAAACTGTAACCATAGAGCTTTCCACCAGCCAAATATGCATGTAGTATAGCTTATTCCATTATTATTCTCTATGTGTTACTTTGCCAGCATATTCCATGTGCTGACCCGTTTTCGGGCTGCAACGTTTCAAGTTGCAGACTTTTCAGACGACGAGTGAGGTGCTTAGGCCGTGGTTCTATACTCAGTGATGCCGTTGGAGTTGATGGACTCGCTTATTCTTCCAAGCCTTCCGCTGTTATCGTATTTAGGTGGCCTTAAGCCATGTTTATTTTATTAAGTTCTCTCTTGAGACATTCGATTGTAATAAGTGTGTGATTGCTACTCTGTTATAAATCCTTCGAGTACTGTGTGGTGTCAGCATTACTGATCCAGGGATGAAACTGAGCACAGAGATCAGACTGTTTGAGGTCTGGTTGCTACACCAACGCGATAAAGGGGTTGTCAATCTCTTCACGATCACTTACGAGAGTGAGATCTGATAGAGATAATAATAATAAGATAAATATTTTTGGTATTTTTATGATAAAGATTGAAAGTAAAGATTGCAAAATAAACGGCGATAGAAATAGCTAGTTAACGGGAGATTAATATGATGGAAGATAGACCCGGGGGCATAGGTTTCACTAGTGGCTTCTCTCAAGATATCATAAATATTATGGTGGGTGAACAAATTACTGTCGAGCAAATGATAAAAAAGCGAATAATTATGAGAATATCTAGGCATGATCATGTATATAGGCATCACGTCCGTGACAAGTAGACCGACTCCTGCCTGCATCTACTACTATTACTCCACACATCAACCGCTATCCAGCATGCATCTAGAGTATTAAGTTCATAAGAGCGGGGTAACGCTTTAAGCAAGATGACATGATGTAGAGGGATAAACTCATGCAATATGATATAAACCCCATCTTTTTACCCTCGATGGCAACAATACAATACGTGTCATTTCCCCTACCATCACTGGGATCGAGCATCGCAAGATTGAATCCAAAGCTAAGCACTTCTCCCTTTGCAAGAAAGATCAATCTAGTAGGGCAAACCAAACTGATAATTCGAAGAGACTTGCAAGGATAACCAATCATACATAAAAGAATTCAGAGAAGATTCAAAATTGTTCATAGATAATCTTGATCATAAACCCACAATTCATCGGATCTCGACAAACACACCGCAAAAGAAGATTACATCGAATAGATCTCCAAGAGAATCAAGGAGAACTTTGTATTGAGATGCAAAGAGAGAGAAGAAGCCATCTAGCTAATAACTATGGACCCAAAGGTCTGAGGTAAACTACTCACACATCATCGGAGAGGCTATGATGTTGATGTAAGAGCCCTCCGTGATCAATGCCCCCTCCGGTGGAGTGCCGGAAAAGGCCCCAAGATGGGATCTCACAGGTACAGAAGGTTGAGGCAGTGGAATTAGGTTTTTGTGGTGCTCCTCGATGGTTTCAGGGTACATAGTTATATATAGGAGGAAAAAGTAGGTCAGTGGAGCCACGAGGGGCCCACGAGGGTGGAGTGCGCGCCCCCTGCCTCGTGACCGCCTCGTTCGTTGCTTGATGTCTACTCCAAGTCCTCTGGATTACGTTTGTTCCAAAAATCACGCTCCCGAAGGTTTCATTCCATTTGGACTCCGTTTGATATTCCTTTTCTGTGAAACACTGAACTAGGCAAAAAATAGCAATTTGGACTGGGCCTTGGGTTAATAGGTTAGTCCCAAAAATAACATAAAAGTGTATAATAAAGCCCATTAAACATCCAAAACAGAATATATAATAGCATGGAGCAATAAAAAATTATAGATACGTTGGAGACGTATCAAGCATCCCTAAGCTTAATTCCTGCTCGTCCTCGAGTAGGTAAATGATAAAAACAGAATTTTTGATGTGGAATGCTTCCTAACATATTTATCAATGTAATTTTATTTATTGTGGCATGAATATTCAGATCCGAAAGATTCAAGATAAAAGTTTAATATTGACATAAAAATAATAATACATCAAGCATACTAACTAAGCAATCATGTCTTCTCAAAATAACATGGCCAAAGAAAGTTCATCTCTACAAAATCATATAGTTTGGTCATGCTCCATTTTCGTCACACAAGAATGCTGTCATCATGCACAACCCCGATGACAAGCCAAGCAATTGTTTCATACTTTAGTAATCTCAAACTTTTTCAACTTTCACGCAATACATGAGCGTGAGCCATGGATATAGCACTATGGGTGGAATAGAATATAATGAAAGGGGGTTATGTGGAGAAGACAAAAAGGAGAAAGTCTTACATTGATGCGGCTAATCAATGGGCTAGGGAGATGCCCATCTATTGATGTCAATGCAAGGAGTAGGGATTGCCACACAACGGATGCACTAGAGCTATAAATGTATGAAAGCTCAACAAAAGAAACTAAGTGGGTGTGCATCCAACTTGCTTGCTCATGAAGACCTAGGGCACTTGAGGAGGCCCATTGTTGGAATATACAAGCCAAGTTCTATAATACAAAATTCCCACTAGTATATGGAAGTGACAAAACAAGAGACTCTCTATCATAAAGATCATGGTGCTACTTTGAAGCACACGTGTGGAAAAAAAGGATATTAGCATTGCCCCTTTTTATTTTATTTTATTTTTTGGGCCTTCTTTTTTTGGCCTTTCTCTTTTTTTTCTCTTTTTTATGGGACAATGCTCTATTAATGATGATCATCACACTTCTATTTATTTACAACTCAATTATTACAACTCGATACTAGAAAAAGATATGACTCTATATGAATGCCTCCGGTGGTGTACCGGGAAATGACTCATGAGTGACATGTATGAAAGAATTATGAACGATGGCTTTGCCACAAATACGATGTCAACTACATGATCATGCAAGGCAATATGATAATGATGATGCGTGTCATAATAAACGGAATGGTGGAAAGTTGCATGGCAATATATCTCAGAATGGCTATGGAAATGCCATAATAGGTAGGTATGGTCGCTGTTTTGAGAAAGATATAAGGAGGTTTATGTGTGATAGAGCGATCGTATCACGGGTTTGGATGCACCGTGAAGTTTGCACCAACTCTCAAGGTGAGAAAGGGCAATGCAGTGCATCAAGAGGATAGCAATGATGGAAGGGTGAGAGTGCGTATAATCCATGGACTCAACATTAGTCATAAAGAACTCACATACTTATTGCAAAAATCTACAAGTCATCAAAAACCAAGTACTACGCGCATGCTCCTAGGGGGATAGATTGGTAGGAAAAGACCATCGCTTGTCCCCGACCGCCACTCATAAGGAAGACAATCAAATAACACCTCATGTTTCAAATTTGTTACACAACGTTTACCATACGTGCATGCTACGGGACTTGCAAACTTCAACACAAGTATTTCTCAAATTCACAACTACTCAACTAGCACAACTTTAATATCACTATCTCCATATCTCAAAACAATCATCAAGTATCAAACTTCTCTTAGTGTTCAATGCACTTATATGAAAGTTTTTATTATAGCAAAAGCAAATTACCATGTTGTTCTAAAGGACTCTCAAAATAATATAAGTGAAGCATGAGAGATCAATTATTCCTATAAAATAAAACCACCACCGTGCTCTAAAAGATATAAGTGAAGCACTAGAGCAAAAACTATATAGCTCAAAAGATATAAGTGAAGCACATAGAGTATTCTAATAAATTCTGATTCATGTGTGTCTCTCTCAAAATGTGTGTACAGCAAGGATGATTGTGGTAAACTAAAAAGAAAAGACTCAAATCATACAAGACGCTCCAAGCAAAACACATATCATGTGGTGGATAAAAATATAGCTTCAAGTAAAGTTACCGATGAATGAAGACAAAAGAGGGGATGCCTTCTGGGGCATCCCCAAGCTTAGGCTTTTTAGTGTCCTTGTATTTTACCTTGGGGTGCCTTGGGAATCCCCAAGCTTAGGCTCTTGCCAATCCTTGTTCCATAATCCATCAAATCTTCACCCAAAACTTGAAAACTTCACAACACAAAACTCAAATAGAAAATCTCATGAGCTCCGTTAGTAAATGAAAACAAACTACCACTTCAAGGCACTGTAATGAACTCATTCTTTATTTATATTGGTGTTAAACCCACTGTATTCCAACTTCTCTATGGTTTATAAACTCCATTACTAGCCATAGATTCATCAAAATAAGCAAACAACAGACGAAAAACAGAATCTGTCAAAAACAAAACAGTCTGTAGTAATCTGTAGGTTTCGACTACTTCTGGTACCCCAAAAATTCTAAAACAAATTTCTGGATGTGAGTAATTTATCTAATAATCATCTTCAAAAATAATTAACTAAATATCACTCTCCAGTAAAAAATGGCAGCAATTCTCATGATGGCTAAAGTTTCTGTTTTTTACAGCAAGATCGGAAAGACTTTCCCCAAGTCTTCCCAAAGGTTCTACTTGGCACAAACACTAATTAAAATCATAAAACCACATCTAAACAGAGCCTATATGAATATTTATTACTAAACAGAATCAAAAAGCAAGAAACATAAATAAAATTGGGTTGCCTCCCAACAAGTGCTATTGTTTAACGTCCCTAGCTAGGCATAAAAGCAAGGATAGATCTAGGTATTGTTATCTTTGATTTTTAATTTTTTAGTGGACTCATGCTCGAATCTGGGAGGTCCTTTACGTTTCCCTTCATATTTGGAATTTTTTAGATCTAAAGAGTCTAACCGCTTATTACAAAGAGTGATCAACATATTCATGCGGTGAAGATTCCCGCTAACACTCTTAAGAGGTTCAAGAGATTTTTGTAATATTTTCGTTACTTTGCAAATTTTCTCAAAACATGAGTTTCTTCCTGGGTATGATGAGGCCCCTTTTGTTGAGGTAGTGTTCCCACTATTCCCTCTATAATTTCATGCACAATACTGGGATCAATTTCGATAAAATTTCCTTTGGCAACGCAGTCCAAGAGTTGTCTATGGGACATATTTAGTCCAACATAAAAATTGCGAAGCAAAATTCTAAAATTCACCTCTAGGGAGAACCTCAAACTCGGGAGACAAAGGAGTAGATAAAGGACTATCCATAACGACGAAGCTAGAGAAAAAGAGGCAAACGGGAAGAGAGGGCGAATAGAACGGCAATGGTGAAGTGGGGAAGGGGAGAACGAGAGGCAAATGGCAAATAATGTAATGCGAGGGATAAGAGTTGTGATGGGTACTTGGTATGTCTTGACTTGGCGTAGATATCCCCAGCAACGGCGCCAGAAATCCTTCTTGCTACCTCTTGAGCATGCGTTGGTTTTCCCTTGAAGAGGAAAGGGTGATGCAGCAAAGCAGCGTAAGTATTTCCCTCAGTTTTTGAGAACTAAGGTATCAATCCAGTAGGAGACCACGCGCGAGTCACCTCGTACCTACACAAACAAATAAGAACCTCGCAACCAACGCGATAAAGGGGTTGTCAATCCCTTCACGGTCACTTACGAGAGTGAGATCTGATAGAGATAATAATAATAAGATAAATATTTTTGGTATTTTTATGATAAAGATTGAAAATATAGATTGCAAAATAAACGGTGACAGAAATAGCTAGTTAACGGGAGATTAATATGATGGAAGATAGACCCGGGGGGCATAGGTTTCACTAGTGGCTTCTCTCAAGATATCATAAATATTACGGTGGGTGAACAAATTATTGTCGAGCAAATGATAGAAAAGCAAATAATTATGAGAATATCTAGGCATGATCATGTATATAGGCATCACGTCCGTGACAAGTAGACCGACTCCTGCCTGCATCTACTACTATTACTCCACACATCGACCGCTAACCATCATGCATCTAGAGTATTAAGTTCATAAGAACGGAGTAACGCTTTAAGCAAGATGACATGATGTAGAGGGATAAACTCATGCAATATGATATAAACCCCATCTTTTTATCCTCGATGGCAACAATACAATATGTGGTGTTTCCCCTACTGTCACTGGGATCGAGCACTGCAAGATTGAACCAAAGCTAAGCACTTCTCCCATTGCAAGAAATATCAATCTAGTAGGCCAAACCAAACTGATAATTCGAAGAGACTTGCAAAGATAACCAATCATACATAAAAGAATTCAGAGAAGATTCAAAATTGTTCATAGATAATCTTGATCATAAGCGGACAATTCATCGGATCTCGACAAACACACTGCGAAAGAAGATTACATCGAATAGATCTCCAAGAGAATCGAGGAGAACTTTGTATTGAGATCCAAAGATAGAGAAGAAACCATCTAGCTAATAACTATGGACCCGAAGGTCTGAGGTAAACTACTCACACATCATCGGAGAGGCTATGATGTTGATGTAGATGCCTTCCGTGATCAATGCCCCCTCCGGCGGAGCGCCAGAAAAGGCCCCAAGAAGGGATCTCACGGGTACAGATGGTTGCGGCGGTGGAATTAGGTTTTCATGGTGCTCCTCGATGGTTTCAGGGTACGTAGGTATATATAGGAGGAAGAAGTAGGTCCGCGGAGCCACGAGGGGCCCACGAGGGTGGAGGGCGCGCCCAGGGGGTAGGCGCGCCGCCTGCCTCGTGGCCGCCTTGTTGGTTGCTTGACATCCACTCCAAGTCCTCTGTATCACGTTTGTTCCAAAAATCACGCTCCCGAAGGTTTCATTCCGTTTGGACTCAGTTTGATATTTCTTTTATATGAAACACTAAAATAGGCAAAATAAACAACAATTTGTACTAGGCCTTGGGTTAATAGGTTAGTCCCAAAAATAATATAAAAGTGTATAATAAAGCCCATTAAACATCCAAAACAGAATATATAATAGCACGGAGCAATAAAAAATTATAGATACGTTGGAGACGTATCATTGAGCAAATCTTGGTCAGCTTGGAGCTTCTATTGCTTCTTTTTTAGGCTTCTTGCTGTGGCTATTTGCCGGCGCTGAAAGTGCTCTTGTTCGAGGGGTTCTTCTGGCACGATAAAATCTTTGTTGCCAAGGCTCACGTCGTCCTTGGAGAGTGGTAGATAGTTGCTATCCTCCGAGTCTTTGTTCCTTGCTTGCTTGTCAGGGTCGACCTGCCCGTCCTCCCGATCATCCTGTTCGGATGTTGGTTCGATGGGGTCTTCTTGGTCTTCGGTGTTCTCCAGAGTATCATCGTCACCAGTGCCGGTATTGTTGTCCTTTCCGTGACGCAATTTACAGTTGGACCAGTGACGTCGACACTTTGGTGGTATCTCAGGAGGTTCGTCCTCGACTGGATCCTTCTTATCATCGCCGTCGGCTTGTTTAGGTGTGCCCACCATGTACACATCGTATGAGGAGGTGGCCGTCCAGCGTCTGGTGAATCGCATGTTTTGGGCTTGTTCTTCTCCGGCATCGTCGTCCATACCGTCGATGTCTTTGGAGTTGTAGTCGAGCATGTCAGTTAGATCCTCGATAGTGGCTATACATTGGGTGGTGGGTGGGAAGTAAAATTCCCTATTTTCAGCCCCTAGTCCGAGCTGGGCGCAATTCGGAAGCGGTTCCTCTATGTGAAGGAAATATGCGCTAGAGGCAATAAAAAGTTGTTATTTATATTTCCTTATATCATGATAAATTTTTATTATTCATGCTAGAATTGTATTAACCGGAAACTTAGTACATGTGTGAATACATAGACAAACAGAGTGTCACTAGTATGCCTCTACTTGACTAGCTCGTTGAATCAATGATGGTTATGTTTCCTAACCATAGACATGAGTTGTCATTTGATTAACGGGATCACATCATTAGAGAATGATGTGATTGACTTGACCCATCCGTTAGCTTAGCACGATGATCGTTTGTTTTGTTGCTATTGCTTTCTCCATTACTATACATGTTCCTACGACTATGAGATCATGCAACTCCCGAATACAAGAGGAACACTTTGTGTGCTACCAAACGTCACAACATAACTTGGTGATTATAAATGTGCTCTACATGTGTCTCCGATGGTGTTTGTTGAGTTGGCATGGATCAAGATTAGGATTTGTCACTCCGATTGTCGGAGAGGTATCTCTGGGCCTTCTCGGTAATGTACATCACTATAAGCCTTGCAAGCAATGTAGCTAATGAGTTAGTTCTAGGATGTAGCATTAAGGAATGAGTAAAGAGACTTGCCGGTAACGAGATTGAACTAGGTATTGAGATACTGACGATTGAATCTCGGGCAAGTAACATACCGATGACAAAGGGAACAACGTATATCGTTATGCGGTTTGACCGATAAAGATCTTCATAGAATATGTATGAACCAATATGAGCATCTAGGTTTCGCTATTGTTTACTGTCCGGAGACATGTCTACATTGTTCTCGAACCCGTAGGGTTCGCACACTTAACGTTCAATGACGATCAGTATTACGAGTTTATGTGTTTTGATGTACCGAAGATAGTTCGGAGTCCCGGATTTGATCACGGACATGACGAGGAGTCTCAAAAAGGTCGAGACATAAAGATCGATATATTGGAAGCCTATGTTTGGACATCGAAATGGTTCCGGATGAGTTCGGGCATTTTCCGGAGTACCGGGAAGTTACGGAACCCCCCGGGGAGTATATGGGCCTTATTGGGCTTTATTGGAAAAGAGGAGTGTCGGTGTCAAAACCGGCGGACCTCGGGTAGGAGGTCCCGAACTGTGCGTATAAGGTCAGTGGTAATAGGAGACAAGGAACACGATGTTTACCCAGGTTCGGGCCCTCTCTATGGAGGTAATACCCTACGTCCTGCTTGATTGATATTGATGAATATGAGTATTACAAGAGTCGATCTACCTCGAGATCGTAATGGCTAAACCCTAGAGGTCTAGCGTGTATGGCTATGATGATGAGTGTCCTATCCGGACTAAGTCCTCCGGTTTATATAGACACTAGGAGGCTCTAGGGTTACACAAGGTCGGTTACAAAGAAGGGAATCTACATATCCGGTCGTCAAGCTTGCCTTCCACGCCAAGGAGAGTCCCATCCAGACTCAGGTGCAGCCTTCGGTCTTCGTATCTTCACGGCCCATCAGTCCGGCCCATGGCTAACATGCCGGACGCCCGAGGACCCTTAGTCCAGGACTCCCTCAGTAGCCCCTGAACCTGGCTTCAATGACAAGGTATCCGATGCGTAGTGCTGTCTTCGACATTGCAAGGCAGGTTCCTCCTTCCGAACTGCAAAATAGTCTTCAGACGAATTGATTGTGTTCGGACCTGTAACATACAACCGTAGAGTGTATGGTATTCTACGAATCCAATCTGCTGACAACTTTTAGTAATGTGATGTCATGCTTCTCGGTCATTATTTCGAACTGTTTCCCGTCCTGCCATCCCACTTTTCGGGGCATGGTTGTCATTGACACGTCTTGTCGAAGCAGAGATCGTGTCCCCTAATTGCAAGATTTTCATCAATACAAGCGTGGGTAACCCAACCATCCTACGGGAAAGATTCCTTAGGAATAGGCAGGTTCCTAGGCTTGGGAGGAGGCGTTTAATACCCGCTGCCTTTATAAAGGAACCAAGGGCCGTCTTTTATGCCAAACCTTTCCTCAGCCTTCCCGACCTCGAGTTCTAGCACCCAAGGTTCGACTTCATCGTTTCAAGCCTCCCATCATGTCCGGACACAGCTCCCAAGGCCGATGGGCGGCTTCCTCCTTCACGGAGGAGGATATCGCAAAGCTTCGGGCAGCCAGATATTTGACCGCGGAGGTGCACCACAGGCTTCTTGCTCAAGGACAGGTTATTCCGGCCCCCAGATCTGGCGAGAGGGTCGTATTCATCTCCCACTTCCTCCGAGGGCTAGGGTTTGCTCTTCACCCCTTCGTCCGGGGGATAATGTTTTACTACGGACTAGATTTTCATGACCTAGCCCCGGAGTCTATCCTCCACATCTCGGCGTTTATCATTACATGCGAGGCCTTCCTCCGAATCCCCCACACCTCGGCTTATGGCTCAAGACCTTCAGTGTGAAGCCGAAGGTAGTCGACGAGGAACAGGTGGAGTGCGACGGTGCTATGCTACAAAAAAATACACTTCCGTGATGATACGTGTTTGTCACAGTAGGTCGCGTTCTTTGTCATGCATGTACATCCATGACGATTTTATGACAGAATCAAGATAGTCATACTGTCTTTGTCAGAGAAGTGTTCCATGACATTACCAAAATTATCATCACGTAGTGTCCACTTCCATGACGATAAACCGCGTCCACGAAGTGCTTTTCGTCAAGGGTGACCGACACGTGGCATCCCCCGTAACGGAACGCCATTAAGCTATCGGGTCGGGTTTTGGATCCGATAACCCGTTAATAGCCCCGACCAATGGGAAATTTCCACGTGTAAAATTCTTATTGGCCGGACGAAACACGTGTCAGCTCGTCAGTGGGTCAGATAGGCGCCTATGATATGTCGACACATGCCACGGCCCACCACTGGCCCAGTTAGCTTACAAAGCCTGCCCGTTTGACTTGGTCAAAAGTTAACGGGCTGGCCCATGAAAGCCTATTAACGGTCTCTTCGCAAATAGCCCATTTACGGCCTGTTAACTCACGACCCGTTAGGCCCTAAAGGAAATCGGCCCAACAACGTCATGTGGGCTGTCGAATATAACACCAGCCCATTTCACTTTCGGCCCATGTATGGCCCACGACGTCTTTCGGCCCATATGAGGCCTTCGTATCTTTTGGCCCTTTACAGGCCCACGGTGACTCTAGCCCATACTGAATAGTAATTTTCTTTGTACCCATTAACGACCCGTGATTTACATGGGCCGTTTCCAGCCCGTGTTAGCTTTGGCCTATTGACGGCCCATACGTTCTTGGGCTCCTTTCGCCCTCGACACTTCCGCCCACATCGGCTGTTCCCTAATGGGCCAAATTCGCCCATGGCAAGAGTCGACCACATCTTGGCATGTTCCCCAAATGGGACAAATTCGCCCATGGCAAGAGTCGCCCACATCGCCTGTTATCCTAATGGGCCAAATTCGGCCCATGGCAAGAGTCTACCCGTTTCTGGCATGTTAACCCGTTGCGCCGTTTCCAGCCCGTCCTATATTCTGGCCCATTAACGACCCGTTATGCCTGTGACAGAATTAAGCCTTTGCAGTCCTACGGCCTGTTAACGGCCTGTTACCATGCTGGGCTGATACCAATTACGCCCGATTACGGCCCATGTAGACCCATTTATCCGACGGCCCGAGACCCACCGATTACAGGCCCATTTATCGATGGCCCGAGTCCCACCGATTACAGGCCCATTTATCGACGGCCCGTAGGAGACCCATGGATCCTACGGCCCGTATATGGCCTATGGTAGTTGCGGCCACTAGCAAACCAGGGAAAAAGAAGACTAGGAAATAAATAAGGCCGAAACTAACGCTAGGCTATTAAGGCGATTACACAGATTACATCCAGTCGGCATCAAAATCGCCACCGGTGCAAATATAGGGAACACCCTACACTATACAAAAATGGCTTGCTGTTTTCTTCAGCCGGTGGCTGCACGTTAAGAATAAATTTTGTATCGCACCAACAAATTACAACTATATAACAAAAGGAAGGTTGGCATAAAACTTAATAGTCTAGCGATAAATGCACCACCGAAGTTGAAGCTCAGTTCATTTGACCTGGTATTACGTTTTCATGTTTGTATTGTCCGATGGAGCACCATGACCTCGCCTTCATTTCCCTAGGCTCTGAACAACATAGCAAATGTCCGATAGTCCGGTTTCAAAACCATGCATATCCTGACGACATTGAGCAATGTTTCTCCTTGTTTCACAAAGGGCCTCTGTTAGGGAATGGACTTGTGTCTGGAGCGCAGATACAACATTGCTTTGAGGTTGCGTATCTTGATCATGAGGCAGTTTGGACGATATTGCCTTAACAACCAACCCAGTATTTTGTAACATCCCAAATTTTCAATTTGGAATGTTATACATTAAGTCATCATGCATATCATATTTTCTCGCATTTTCCGATTCTAGAAAATTTCACGCAACTCAAGGACCCTCGGAGAGAGTTGGAGATATCATTATTTTCATATTTGGGATTTCTCAAATTTTGAAAATAGGATCATTTGGATTTATTTATTTATCTTCAAAAGTTTTTCCGATAAAAAATTAAGAGAGGGAATAATATGACTTTCCCAACATTTAGGAAAAATGAAGATTTTAAATAAATCAAATTTTGGTTTTGAAAGTTTATTTTGCTTTAGGGAAAAAATGAGTATTTTAAAATATGCATTTTGCCCGTTTTAAAGTTCATTTTGTTAGACTCATTTTAAGAGTCGGGAAAATTAATTTTATTTAATTTGGAGTTTGTTTGGTTTTATTTGTTTTAAATCGCTTGTTTTATTTAAAAAAATGCGCGCCCCTTTGGGCCAAGGGCCCAGTGAAGCCCACCGCCGCCCAGCCGCCCCCCCCTCGCTGGGCTCCCCGCTCGGGAGGAGTCCCGCCCCCCGCCCTGAGTCCACTGGGCCACGCCACACGCGCCGTGCCCCCTCCCCAAGGCACACACCCCCTCCTTATAACCGAGCCCCCTCTCCTCCTCACCTGCCGCCGCCCCAACCCGAGCCGCCTTGCTTGAAGCCGCCCGCCGCCTGCCGTCGTCGCCGCCGCCCGTCGCCCGACCCGCCCGCCGACCCGCTTGAAGCCCGCCGCCGCCCTTGAGCCCGAGCCCTTGGCGACCTCGCCGGAGGTAGCCACCGCGCCGCCTCTCCCCAGTCTGGTTTTGTTTCCAAAAAACCGTTCCGGTTTTTCTTTCGGTATTCGGTTTTTCTTAAAAAAAACCCTAGATTGGTTTATTTTTTTTTCGGTTTTATTAATTAGTGAACGTTCACCGACCCGTTTGTTTTAACGAACGTGTTCGTCGGTTAGTTTCTGTTAACGAAAGTCCGTTCGGTTAACCGTTCGTCGTTTTTCTTTTAATCGGTTTTAATCCGTTATTTTCCGAATTCGATTTCCGATCCAATTTTCAAATCAGTTTATTTTCTCGCTCGTTTATCGGAATCAGGTGATTCAAGCGCCTGGAGTTTCGTTTCGAAACCGCCGTTCCGACTAACCTACTTAAACAAAGTTTTGCTACTGTAAATTTTGACCTAGTTTCAAATTGCTAAAACCGAGTTGTTTTCTCTCGACTTTCGACTTTCGATGCTTTATTTGATTCGATTTTTTTTTTGCAACCAGGGTTCTTAAGTTGAACTCTCTGGTTAGATCTTTTATTCAAGATTTCCCTGTGCATTAGATGATTACTTATTGTATGCTTGTTGTTTGTCTGCGTTAGATCACCCGGAGTGCGCCGCTTGTTACTTCGAATCTCTAGGTCTCGCGGATCATCAGCAAGGCAAGTAACACTTGATCATATTTTTCTTCTACTACCCAGTTTTATGCATTAGATCAATCCTCAAACACTTGCATGATTGGGATCTAATTAAATTGTGGGATGGGAAGTAGATTGAGGTAGTACCTATTACTGTTTTACTTATGAAACCTTGGGAGTTACTTCTCGTTTGCTGATTATGCTATGCTATGCGATGAGACGTGGATTGGGTGAGTGATATCCATGACAGATGTGAGATTGTTAATTAATGGTTTATCTAAGGTGGCAACCTAAACACACATCTGGGTGGATTGAGGCACCTGGTTTCTATCAGACTTGCTCTGTATTTCTTGGACCGCCACCCGTGCTCTAAGGGATCATGAGATTATTTAAACTAAAACTTCGTGTGCATCCACAAGCCATTATGCGCCCGCATAGTTGAGTAAGTTGTGCGAACTCTTACGGGTATGCTAGCTGATGTAGGGGATGTAGGTTGGCTGATCTACCCACATGTAAGGTGCTAGTGCTTCGAAAGAGCGTGTCTCGGTCATCCGTCTCTCAAACACCATGTAGTGCGAGAACCAAACGGAGGCGATCGAGTCTTGTGGGGAAAAGTGCAAACCTCGCAAAGTGTATAAACTAATCATGATTAGCCGTGTCCCCGGTTATGGACGTTTTGAGTATCTAGTACTTAAATATCATGTGAATCTCAACATGTTACTTCTAATAAATGTTATTGGGTTTTGATGAGTACTTTTTAATTGGGATTGAGGATGCTGTCAACCATTCTCGATGTTTAACAACCACCATGATAGTTAAACAAAATTATTCCTTTGTTGTAGGGAAAAATTAGCTTTATGCAAAACTGTAACCGTAGAGCTTTACCACCAGCCATATATGCATGTAGTGTAGGCTTATCGCTTCATTGCTCTCTATGTGTTACATTGCCAGCATATTCCATGTGCTGACCCGTTTTCGGGCTGCAACTTTCATGTTGCAGACTTTTCAGACGACGAGTAAGGTGTTAGGTCATGGTTCTATACTCAGTGATGCCGATGGAGTTGATGGACTCACTTATCTTCCAAGTCTTCCGCTGTTATTATTAGATGGCCTTAAGCCATATTATTGTAATAAGTTCCCTTGTGGACAACGTTGTAATAAGTGTGTGATTGCTACTCTGCTATAAATCCTTGAAATCTTGTGTGGTGTCAAGATTATCGATCCAGGATGACACCGAGCACGAGACTTGATCCATTCGGGTCCGGTCGCTACAGAGATGGTATCAGAGCACACTCTGACTGTAGGACACGACCACTAAGTTAAAGCCATAGATCACTACTCTCTTCCCATTTTCTAACTCCTCATCTTTTCTACTCTTTTAGGATGGAGGACGCGAAGATCAAGTACGCCCAACCAGATGAAGGCACCCCTTTTGGATTTCACCTGAAGGAAGTCACCAAGTACCTGAACATTGGATTACCAAGCTTCACCGGGACTTTCAACGCCACTCTGCCTGAAGAGGAGCGCTGGAAGATTCAAGCTCACGTTCCGGGAAGGACATTCGCCCCAATCACCAAGCCTATAGATAGTGTTTTCGGTGCACCAACTTGGAATCTGGGAAAGAGCATGGCAGCCCATATCACCATGGGACGCATTGGATAAGTTTATCAAGAAGACCTCAAGGACACTATCTACCAGATTTGCGGACGCCGAGATGAACAATGGGACATAGTCAGCACCAAGAAGGATAGATCCATTGCAGCTTTCATCAAGGAGTTAAACCAGCACATTCGACGCCAGGAGAACCAGATGTGCAATGATATGCTAGAGTTGCAGAATATAAAGGGAAGGATCATCGAACTTGAAGAGGAATTAAAGACTACCCGCAAGGATTACATGGACGAGATCGTAGCTCTGGCAAGACACAATAACGATCTTAAGTATGAGATTGAAGAACTCAAGAAGAAATTGGCGCTCAAGAATGAAGACAAGCACGTCGGCTATCCAAGCAACTACATCATCATCGACGACACCGATTCGGATCCAAGTGAACCCGACTTTGAAGACGAAGCTGGAGCAGACATCATGGAGTCTTCCACCGGTTCAAATTAGTAGAAGTCCCCCACATATTAGTAGTATTACCTCCATGTAAACATTATAGTACACGCACTTTTGCGATAGTTAGATCGTTGTAAGCCCTTTGTTTGATTGAATGAAGTGATTTTGTGTGCTTTTGCTCATGTGCATTTGGGTAGTGATTCTCCTTAGACCTCATTCTATTCTTAATTTCTCATCTTTTCTAAACCATCAGATGCCTCCGAGACGCGACCCTGGGTTTGTTTTCCCGCCAGAGATCACCCAATTGATTCAGCAGCAGAACACCTTGATTCAAACATTGGTGCAGAACCAAGGCAACAACAACAACCCACCACCACCACCACCACCTGCGGATCACTTGACTCGTTTCCTTAGACTGAATCCGCCGGTGTATTCCAGTAGCACCGAGCCGATTGTAGCAGATGATTGGCTCCGCAAGATAGGAAGGGAGTTGACCACTGCAGGATGCACAGATGGAGAAAGAGTGAAGTTTGCAGCACACCAGCTTGAAGGACCCGCAGCAGCATGGTGGGAAAATTTTACAGCCACTTACCTCAGAGACACCGCCACATGGGATCAGTTTCAACAAGCTTTCCGACTTGCCCATGTTTCAGCAGGAGCTATGGCCATGAAGAAGCGTGAGTTTCGCAACTTACGCCAAGGAGGACTGTTGGCACAAGATGTGGATGATTTTAGTAAGTTAGCACGCTATGCCCCGGATGACGTTGCTCTGACGCTGCTAAACAGAGAAGTTTCTAGAAGGACTGAATGATGAGTTCACATGCCGTTGATGGTAGCAAGTTTCAATAACTACCAGGAGTTGGTAGACCGAGCCCTCATGATTGAAGGAAAGCAGCAGCAAATTGAGAACCGCAAGAGGAAGTATGGACAAGGGAAGTATAACTCTGGAGCCCAGCAGAAGCCTCGTTATACCCCTAAATCTGGAATTCAGTTTCAAAGATACCCATGGAGGAGGTAATTAGCATAACCATAATGGCACTAAGAATGGGAACGGGAATGGAGGAAGCAATGGACAGAATCGCACCAACCCGTCAACACCATCCAAGGTAGACTGAGTCACATCACTTGCTTTAAGTCCGCAAAGGCGGGCATTATGCAAATGACTGCCCGAAGGCCGAATGGAAATGGCAATGGAAGCTCGAAAGAAGCCCAACCCTTTCAACAGGGGACAAGTGAACCACATTGATGTGGAGGAGGTTGAAGATCAGCCCGATGCAGTAATCGGTAAGTTTTTGGTTAAGTCATTTACTGCAGTTGTTCTTTTCGATACTGGTGCATCGCATTCATACATATCAAGGGGATTCGTGGATAAGTACAAATTACCGACCCAATCCCTTAGGTCACCCATGCTAGTAACCTCACCCGGAGCAGAACACATGGCTAGTAAATGGTGTGATCGACTTCCATTAAGGATTGGACACTATGTTTTTCCCTCAGACCTAATAGTTCTGGAATCCCAAGGATTGGATGTGATATTAGGTATGGATTGGTTATCGAAGTATGGAGGGAACATAGATTGCACAACTAGGTCAATTTTGCTCACCACTCCAGAAGGAAGAAGGATCAAGTACGTATCACGGCACGAGCCGAGGAGAGCGCAAGTAAATTGCTTATCAGGAGTGGTGCAGGAAGAAGTACCAGTGGTGAAGGATTTTCCTGATGTATTCCCGGAAGAGTTGCCAGGAATGCCACCAGATAGAGACGTTGAGTTTTTGATTGAGCTGTTGCCAGGAACAGGACCAATATCAAAGCGACCATACAGGATGCCCGCACAGGATTTGGCGGAAATCAAGAAGCAGATTAAGGAACTATTGGATAAAGGTTTTATTCGCCCAAGTTCTTCACCTTGGGGATCACCCGTATTATTGGTGGAGAAGAAAGATGGATCGTTAAGGATGGTTGTCGATTATCGTGGATTGAATGAAGTAACAATCAAGAACAAGTACCCACTACCAATGATAAATGATCTGTTTGATCGCTTGCAAGGAGCTAAAGTGTTTTCCAAGATCGACTTGCGATCAGGGTACCATCAGTTGAAGATTAGGGAGCAGGACATACCTAAGACATCATTTACCACGAGATATGGACTGTATGAGTATACCGTTATGTCATTTGGACTGACTAACGCACCAGCCTATTTCATGAACCTGATGAACAACGTGTTTATGGAGTTTTTGGATAAGTTCGTCGTGTTGTTCATTGATGATATTTTGATTTTCTCGAAGAATGAAGAGGAACATAAGGAAAATTTGCGATTGGTTTTGGAGAAACTAAGGGAACACCAGCTATATGCCAAGTTCAGCAAGTGTGAGTTTTGGCTAAAGGAAGTTGGATTTCTTGGACATGTTATATCCGGAGAAGGAATAGCAGTTGACCCCACGAAGGTTGAAACCATAACCAAATGGGAAGCACCAACGACAGTTGGAGAGAATCGGAGTTTCCTTGGACTTGCAGGATACTACCGAAGATTTATTGAGAATTTCTCAAGGATTGCAAAGCCTATGACAGAATTGTTGAAGAAGGATAACAAATTCATATGGACTGAGGACTGCGAGGCAAGTTTTCAGGAGCTGAAGAAAAGATTGGTTACCTCGCCAGTGTTAATATTGCCGGATCAGACCAAGGATTATGAGGTGTATTGCGACGCTTCACGTCGAGGACTTGGAGCAGTGCGTATGCAGGAAGGAAGAGTTGTTTCGTATGCTTCACGACAACTTAAGCCTCACGAGTTAAATTATGCCACACATGATTTGGAGTTAGCAGCCGTTGTGCATGCTTTAAAGACATGGAGACATTTTCTCATTGGAAATCATTGTGAAGTATATACGGATCATAAGAGTTTGAAATACATTTTCACACAGAAGGAATTAAATCTCAGACAGAGGAGATGGTTAGAGCTTATCAAGGATTATGATATGAGATTGCATTATCACCCCTGGAAGGCTAACGTTGTAGCAGACGCATTGAGCCGTAAGAGCCACGTCAATACCCTAATGATGGGAGGAATACCCAATGAGTTAGCCGAGAACCTTCGAGAGCTATGTTTGGAAATAGTTCCGAGAGGCTATGTAGCAGCATTGGAGATTCAGTCTACACTGATGGATAAAATCAGAGAAGCCCAAAAGGCAGATAAAGAAGTTGCCTCTATAAAGGAGAAAATGAGCAAAGGAAAAGCTAAAGGATTTCGTGAGGATGAGCACGATACCCTATGGTTTGAGGACCGTGTTTATGTGCCAAATAACCCGGAGATCAGGAAGTTGATTTTGCAAGAAGCCCATGATTCACCCTATTCGATTCACCCAGGAAATACCAAGATGTATTTGGATTTGAAGAATACTTTCTGGTGGACCGGAATGAAGAAGGATATTGCGGAGTATGTAGCAGTTTGCGATGTATGTCAGAGAGTAAAGGCAGAACATCAGAAGCCAGCAGGATTGTTACAACCATTGCCGATACCCGAATGGAAGTGGGATAAACTAGGCATGGATTTCATCATAGGTTTGCCAAAGACTCGTTCAGGATATGACTCGATTTGGGTTATAGTCGACCGCTTGACGAAGGTAGCTCATTTCATTCCAGTCAAGACTACCTATAGCAGTGCTAAGTTGGCAAAGATATACATGACCAGAATTGTGTGTTTACACGGAGTTCCGAGGAGTATCGTATCGGATAGAGGAACCCAATTTACCTCAAAGTTTTGGAACCAGTTGCACGAAACATTGGGAACCAGGCTAGAATTTAGTACAGCTTTCCACCCACAGACTGATGGACAGACTGAGAGATTCAATCAGATTTTGGAGGATATGCTGAGAGCTTGTGCACTAGATTATGGATCTAGTTGGGATGATAATTTGTCAGATGCAGAATTTTCTTATAACAACAGTTACCAAACCAGCTTGAAGATGGCACCTTCGAGGCTCAGATGGAACGAGATGCAGGACACCGTTGTCATGGGACAAACCGAGATCGCCGATTGTTTGGACCAGATTTGATTAAGGAGTCCGAGAAGGTATGTTGTTGATTCGAGATAGGCTCAAGGTAGCCCAGTCCGAGCAGAAGAGCTATGCAGATTCAAAGCGCAAGGCGATTGAATATGAAGTCGAGACAGAGTATATCTTAGAGTATCCCCGCTCGAGGAGTTAAGCATTTTGGAGTTAAAGGAAAATTAGCACCACGCTTCGTTGGACCATATAAGATTTTGCAACGCATGGGAGAAGTTGCTTATAAGCTGGAATTGCGGAAGGACTGTCGGGAGTTCATGATGTATTCCATGTTTCTCGGCTAAAGAAATGTCACTCCGAGATAGCAGAGATACCGCTAAGAGACACAGTACACCGAAGCAATTCAGTTGAAGGATGATTTAACATATGAGGAAAAACTAGTTAAGATTCTCGATTATGCCAGCAGAGTTACTCGCAGCAAGGTTATCAAGTTTTGCAAGGTTCAGTGGAGCCACCACACTGAAGATGAAGCCACCTAGGAAAGAGAGGAAGATTTGCTCAAGGACCACCTCACCTATTTTCTAGTTAACCCGAATCTCGAGGGCTAGATTCATCTTATAGTAGTTTATAACATCCCAAATTTTCAATTTGGAATGTTATACATTAAGTCATCATGCATATCATATTTTCTCGCATTTTCCGATTCTAGAAAATTTCACGCAACTCAAGGACCCTCGGAGAGAGTTGGAGATTTCATTATTTTCATATTTGGGATTTCTCAAATTTTGAAAATAGGATCATTTGGATTTATTTATTTATCTTCAAAAGTTTTTCCGATAAAAAAATTAAGAGAGGGAATAATATGACTTTCCCAACATTTAGGAAAAATGAAGATTTTTAAATAAATCAAATTTTGGTTTTGGAAGTTTATTTTGCTTTAGGGAAAAAAATGAGTATTTTAAAAATATGCATTTTTGCCCCGTTTTAAAGTTCATTTTGTTCGACTCATTTTTAAGAGTGGGGGAAAATTAATTTTATTTAATTTGGAGTTTGTTTGGTTTTATTTTTTTAAATTCGTTTCGTTTTATTTTAAAAAATCCGCGCCCCTTTGGGCCAAGGGCCCACTGGCCCGCCCTGCCTGCCCGCCCGCCCTCCTCGCGCGCCCCCGCTCGGGAGGAGTCCCCCCACGCCGCCGCCGAGTCCGGCTCGGCCATGCCAGCGCCCGCCGTGCCCCTCCCCAAGGCACACACCCCCTCCTTATAACCGAGCCCCTCTCTTCCTCACCACCGCCGCCGCGCCCCAACCCGAGCCGCCGCCACCCGAAGGCCGGCGCCGCCCGCCCGCCGACCGACCCGCCCGCCGACCCGCCTGAAGCCCGCCGCCCGCCGGAGCCGAGCCCGCCGGCGACCTCGCCGGAGGTAGCCACCGCGCCGCCTGTCCCCGGTCCGGTTTTGTTTCCAAAAAACCGTTCCGGTTTTTCTTTCGTTATCGGTTTTTCTTAAAAAAAAACCCTAGATTGGTTTATTTTTTTTCGGTTTTATTAATTAGTGAACGTTCACCGACCCGTTTGTTTTAACGAACGTGTTCGTCGGTTAGTTTCTGTTAATGAACGTCCGTTCGGTTAACCGTTCGTCGTTTTTCTTTTAATCGGTTTTAATCCATTATTTTCCGAATTCGATTTCCGATCCAATTTTCAAATCAGTTTATTTTCTCGCTCGTTTATCGGAATCAGGTGATTCAAGCGCCTGGAGTTTCGTTTCGAAACCGCCGTTCTGACTAACCTACTTAAACAAAGTTTTGCTACTGTAAATTTTGACCTAGTTTAAAATTGCTAAAACCGAGTTGTTTTCTCTCGACTTTCGACTTTCGATGATTTATTTGATTCGAATTTTTTTGCAACCAGGGTTCTTAAGTTGAACTCTCTGGTTAGATCTTTTATTCGAGATTTCCCTGTGCATTAGATGAGTACTTATTGTATGCTTGTTGTTTGTCTGCGTTAGATCACCAGGAGTGCGCCGCTTGTTACTTCGAATCTCTAGGTCTCGCGGATCATCAGCAAGGCAAGTAACACTTGATCATATTTTTCTTCTACTACCCAGTTTTATGCATTAGATCAATCCTCAAACACTTGCATGATTGGGATCTAATTAAATTGTGGGATGGTAAGTAGATTGAGGTAGTACCTATTACCTGTTTTACTTATGAAACCTTGGGAGTTACTTCTACGTTTGCTGATTATGCTATGCTATGCCAGTAGACGTGGATTGGGTGAGTGATATCCATGACAGATGTGGGATTGTTAATAAATGTTTTATCTAAGGTGGCAACCTAAACACACATCTGGGTGGATTGAGGCACCTGGTTTCTATCAGACTTGCTCAGATTTCTTCTGGACCGCCACCTGTGCTCTAAGGGATCATGAGATTATTTAAACTAGAAACTTCCGTGTGCAGCCACAAGCCATTATGTTCTCGGCATAGTTGAGTAAGTTTTGCGAACTCTTACGGGTAGGCTAGCTGATGTAGGGGATGTAGGTTGGTACGGTCTACCCACATGTAAGGTGCTAGTGCTTCGAAGACGTGTCTCGGCCATCCGCTCTCAAACACCATGTAGTCACGAGAACCAAACGGAGGCGATCGAGTCTTGTGGGGAAAAGAGCGCAAACCTCTGCAGAGTGTATAAACTAATCATGATTAGCCGTGTCCCGGTTATGGACGTTTTGAGTATCTAGTACTTAAATATCATGTGAATCTCAACATGTTACTTCTAATAAATGTTATTGGGTTTTGATGAGTACTTTTAATTGGGATTGAGGATGTCTGTCAACCATTCTCAATGTTTAACAACCACCATGATAGTTAAACAAAATTATTCCTTTGTTGTAGGGAAAAATTAGCTTTATGCAAAATCTGAATCAGAGAGCTTTACCACTAGCTATATATGCATGTAGTGTAGGCTTATCGCTTCATTGCTCTCTATGTGTTACATTGCCAAGATATTCCATGTGTGAATTGTTTTTGGCTGCAACTTTCATGTTGCAGATTTTCGATTTACAGTAAGGTGTTAGGTCGTGGTTCTATACTCAGTGATGCCGATGGAGTTGATGGACTCACTTATCTTCCAAGTCTTCGCTGTTATTATTAGATGGCCTTAAGCCATATTATTGTAATAAGTTCCTTGTGGACAACGTTGTAATAAGTGTGTGATTGCTACTCGCTATAAATCCTTCGGCTTGTGTGGTGTCGACATTCGATCCAGGATGACACCGAGCACGAGACTTGATCCATTCGGTCCGGTCGCTACATATTACGCAGAACGTGCTTTGGCAATCGTTAGTGGACATGTATTGACCCATCGCAGCAAGAGCTGACATTGCGGTTATAGTTGCCTCGCCACCTTCAGAAGGTGGCGGTTCCACCATTTTTTTCATAGCTCGCTGAAAAGTTGAGGTTTTACATTAGTAGTACCACAACAGAAGATATTAAGGAGGCAGCAAAACCAAACAAAATAGCTTTGGTCTATATACAGAACTTATTCTGGTGAACCCATGTAAAATATTAGTTGTATTTTATTGCAAAGTACATAATAAAACCAGGTTCCAAACATATGACCATGCACCATCGCTAATGTGTTGTCTATTTCTTCACATTGTATTGAGGGCTAAGGATAAAGAGACGAAGTTTATAATACGGTAAGCATAGTATGACATCATTCATATCACCAAACAACCGAGAATGCATAAACATGCAATTGTAACGTTGTGTGGGCAAGTCCAGCACGGAACTAGATTATGGGTCAAGATCAAAGGAACATCACTCCTCTCTTTTAAACCTTGTAAGGTGCAATGATACGCTAAGACAATTGTGTATAAAATTGAAAAGAGTAATAGACATTGGCTGCAAACCATGCAGTTCAAGGCACAAGTCAGAGTAAGTAGTAGTTAAAAGGCATAAGGATTAAGGACTTACAACAGCGGCTTTGACTGGTGTAGTCATGCCCTTCTTCTTGCTGGTGTGACAGTCCTTGAAGATTTCCACAACATTTGGTTCAGGTACTTTTTGGTCCTTGCGGGCTTTCCTCTGCATTTCGAACAAGTCAATATATATCTGATAATATTGTACAGCGAAAAGAGTGAAATAGCAGCTAATTACAAGAGCCTCGCAGTGTGCAATATAGCTACGAGATCCCGTAAGTGCTGTTGAATTTCACTTTAAAGACGGTTGGCATTGTTCTTTGAACAGTTCACCTACAAGAATATAGATTTGTGTGGCAAATGCGTAAATAGGACTTCAACATGTGATCTGATCACATATATATATATAATGTACCTGATACTTCGGATCAGACCAGTGTTTAACAAGGCCCCTCCAGTCTTCATTCGATATATTTTCCACTGGAGATGTTTGGGAAAGTTCACTGTTAGCCTTGCCTTCAAAGTGAGTTTTCCTCAAGTTATACCGACATCGTCGCAGAGCAGACTTGCAAAACATGGGTGCAAGCTTGCAGTTGCATCATCTTGGCTATCCAACTTGAACCTCATCTGTTGAAAATTATGGGAGTCTCATTATCAGCAACCTAGAAAGTATGGGACAGAGCAAGACGATATTACAAGTTTCCATACATAACCATACTTACAGATAAATGGTCGAGGAAGGTTTTGAACTGGGTTTCGTCTTTGTCATTCCTATACTGAATCCATGTTGGGAGGATATGTACAGGACACCTAACGGCAGCCGTTGCCTCTGATACTAACTGGGCTGACTCTGTAGCATCACGTGGCCTTTTTAAACCTTCCTCAAAATGGATCTCCATTCTTCCTCCTCTAGATTTAGTTAACCAATCGAGCATTATCCCTGATGTTTGTTTCCTCTTGCGCCAAGGTGCTAGTCCAACAACGAACATAGGAAGTGTTAGTGTACATCAAACTGTGAGACTACATATAAAGAAGCATGGAACTGTAACTTGACTCCAACAACTACCTTCTTGCTGTTGAAGCTCACAAGGTTCATCTGATATTGCCAACTCGTCTTGTGTCAAGAGTGCTTGGGAAGTAGTGTCAGGTGGCAAGGGAGCTTGGGAACATGCTGCTAGCTCAGTTGAAGCACGAGTAAGTCGTGCAGATGGTAGTACTGCGGTAGGTGTTTCAAGAACTAGGGCTATCTCTGCTTGTTTGGTGGCAGCTATTTGTTTCTGTTTGGCTTTTTTTGCAGCTCGTGTAGCATGGGATGCCGTGTTTGTAGAATTTTCCGCTAGACTTTGACCTTCTATTGCACCATCAGTACTAGCAGAATCTGCAGGATTCATCCGCTTCTCATTCCCTGCCATTCTGTGTTTCTTCCTCTTTCTCTGTGCCATGTTAAGTCAAGCCGACAAGAAAAACAAATAACAATTTAGTTCTTCAGAACAAATTGATGCATGATGCATTTAACTGAACTTTGATGTTAGACAACCACATGATAGGAGGATGTAATATGTATGAAAAACAGGACGGAAGAGATAACCGTAACTATGATGTGTAAACTAAGAAGAAGACATTTCACCAAATTAGAAGCAATGCAATGGAAGGTAGACACCATATGAAAGATGCTACAAATATCGCTCCCGCCAAGTTAATGGTGTCTCATCATAAATGGCGTTTAAACAAATGTGAAGCAAGACAAGAAATAAATCATATGCAAGATGCAAACAACATCACACTACCATGTTATAGGTCTCTTGTCATTAGTGCCATTGCATATTCACAGCATTGCATATTCACAGCTTATGATGTGTAAACTAAGGAGAAGGCATTTCAACAAATTAGAAGCAATGAAAGCTAGACACCATATGAAAGATGCAACGAATATCACTCTACCAAGTTAAAACTGCCTCTTCTTAAGTGCCATTTCAACAAATTAGTAGTACAAGCTAGAAAAGAATGTGAGATGTAACCTATATCACACTCTGAAGTCAAACGTGTCTTATGGTAAGTGATTGTTGTAGGTTACACAGCAGTAGTAATTTGATGTAAGAACATGGTGTGATAGACAGATATTGTATGTTCTAGAAACAGGAACACGTGTCTTATTCAAGTATAATGTGTAAAGTAAGCAGATTGAATTCAACAAAATTAGAAGCAATACAAGCTAGACATCACACATAGCATGCAACCACATATAACAGTGCCAAGTTAGAGGGAGCACCAGTGATGCTGCACTAGGGGAGACGTGCTCATCATAAACACAGCTTTGTTGAGTGTCTATGCATGTGTTGTCTTGGAAATCATCTTGGGGTGTGGAGGAGTAGAAATCTGAGAGGCCCTCCGTTCGAAGGAGCACCTTTATCCGCTGCCTTGCTAACTTCCTTCCGCTTTATTGTTTTTGAATTGTCAAGTAAAACCGACAAGAAAAAGCAATAAAATTCTCTCTTCGTAACACATTCATGCATGATCTTGACAATCACTACTTTGATGTAAGGCAAACACATGATACCAAGATGGAATATGTCAGAAAAACAGACGACATGGCATGTTCACAACTGTTTGTGTAAACTAAGCGTAAACCATTCCAGCAAATAAGAAGCAATGCAAGCTGGACACCACATGAAAGATGCAACCAATATGACTCTGCCAAGTTAAAAGCGTCCCATCATAAATGGAATTTCAACAAATTAGAAGCAGCGCATGCTATAAATCATACGAAAGATGCAACTAATATCTCACTACATATACTAAAGGTGTCTCGTCATATTGATTGATGCGGGATACAAAAAACAATAGTTTTATGTAAGGACATGCTTAATAGACAGATGTACTATGTACTAAATACAGGAAGGCATGTCACATTAATAGGTATAATGTACTCCCTCCGTCCCATAATGTAAGACGTTTTTTGGCACTAATTTAGTGCCAAAAAATGTCTTACATTATGGGACAGAGGGAGTATAAGCTAAGCAGACTAGCACATGCAGTTTAACCAGATTGGAAGAATTACAATCTAGACACCATATGCAACATGCAACCACATATCACACTGCCAAGTTAGAGCAAGCACCTGCGATGCTAGTGTAGGGGAATTGCTGTAATCAACTACAGAGCTACGTTCACTATCTTCATCTAGCATTTCTGTTTCTTGAGAATCATGTCGGGAGGCTGACGCTGCATTCTTTAAATGAGTAGTCCCCTTGCTTGCCTGCCTCGTCATAAGTGATTGATGAGGCATACGCAAGAACATTAGTTTGATGTAAGAACATGGTTAATACACAGATGTACTAGTATGTACCAAAAACAGAAAGGCATGTCATATTCAAAGGTATAATGTGTAAGCTAAGCAGATGCAATTTAACCAAATTGGAAGCAATACAAGCTAGACATCCGGCTGGAGTGGTGAACATGATAATCTAGGACCTGAGAGCTTGGTGGGAGGCGGGCTGCTTCACTACCATCGCGGCTTTTTAGTTGGCTTCCAGGTGATGCCTGTCTTTGCTGGGCTTGTCACTGGCTCGGCCAGTGCCCTGACTAGCTATTTTTCTTCTGTGCTCACGGGATGGTGGTTCATGTAAAACATATCTTTCCTTATCTTAACAAAGACCGACTTCAGCCTTTCGAATACAAGCTAGACACCATATGGAACATGCAACCACATATGACACCGTGAAGTTAAAGCAAGCACCTGGGATGGTGGTTCGTTCCGAGCGAGGTCATCAACTCCAGAGCTACGTTTACCGTCTCCATCTGCTGACACTGCACCCTTTATAGCGATGTAACGTGTCGTGCCTAGCCGTGTAGAAAGCTGGCACGACTTGTCTCTTTTCTTTTTTGCTTCTCTCGAGGCAGACTCTGAAATACCCTTGCATAAAAACACAATAGTGAGAGTATGGGTGAAGTGTGTGCAGAACTAGTGCACTGTAAAAGTAGCAGATAGCAGGTGGCTGAAAAATAAATGGCAGGAGACATATGATAGCTCTACAACATTGCATGGCAAACAAAATTAGATTCTACTCCGTATGATTTTGTAATATATGAGCACAGGAAATGCAGGTACTCCTCCAGCACACCACCACATGTGGTCATATCTAAGATAACAGTCGACTGAAAATATATAGGTCAGTCGATTTTTTTAATGAACCGTCTGATCTATAAGGAACGGGTAGATGGCCTTCGTCTACCTCCCACCAGTCACTGTTGACGATCTTTCTCGAACCGCTAGCGACCACCGCCTGACCCTGCCGCCGCCGCCCACCTCCCATCGACCTCACACCACCGCCGCAGCTTGGCAGCGCCCAGGCCATCCCTTTAATCCCGGCCGACCTCCAGATCGGGCCCCAGAGCTCTAGGCCGCACACGCCCTAAGATAAACACTATATGCTGCTTCCCCAACGTAATAGTCGTATTAGCGCTGTTACGCTTGGGAATGCTTAGTTAATTGGGAATCAACTGGTCGAAATTGAAATTCAGGGGGCGACGGACCTCTAGCTAAGGTGAAATAGTATATGAGGAGAAACCTTGTGCATCGCGAGTTACTAGGAACATCTAGTATCAAGAAGAAGCGGTCAACTAGTGTCTTCTGTGGGATGAATACCGTGCAAGCAGAGACGTAAAATTTGCACGAATAAGGGAAGAGGAGTACCTTCTTCGGTTGCCGGTGTGGTCACCTCCACATGTCGCACCGATCTTCTTCTTTTTACCAGGGAAACCGAAGTTCTAGAGGGTGCAGGCTTGGACGAACCCATGGCCAAATTGTTGACTGTGTTGCCGTGGTCGTATGTCGGCGGAGGGGAAGCAGATCCGAGGCGGCGAAGGACGGCGTAGCAGGAACAGCTCCGGTGCGGTGGAGGGTGGCGAAGTTGGAGCGGCAGCGGTGAGGCGCAGGACGGCGTGGTTGAACTGGCTCGGGTATGGACAACTCGGCCTCAGCTTCAACTACTAGCTGTGGAAGGTGTTGCGGTTGAGGTTGCGGTGGACGACGGCGTCGGGGCATCGGCTCCGGCGTGATGGAGGAGGGCGGCGGTTGATGGGTGGGATGGGGTGGCGGACGGAGGACGCCGAGGTTTCGCGGCTGGTGGAAAGGTAGTTTTGGCGCCCACGGAGTACGAATGGGGAATCGGACGGGTGGGGGGAACCATGTTTCTGTCTGGGACGCGCTTGTTTTTGGCTTTTTTAACAAAAGATGGGACGCGCTTGTTTGAAATTTGGGGAAAGTACAAACTTTGCCCCCTCTTAAATTTCGGACCCATCATGGTCGGGGTAGGATGGTAATCCCAGGTGTCCCAAATAGTGGGCGGGAGCGATTTCGGCCGCGCGCATGTGTGCTTAGGCGGCCATTGTGTATGAATGTTTTTCGGAGGATTTTGATTTGTTCATGGAGCCTCTTGTGGAGGAACTTCAACAGCTATGGAAGGGTGTTCTCACTCGAGACCTATATAGCAGCCCACTAGCTGATTTCTTTCTGCGTGCTCTTGTAATTTGGTGCATCCATGATTATCCGGCTTTGGGCACTCTGTCAGGGCGAACGACACATGGTTACAATGCATGTGTTCGCTGTGACAGGAATCCGCTGTCATACGCAATACTTAGCAAGATCTGTTACATTGGACACCGTCGTTTCCTTCCCAAGGACAAGCCGCATCCTAGAAAATACCGAAGACATGTGTTCAATGCAAAGCATGAAAACACTGATGCGCCAAAGAGGATTACCGCCGATGAGTTGCAAGTGGAATTAGAGAAGGTCAGGCATATTACACCAGGAAACCATCCCGGTAATGGTAGCGGAAAAGTAAGCATGGCACGGTAGAAGAGAGATTATTGTTTACCCGCAGGTCCACTTTGTGGGACTTGGAGTATTGGAAAGATTTGGATCTGCGGCATAATCTCGATGTGATGCACATCGAGAAAAATATATGTGACAGCATTATCGGCACACTTCTTAACATTGAAAGCAAGACGAAAGATACCTTAAAATCTAGGATTGATTTGACACACCTGGGTATCAGAAAGGATTTGCAGTTGCAAGATGAAGGTAAACCACGCGATATGGCACCAGCTGTGTACGTCTTGGACAAGGTAAAAAGAAAATAATTCTGCGAGGTCCTGTCACGTGTGAGATTCCCACATGGATTTGCTTCCAACCCTGAAAGGAGAGTTAGTGCAGATGGAAACAAGGTACAAGGGTTGAAAACTCATGACTGCCACGTCCTACTTCAAAGGGTTTTACCTGTTATCCTTAGAAGATTGGGCCGCCCTGACTTATACAGAGCAGTTGCAGAGTTGGGACAATTCTTCAGGGAACTCTGTAGTAGAAATATCAGGATAGATGCTTTGGACCGTCTTAGATACAAGATACCAACTATCCTATGCGACCTTGAGAAGATATATCCTCCATCCTTCTTTATGTGATGGTGCATTTGGCTGTTCATCTACCTGATGAGGCACTACTTAGAGGTCCAGTACAGTATGGCTGGATGTACCCTATTGAAAGGCGGCTAGGCACTTTCAAGGGCTATGTTAGGAACAGATATAGACCCGAGGGTTCCATTGCAGAGGCCTACATTGCTACTGAAGCTGCTGACATTCTGCTCAAAATACATTGAAACAAACTGATCAGCTTAGCAAAGAGGTGGGCGAAGATAATCCCGGCTCAATGTTTTCAATTATTCTGCTCGAAAGTTACAGGAAGAGTCGACAAGAGGACAAACCTAAAGATTTGGACAAAATGGTTTGGTATGTGTTGAATAACTGTCCTGAGATACTACCTTATATCAAGTAAGTGCAGTACTGCAGCTTATACATCGTAATCTACTAAACTTGCAGCACATTCTTATATATTTAGATGTTTGACGCGATTCTATGTTGTGCAGCATCTACAAAGATGAGTTACTGCTGCAAAATCCAAAAAACATTGACAAACTGGTTATGGCTTGATTTGCGAAATGGTTCAAGAACCATGTAAGCTTTTGAAGTGCACTGTCAGTTTTTTAATATATTGAGTACATAAGATGATCAACTTGTCTATTTTCTAACCATAGGTTAAGAAGATGCGGGAGGATGGGCATGCAATTGATGATGCCCTTTACTCACTAGCAATGGGTCCTGATACTCGGGTAAGACATTATGAATCTTGCGTTGTTGGAGATGTGCGCTACAACACCCTTGCACGAGACGAAGGCGAGAAGACACAAAACAGTGCCATCATGAGCACAGATATGTATGACAAAGAGACAACTGAAATGTATGCTAAGATAACAGACATTGTTCAGTTGCAGTATATCTCCAGCCGAGGATCATCGATGTGTGGTTCTGTTGTCTGTCGCTGGTATAACCTGTTTTCCGTGATCGCAAAACCCAGAGCTGATGATTATCTCAAATCCATCAATGTCAAGGCGGCGTACTGCACCAACGAGCCTTTTATTTTTGCAAATCAAGCAACACAGATATTTTTCTTGGAAGACACATTTGCACGTAGCGATGACCGGAGAGTATTGCAAAGGTTTGAGCAGAGGAATTCGCTTAATGAAGTTGCACAACAAGATGATGCTTACATCGCTCCCGATGTACAAGATAACACAGATGTTCCTAATATCTTTGAGAACCATCACGCCAATGACGCTGGCAAAAAGATTGTCCGTCGTCTTTGTGGACATACAAGAGTTGATCAAGAAGAAGCCAACGTTCGAGGACGTTAAGGACGAAGAAGAAGATGACACCATGGGGAATTACGATTCAGACCGATACACATGACGAAGATGTTGACGCTGCTGCTGCGAATGATGATTACATTGCTTTTTCAGATTTGCTCGTCGAAGACGCTTTTTATCTACTATGTGAAATTGTGTTTGCTATGACAATCAAACCTGATGAACATGTTGTTTAGTATTTTGCTGTGAGAACATCACTTGTTATGTATGCTGATTTGTGTTTGGTGATTGTATGACAACTAAAACATGATGACATTGTTGTTTACTTGTACTCATATTTAGCTGTGAAACTTGAATTCGATGAAATAGTTTGCTGTTGGACTGCAATTTGCTCGACGTCTTCGAATGAGAACAAAGCTGACCCGACAGGCCTCTGCTATTTATTTATTTATATGAGCAAAAGGGATACCCCTGATTTCCGTTAATAGAAATCATTAGATGTTCACAATACTACGCCCAGCCTGCTACATGTGTTTCATTCATTACTAGTTTCAGCAAAGTGCTCATGTCGAGCTAATGAATACATCACGAGTGCTACATACATCGCAAATAAAGAGACAATCATCCCACAGAGCACATCGATTTTTCCCATTATCTTCACAAGCTCTTTCATCTCCTCATTGCTATCAAGGCCGTTCAGCAGCTGTTGCTTGGCCATGATCGAGGAACTGATCTTTAACCTTCGCTCGTGATCTTCCTCTTTGTTGTTCCTTCCGCCATTTGTCCAACACCCCAACCTGCTGGTATTGGGATTCCTCGCTAACCAAATAATCAGCGTAGTTGCATTCCCCACATCAAGAACTTCCCGTAAATACAAATCACACAAATCTTCCCTTTATGCACGAATCAAATTGGAAGATCATCAACCAAACTATTAAAAAATCAGCAACTGAAAGCAGCAGAACAACACTTAAACATATTATTACCCCATGATTCGGCATTTGTAGAAGACTCGCCAGGTTGCGGATTGTGGTTGAGACGTGATCGATGACTCTGCGTGATTTGCAGAAGTGGCACCACACCAACGGCAGCGGGTTGCGATGAGCAATCGGCTGCGGTCTGCGCGTGCGGCGGGGTGTGATGAGACCCACAAGCGATGGTACGGGTGGCGACTTGGCACATATCTGGTTGTTGCTCTTCAAGAGCGGTGGACGAACAGCCAGCGGACATGGTTCTTTGCTGCGAGCTTCGATGCTAGGCGAGTAAGTAGAGAAGAGGAGAAGTGAACGTTGGATATGTTAGTTTCATTACTTGCGAGTAGCATAGCACCATATATAGTCATAGTCTAGGTTTGGATTCGAACCAGCTACAGAGCACATCTTTCTTTTTCTAAAACTCGCAACGCCCCTTTTCTTTGGTACACTAGCTTGTTCTGACGCCTTCCCAAGTCTTTGATTTTCTTTCCCTTTTTTTTGCGAGGAAGGAAGGAGGACAAAATTGAGAGTTCCTCAGACTTGAACCCAAGACCTCTCGGTTGAAAACCAAGGGTGCTAGTCACTTATGTGGCGAACGTTCCCTGTGAGGAGGACGGCAGACGAACGCATTTTCCTCACAGTTTTCTTCCTATATATAAAAAAGTAGTCTACTTGGTGTCCGCTTAGTCAAAAAATGATTGTGCCAACCTTGACCGTTGGATTGACATTCAACGTATGTCGTGTTTCTTCAGTCTCTTCTTCCTCGAGCCGCCAAAGCCAAACCAGCGCCGGTGGGACCGCCTGCTCCCGCCTCCCATGGCTGGCTGTGATCTTCCCTGCCCTGCTCGTTCCGTTCGAGGCCTCACCATCGCCCTCTGCCTTGGTTCGCTCGCCCAGCGCCGCCCTCTCGTGTTGTCAACATGGTCAACAACCGAGAGGAATAAGGAGATGACTGTACATGGTGAGGATGACACTAGGGACCCAAAGCAGCGAGCAGTAATTTTGTTTTTGGGACGGAGAAGGGTATCAACTGGGTTTAAAGGGACCCGTGGCCCTTCTAGCCTGTGCTTTATTTCATATGTTTAGCACATGACCAGCCCAGTTTGTTTTTTTCCTTTCTGAAAAATGGCTAGCCAGCTATTTTGTTTTTTGCAGAATAACCAACATAGGCCTACTTGCTTTTCTACGCCCTGCTGGGCCGGAAATCTTTCAAGACGAGGAGGGATGCATTTTGCCTAGAAAATGGGTAATAAGTAATAAGAAATGGGCTATAAGTAATAAGAAATGGGCTATAAGTAATGATAAATGGGCTGTAAAATGACAAAAATACAGCAAACATGCAATTAGTTCCAAAATACTGTTTTCTTTCAGATTTTGATATTTTAAATTTCATTGTTTTTGTGCTGGTAAATTTTCATTGAATTTAAATTAAGGTATATTTAGATTTAAAATTAATTTGAATCTGGCTAGAAATTTCGGGTTGTATGCTGTTTGGGACAGATTTGGAGGCTGACTTGTGGGTCTACTAGGTTGACATGTACTTTGGCTTTGTCAACTTAGTCCACAAACGATTCTAGCAGCAGTGGCCGTTGGATGTTAATCCAACGGCCATGCTGCTTCTTCAATATCTGATCTTCTTGCTCCAACCGCCCAAACCAGCTCTGGTGGGACTGCCTGCTCCCGCCTCCCGTGGCCGGCCGTGCTACCGCACCGGCCGCACCGCTCCACCCTACTTCATTGCTGGCCAGGCCATTCCTCTACTCACCCACACCTCCTGTTATTTTCCGGCGACGGAAGCCGGCCCAGTAAACCCTCCTACTCCCCACCGCGTGGGCAACCATTACCGAGTCTTCCCCGGCTCCGTGTCGTTCCCTTCCTAGGCCTCGCCATCGTCCACCGCCATGGTGCTCTCGGCGCGGCCTGGTCAACATGGTCAACGAACGACATCCATCGGCCGTGGACTGTACGCGCAAAATAATGATTCCTCCACCTGACAGCTGGGACCCACCGGAAGGGCCTCTGTATTTCACGAAAAAAACGTTCCCCCCGCTGACATGTCGGACCCACCAGTTATATCTTCGAACGCAAGGAAGTGCCTCCTTATTACACACCAAAAAATGAATACCCACCCTGCTAGCTGGGACCCACCATAGTGGGAGGATGACTTGTGGGCCAACTAAGTTGACGGGAACAGATGGCTTTGTCAACTTAGTCAATATGAACTATTTTAGCTCCAGTGACCGTACGATGTCCATCCAACGGCCGTAGTGCTTCTTCAACCTCTGGTCTTCTTGCTCCAGCCGCCCAAAGCAGCGCCGGTCGTGCCGCATGCTCCTACCTCTCGTGGTCGGCCAGGTGTGCGCCGGAGGCCTCACCGCCTCTACTATTCCCATCGCTGGCCAGTTCTGCAGCGACGGCAGCCTCACACCGCAGCCGAACCAGTGAACCCTTGTACTCCTCTCCGCGCGGGCTTCCACTGCCGCGTCTTTCCCGGCTCCGTGTCGTCCCCTTCCTAGGCCTCGCCGTCGTCCACCGCCGTGGTGCTCACGGCGTGGCCTGATCAACATGGTCAAGGAACAACTTCCATCGGACGTGGACTGTACGTGGAGTGGCCGACAACTGGGTCCACGGCCGCAGCAAGGAAGTGCCACCTTATTACGGGGGAAATAATGATTCCTCCACCTGACAGCTGGGACCCACCGGACGTGCCACTGTATTTTGCAGAAAAAACATTTCCCCTGACTGCTGGGACCCACCAGCTTCATCTTCGCACGCAAGGAAGTGCGTCCGGGCAGAAAAAAGACGATTCACCCCCTGACTGCTGGGACCCACCAGCTACACCTTCACACGCAAGGAAGTGCGTCCGGGCAAAAAAAAACAAAACGATTCGCCCCCCTGACTGCTGGGACCCACCAGCTACATATTCGCAGGCAAGGAAGTGCCTAACAATCGGGACCCACCTGGTCGAAGCATACGTAGCGTTGTCATCCTGGTCGCGAATGTGTACGTACATACTGGTCGATGTAGAGGCGCGCACGTGTCGTAGTAGAGGCGCGCACGTGTCGTAGTAGAGGCGTGCACGTAGTATGTACACGTACGTACAGCGGCCCAGGTGCAAGAAAGAAAATACGGCCACATATGTGTACATATGGGAGGGGTCTCGAATGCCTACTCGCGCATACGTACGACCAGGGCTCGTGTACATGGCTGGGTCGGAACGGAGAAACAACATCGTCGTCGTGTTCATGGGGAGGCAACGGAATGCGTCGTGTTCATGGGGAGGCAACTGAATGCGTCGTGTTCATCGGGAGGCAACGGAACGCGTGGGAGCCAACCGGCTTGGATGGAACAGGCGATGGAAGCGACGCCTGGCGTACCGCAGAACGGAGGAAACGGCCTTGTGTTCGACCGCCACGCTCGAACGGGTCCCGTTGATCGGGAGGGTGTGGCGCATCGCAAAACGGATTTAAACGGACCTCCTATGGTCGTAAACGAGGGTCCTGTTCATCGGGAGGGTGTGGTGTACCGCAAAACGGATTAAACGGACCTCCCACGGTCAAAACGGGGTCCTGTTGATCGGGAGGGTGTGGCGCATCGCAAAACGGATTTAAACGGACCTCCTACGATCAAACGGGTCCTGTTGATCGGGAGGGTGTGGCGACCGCAAAACGGACTAAACGGACTTGTGTTGGAGCGCTATGGTCAAAACGGGGTCCTGTTCATCGGGAGGGTGTGGCGCATCGCAAAACGGACTCCACGGATACCGCTCATCTCCACCGCCGACCTCCTCCAGCCTCCACGGGCTACCGTCGACCTCCTCCGCCTCCACGGGCTCCTGTTAATCCAGCCTCCACCGCCGCTACTCCACCGACCACTGCTCAACCACCCTCCACGGGCACCCCTCCACCGCTTCTCTGCTCATCCAGCCCTCCACACCACGGGTCCTGTTCAACCACCCCCACGGCCACCCTCCACCGCTCATCGCTCATCCAACCTCCACACCACGGGTCCTGTTCATCCGAGGCAACGCCACCGCCATCGCTCATCCAAACCCCCGCAACGCCACTATTCATCCCGAGGCAGCATCGATCGGCTTAAGTTAGCAGCAAGAGCAAAGGAATCGCCGATCGGGTTCATAATAGCCATCGATCGATCGCCGGGTTCAAGAACGCGTAGCCTCGCAAAGGTAATCGCCGGGTTCAGTTAGAGCCCGACGCCGCGGTTCGAGTTGAGAGCCAACGCCTTGCACGTGTACAAGAGAACGCGATCGCCGCCCCGACCTCCCACCGTAACCGGAAACTCCCCGAAATTTTCCTCGCCCTCGCTTCTACCACGGTTTTTCCGTCATGGACGGCCCAAAGAATGTCATGCTGCTGCGTCTCCGGCCTGCCCAGGATGAAAAGCCCATTTTCTGTCATGATGTTTTGTCATAGAAGTAGGAGCCCACCACATCTATAATGATACCGGGTTTTGTCACAATTACCGTCATAGAAGTGTCATATGTATGACAGAAAAAAATTCGTTCGCCCCAAAATGTCACGGATGTTTCTTTTTTTTTGTAGTGCTACGATCAGCCAATTCACCAGCACTCCTTGTCAGAAAGGTTCTTTTACGAAACTTCCAATCACTGCCAGCGGGAGTGGTTTTACATTACGGAGACCCGCAGCACCAAGTGGGTAGCTGCACCCACATTCCGTCCTGGCCCACTGTCGGTGTCAAAACCGGCGGATCTCGGGTAGGGGGTCCTGAACTGTGCATCTAAGGCGGATGGTAACAGGAGGCGGGGGACACGATGTTTACCCAGGTTCGGGCCCCCTCGATGGAGGTAATACCCTACTTCCTGCTTGATTGATCTTGATGATATGAGTATTACAAGAGTTGATCTACCACGAGATCGTAGAGGCTAAACCCTAGAAGCTAGCCTATGGTATGATTGTTGTTGTCCTATGGACTAAACCCTCTGGTTTATATAGACACCGGAGGGGGGCTAGGGTTACATAGAGTCGGTTACAGGGGAGGAGATCTACACATCAGTATTGCCAAGCTTGCCTTCCACGCCAAGGAGAGTCCCATTCGGACACGGGATGATGTCTTCTATCTTGTATCTTCATAGTCCAACAGTCCGGCCAAAGGATATAGTCCAGCTGTCCGGAGACCCCCTAATCCAGGATTCCCTCAGTAGCCCCTGAACCAGGCTTCAATGATGATGAGTCCGGCGCGAAGATTGTCTTCGGCATTGCAAGGCGGGTTCATCCTCTAAATACTCCATAGAAGATTTTGAACACAAGGATAGTGTCCGGCTCTGCAAAACAAATTCCACATACCACCGAGAGAGAATAATATTTCCACAAATCTAATCACGACACATTTCAGTAGCATGACATCACACCACGCCCGATCATTATTCGAACTGTTTTTCTCAAGCAGCCATGGCACATATTGCGAGGCGGTTTCTCGCACGCCTTGTCAAGCAGAGATCGTGTCCCTTATCACGGGATTATCATTAATACGGTGTGGTAACCCAACCGCGCCATCAATTACGGCGCTTGGGGAATAAGCGAAGTTTATTAGGCAGGTGGGGCGAAGTTCGTCCGCCTCTTATAAAGGGATAAGGGTTCACCTTGTCACCCACGCCTTCTTTCTCCTTGTTCATCCATTCTGCGCACTCGAGCTCCAGCACTCAAGTTCACGTCCTTCTCCTCAAACCGCTCCAAGCATGTCCGGAGCGGGAGGCAAATGGATGAAATCCTCCGTCATGGAGGAGGACATCAAAATGCTGCGGGGAGCCGGATACTTGGCCGCGGATATCGCGCACCGGCTGCCCAATGCGGGGCAGATCGTCCCACTCCAGAACCTTATGAGAGGGTAGTTTTTCTTACCCACTTCGTCCGCAGACTTGGATTTCCCCTCCACCCATTCGTCCGCGACCTCATGGTCTAATATGGGCTGGACTTCCATGATCTGGCCCCTAACTTCATCCTCAACATCTCGGCGTTTATCGTCGTGTGCGAGGCTTTCCTCCGCATCCGCCCCCACTTCGGCCTGTGGCTGAAGACCTTCAATGTTAAACCGAAGGTGGTGGTCGGTCAGCAAGCAGAGTGCGGAGGCGCCATGGTGGGCAAAATGCCCAACATCACATGGCTCGAGGGCTCCTATGTGGAGACCATAAAGGGGTGGCAATCGGGATGGTTCTACATCACCGAGCCGCGACACCAATCGGGTGGCGGCCCCAATTTCGATCCGCGCCCCATGCGGCTCACCTCCTGGAAGGAGAAGGGCATATCTTGGGGTCCCTCGGTGGAGCTGGCCGGACTACAAAAATGCATCATAAACATGATGAGCAAGAAGATCAAGCTCATCAATGTGGTCCAGGTCATGCTCTTCCGCCGGATCCTCCCAAGTCAACGACGGGCATTCAATTTATGGGAGTTCAACCCGGCCAAGCACCAGACACTGCGAGAGCTCTATGACACGACACACAAGGACGTCTGGAGGGTGTCGTTCAAGGGTGCCGAGGTACCTCCTCCCCTTACCGAAGACCGCGGACTCAGCGCAAAGCGCCATGCCAATCCGGTAAGTTTTCATATCTCGCTGGATATTTATTTTCCCCAGTTTAATCATGTGCGGGATCTAAGCTTCCACGCCATTTTCTAGGACTGGGTCGAGACAACGGAGCAGATCGATTGTCCAGCAACCCTGCCCGAAGATCTGGCAGATGCTCTCCTAACGGAGATGCTGGTTCCGGCGCCTTATGAGGTGTCGGAGAAGAAGGCCAATAAGAAGGCCACGGGGACCCGAAAGGGTTTTCGGTGCAAAGTTATATCGGACTCATCGTCCGATAACTCCGAGGCGCACTCCTCCCACGAAAACGAGGAGGAGGAAGCGGAAAGTTCTCCCCCCAGCCCGGGGAGACAAGAAAAGGAAGGCTGCCCCAACCGGGGAGGCCGAAGGGTCCAAGAAGGGAAGGACCCTCCTCCCGAACTGCTCCACGACAGCCGCCTACAGCGACGACGAGTGGTTGCTCAGGGACAAGCCCCTGGCGAAGTCGTAAGTGTCCGGATTCCATAGCAATTCATGGTATGTTTTATTGCACTACTTCTCATCATGCCGAACATGATTACGCAGTCTGCCCTGAGCCCATATCGAGTTATCTTCGTCGGATGGCTCTTTGGACCCGTCGGATATGAATAGCGATTCACTTCCGACCGCCTCTACCCCTCGCCCCACGGACAACGTCGAGGTGTTGTCCCAAAGGGCATCGAGCCGAGGGGAGGTAGTCCCGGAGGCGCCTCGAGGTGACCTACCGGACCGTGGGCGTAAAGGGAGCAAGACTCCCACGGGCTCCAAGTTCGGACCCCAGCCGAACACTGCGCCGGAACCTCCAAAGGGTTCCGGACTCCGCAGCGACACTCGTTAAAGGGGCAAGTCGCCTGCGCGCTGGCCTCTCGGCCCATCCAGGGCACGGACAACTTGCCGGAAGCGCCGTGGCGCCCATCATGAAGAACACCGCACTATTATGAGTGCGGTGATCGAGAAAGTTTAGTCCGCCAAAAAAGGGCTAACTGAAGCTTGTGCCAGCCTCCTAACAGGCTTTCAGGTAAGTAGTCAAAATATAGGAAAATATTACCGCATAGACAGTAGCCCCTGATGCTCTGTTTGGCATTCCCGAAGAAAAGCATAATAGAGGATCAAATTATAATCGCAGGAGTCTAATTATAATATGTTTATGTGAATATGCAGGCTTCACTGCTGGCCGCTGCCACACGTACTGCGGAGGTCGCTGCACTGAAGCAGGACCTTGAGCGGTCCGAGGAAGAGTTCGGCCTTGCAAAGAGGCAGCTCGAGGAGAGCAAAGGTAAGCAATACCTTGTCTATATATAAAAAAGAGATTTGGTTGCAAAATAATAGGATCATCATGAATGTGCGGGGCCACGACCAAGTGGCGACTCAAGAAGGCGCTGTCCGAGGCCAAAACAAAGCGCCAAGGAGCGATCGAGCGTGAAAACAAGAGGCCCGAGTAGGCAAGGTGCAGCAAGAGCCTGTGCTCGCCAAGAAGCACGAGTCCTTGGAGGTTGACTCTAAGACGCGAGAGTCCGATGGAAGGCCCTCGAAAGCGCAAAGCATGCCAAGGCCAAGCCCAAAAGGCCTCCAGGAAATTGAGGCGTTAAGAAGATAGCGGCATGTAAGGCATTCATTATGCAAAGCAAGCATGTGAAAGAAAATTTCTTTTTACTTACCCTAGTTCGGAGCTCTCCAGGAGCGTTCGCGGATCTACCCCGCAGTGTGTCGGATGTCGCGGAGTTCTACTAGGCCGAGGAGGGGAGCTCGACGGAGATGTTGTTCTGGTCTCAGTGTACTAGGACCGAACACCCCATGCCTTTGAGCGACCAGCTGAAGCAACTGGTCGAGCTTCACAAGGCTGCCGAACAGGCCATGAAGGATCTCATAGTCCGGATGTGGCCTGGCAAGCCCCTGCCTGGCAGCTACTTCGGCCTGGTGAGGCAGCTTGTGAATGCCTGCCCCCGGTTTGAAGTCATCAAGCGGTCCGTCTGCATCGAAGGTGCACGCAGGGCCTTTGCCCGTGCGGAAGTGCACTGGGCGAAGATGGACACTAAGAAGCTGGTGAAGGAGGGGCCACCGCAGGGCAAGGAGCATCACTGAGGGAGTCCCGGATTAGGGGGTGTCCGGATGGCCGGAGTACCATCATCGGCCGGACTATCATCGGCCGGACTATCATCATCGGCCGGACTCCAAGACTATGAAGATACAAGATTGAAGACTTCGCCCCGTGTCCGGAGGGGACTTTCCTTGGCGTGGAAGGCAAGCTTGGCGATACGGATATGTAGATCTCCTACCATTGTAACCGACTCTATGTAACCCTAGCCCTCTCCGGTGTCTATATAAACCGGATGGCTCTAGTCCGTAGGACGATCATCACAACAACCCTTACAATCATACCATAGGCTAGCTTCTAGGGTTTAGCCTACTTGATCTCGTGGTAGATCCACTCTTGTAAACATCCACAATATCAATATCAATCGAGCAGGACGTAGGGTTTACCTCCATCAAGAGGGCCCGAACCTGGGTAAAACATCGTGTCCCTTGTCTCCTGTTACCATCCGCCTAGACGCACAGTTCGGGACCCCCTACCCGAGATCCGCCGGTTTTTACACCGACAATCGCCACCCCGAAATGTATTATGATGGCATCCTGAAGGGTGCCCGCCTTATGGCGGAGGAATGTGCTAAAGATGTATTTTTTGAATGAATGTGCTCATGTGATCCTGTAATTATGAAAACTAGTTCATTTGCACTCCGCAACGCTTTTTGAATTTAAAATATTACCTTCTGTGCCTCCGTTTATAAAAATCTGAGAGTTGGCCAGTCGTCGGCTTCTAGCCCCATGTAACTAGTACTGAGGTGTTCGGGATAAACTTGAGCACTCTTTATCCCAATTTTGGGTCCTTCGAGGGAGGTGTTCAGTGCAACGAACCAGGCAATCGGACTATAAGGCTTTATCACTCTCACTTAGCCATAGAAGTCTACAATTTTAAATTGTGGCGAAGCCCCTAGTATTCGGAAGGCCGAATTTGGGGCGCTATATATGCCTAAGTCGGGCATGGCCGACTCCTCGCCCGAAGCGGAAAAAGTCTTTAAGGAGTTGAGACCTCTCGAATAGCGACCAACTCTCGTCTTATCATGACAGTCAGTTTTGGCTTTCTCTACTAAGGTGTTCGTCCGGAAGAACCGTGACACAATCGCAGTAGTTCTCCCAGTGCTACCTTAGCCGATATTGCGGAACGTAAGGTACCAAAACATGTGAGCCGGGCAAACCCAACTATTGACCCAAGACATGATTCAGAGCTGATGCATATAATGCTATAAGTTCGGGGTGCCGCACTGTCGAAAGTGTTCGGACTTCTCACGCCGTATTATGGGGTATACGAAAGCCCCTGGCATACTAGTCATACCATAATGTACGGGTGCAAATTGTCGTAAATGAACATACAAGAAAAAAGGATGAATAATGCAATAATAGACTAATGCTATGCATTGTTATTTAAATAATACGTCAAGTTTATGTATACTGTGTAGTGCAATAAGCAAAGAATAGGACTATTTGACATGTCCTATCCAAAGGGCAAGCTGCGTACGAGTATTTAAAACAGGTATTTCGATCGTTATCAGAGACCACCTTGGGATTCCGTTGTACGACTTAGCTTCTTGCCCCCTTGGTTGTTCCTTCCTGTAATATGTCCGGCAATCATGCTGCCGGAAAGGGCCTCCAGAGAGTAAGGTCCTGAAAGAGAAAAAATGATAGAGATATGCAGCCCCTAGGGCGGTTGAGCCGCATTATGGGACATGCCCTGATTGTGCCCCCGTCTATGCCCATGGTATTTTCAGTGCGTAATTATGTACGCGCTGCACGGATTTCGCCGCTGATCGACTAGACGGAGCCAATCGCCAGGCAAGCTCAACATGCCAGCGCATCCTGTCAGAGGTTACTCCGACTCGCTGATGTTGTCCGGGGTGTATCGCCGAATTGGCGGTTTGCCTTAAAAGGCTGCTTTGTGCTTCGCCGCGAGGGCCGCAGCAGTGCTCCTCCATGCGAGCAAGCGCCTGTGTTTCCATTGACTGTTATGACCCCCTAGGTCCTGGCATCTTGAGCTTGAGGTATGCGTAATGCGGTACCGCATTGAATTTTTGCGAATGCGGTTCGCCCGAGCAGTGTGTGATAGCCACTACGGAACGGGACGATATCAAAGATTAACACCTCGCTTCGGAAGTTGTCTGGAGATCCGAAGACCACTTCCAGTGTGATTGAGCCTGTGCAATGGGCCTCTACACCTAGGATGACACCCTTAAAGGTGGTTTTGGTGGGTTTGATCCTCGAGGGATCTAATGCCCATTTTGCGCACTATATCCTGATAGAGCAGGTTCAGGCTGCTGCCGCCGTCCATGAGGACTCGAGTGAGGTGAAATCCGTCCAAGATAGGGTCTAGGACCAATGCGGCAGATCCGCCATGACGGATACTAGTGGGGTGGTCCCTGCGATCGGACAAGAGGACCATGGGTTGAACTTTGGGGCGACAGGCTCCATCGCATAGACGTCCCTTAGTGCACGCTTCCGTTCCCTCTTGGGAATGTGGGTTGCGTATATCATGTTCACCGTCTTCACTTGTGGGGGAAACCTCTTCTGTCCTCCCGTGTTCAGCGGCCGGGGCTCCTCCTCGTCATCGCTGTGCAGCCCCTTGTCTTTGTTTTCGGCATTCAACTTGCCGGCCTGCTTGAACACCCAGCATTCTCTGTTGGTGTGATTGGCTGGCTTGTCGGGGGTGCCGTGAATTTGACACGAGCGATCGAGTATGCAGTCCAAACTGGACGGGCCCGGAGTACTTCCTTTGAATGGCATTTTCCGCTGACCAGATCTAGAGCCTCTGAATCCGGCATTGACTGCCGTATTTTCGGCGTTATCGCCCTTGTTGCGGCACTCGTGTCTTTTACAACGTGGTCTGCCGTTAGCATTTTTAGTATCTGAGGTGGCCGAATTCCTTGATGTGTTGTTGCTGCGAGCCAGCCAGCTATCCTCGCCTGCGCAAAAGCGGGTCATGAGTGTTGTGAGGGCTGCCATAGATTTCGGCTTCTCCTGACCGAGGTGCCGGGCGAGCCACTCGTCACGGATGTTATGCTTGAATGTGGCTAAGGCCTCTGCATCTGGACAGTCGACAATTTGGTTCTTCTTAGTTAGGCACCATGTTCAGAATTGCCTGGCCGATTCCCCTGGCTGCTGAGTTATATGGCACAAGTCATCAGCATCTGGTGGTCGCACATAAGTGCCTTGGAAGTTGTCAAGGAATGCATCTTCCAAATCCTCCCAACTGCCGATGGAGTCTGCTAGCAAGCTATTCAGCCAATGTTGAGCTGGTCCTTTGAGTTTTAGTGGGAGGTACTTGATGGTATGTAGATCATCACCGCGAGCCATGTGGATATGGAGGAGGAAATCCTCAATCCATACTGCGGGGTCTGTTGTACCATCATACGATTTGATATTCACGGGTTTAAAACCTTCCAGGAATTCGTGATCCATAACTTCATAAGTGAAGCATAGGGGGTGTGCGGCGCCTCTGTGCTGGGCTATATCACGACGCAGTTCATATGAGTCTTGTCTACTGTATTCGGCCCGGACGGATTTACTTTTAGTGTATCCGGTGTGACAGTCATCGTCCCGCATTGGTGCGCGCCCCCATGACCCGTATATCGATCTTGCATGTTTTGCCCTGCTTTCCAATAGGTCTCGCAGGTCCCGCGTGTTGCCCCGGGCTTTGTTATAATTGTTTGATTGGCGGCGGGGTGCAGGCTGAACTTCAGGCTGAAACGCTTCTCTGTCTCAGCCACGAGGTGGCCGGTCAGCCGCATTGTACGCTGGTGAAGTAGGTTTCAATGTAATTGCCATCCTCCGTTTCTCCATCTGCTACCTGTTCTGGAGGGCTAGCTTGCTCATCCTCATGCTCTAAATCTGGCTGGAGGGGATTCTCCTCATCTTCGGCACTATCCAGAGTGTTATTGTCTCTTGGGCCGGTATCATTGCTTTTGCTATGGCAAGACTTAGAGCGGCGCCGCTGAGGTCGGTGCTTGGGTTTCTTCTTGGAGGGGTCATCCTCCGTTGTCTTGTCGCCATTGCTTTCTTTGGGGGTATCCACCATATATATGTCGTATGATGAGGTGGCGGTCCAGCGTCCTGTGGGCGGTGGTTCCTGTTCGTCTCCTGCATCGTCGTCCATACCGTCGATGTCTTCGGAGTCGAAGTCGAGCATGTCGGCTAAATCGTCGACAGTGGCTACTAAGTGGTTGGTGGGTGGGCAGCGAATTTCTTCGTCGTCCGCATCCCATTCTAGCCGGACATAGTTCGGCCAAGGCTCTTTTGACAAAGAGAGAGACCTTAACGAATTTAGCACGTCACCGAAGGGCAAGTGCTGAAAGATATCCGCGGAGGTAAACTCCATGATCGGCGCCCAATCGGATTCGATAGGCACGGACGCAGGCGGCTCGGAGTCCGTGGCCGGAGATGAATCCAGTGGTTCGGCAACACGGCTCTCGTAAGGGGTGAAATCAGTATCTGGCTCTATCGCCACTGAGAGTGCGGCCTCCATGGCGGGGTCTATCCACCCATCCTCGGATGGCGCAATTTGCTCCGGATTGAAGGCCGGAGCGGTCGCCGGTATGATCTCCCGAACACTGTTCGACGGCAGAGCTAAATCATGCTCGTCGTGATCGTGCAGCGCACCGGGAATGGGCTCGAATCCGTCGAAGATCAAGTCTCCGTGGATGTCGGCAGTGTGGTTCAAGTTTCCGAACCTAACCTGATGGCCAGGAGCGTAGCTCTCGATCTGCTCCAGATGGCCACGCGAGTTGGCCCGCAGTGCGAAGCCGCCGAATACGAAGATCTGTCCGGGGAGGAAAACCTCACCCTAGATCGCATCGTTACCGATGATCGAAGGAGCCATCAAGCCTTATGGCGACAACACAGTGGAACCCTCAATGAAAACACCAATGCCGGTGTCAAAACCGGCGGATCTCGGGTAGGGGGTCTCGAATTGTGTATCTAAGGCGGATGGTAACAGGAGGCGGGGGACACGATGTTTACCCAGGTTCGGGCCCTCTCGATAAAGGTAATACCCTACTTCCTGCTTGATTGATCTTGATGATATGAGTATTACTGTGGTGACCGATTCTCCGGGTGCTAATCCCAGGAAAAATGGTCCTTGTGCTTATCAACCCCAGGATAACTGTTAGCTGATAAGGCACTAACTTGATACAGAAAATCCAAGCAAAATATACAATATATGTAGTACAAGACCATTCTGGCCTGGTAGTACAACAAAAGGTTTTTATAAAGGTTGATGGCGGAAGCGGGTTATGAAATATCCTCGTCTATGGGACTCCATTTCCCACAGGAACAGCTGACCAGGTTAACTCCTATCTTCGCATGGCTGCTATCATTGTTGCTTAGGTTCTGGGACTGTCATCGCAACGCTCCTCTCCAAGCAAGGAAATCTGGCCAAGACAATAGCCAGGGACAAGCCAGTGAGTACTTTGAATGTACTCGCAAACATAATGAACACAGGCATGATTTAATAAAGATGTGCTAAAAATATATTATGCTCAAGACGTTAGTCACATTAGATAAGTAAAACTCTGCTGTGTGCAAGCATGTTATTTATGGATATGCAATAATATGGTAGTATAAAAATCATGAAGTAAATAACACAAAAGAAATGCCACAATCGGGCGTCTGAGCAACACCGCATAGAGGGCTTATAAATAAACAAGAACAATGATGTAGTCGGGCGTCTGAGCAACACCGCATAAAGGGCTTTAAAAGAAATGCCACAGTTGGGCGTCTGAGCGACACCGCATAAAGGGCTTTAAAAGAAATGCATACGGTCAAGGCCCGAGCGACACCGCATAAAGGGCTTTAAAAGAAATGCAAGGCTACAGATAAAGGGCTTTAAAAGGCGCCGAGCGACACCACATAAAGGGCTTTAAAAGAAATGCCACAGTCGGGCGTCTGAGCGACACCGCATAAAGGGCTTTAAAAGAAATGGCACAATGAATATCCAGGAGGTAGAACCATCCCAGGGATATTCGATAATACCATAAAAATATCACGGGTTAGTCCACATCCAAAATAGTAATCATAAATTATCACAAGTCACAATCGTGCTTCCAGGTTTAACAGTTTCACCTCCGGAGACCGACACTAAGACCAACACTTGACCCATCCCAAACTGTAATCCTTAACCATGGACACGGCTATTCGAATAGGTTTAATCTCTGCAGAGGGTGTACTCTTTACCCACGAGTAACGAATTTCTTTAGTCCATCGAGACTAATTCCGTCTACGGTCTTTTTGTTGAGAACACACCTAACTTGCACACACCAGCTTAACTCACATGTGTCTGGAATCACCCACGACACCTGTTAAGCAAACTCTAAGTGGGGAGGCCACAACCTCGACGTAACATTGGATCAAACAATTTATACCGCATGCAAACTGGGTAGCTACCCCCTTTCGGCTACAACCGAAACACCCATGCTCCCGGACCCGGTGGTATGACTACCGGATGCCTCCAGTACCTTCCACCACGGCCTCTCTGTACGGTGTGTGCTAGGAAAGGTTTGACAACTTACTGAACCGTACCCTACTTGGTGTAGGGATGAGTGGTAGTACGAAGCAAGTATGGGGGTTACTGGCACAAGACTCGATCTACGGTCAACTCAGGAGGTTGTAATATTTCCTGCATGATTAGCATAACAATGCATATATCTCAAACAAAAGATGGAAACATCACGCTACATCCCCTCATGTCATACCGGACACGACCGTCTCCACGGAGGACTAGGGGCAAGCCCGTGTCTACCCAAGACAGAGGCCTTCCCGTCTTTCCTTCCGGTATGCATGGAAGACGTATGACGGTGATTTCCATCACAAATCAAGTCAACTTCATTAGCATAAACCTATTAATATGCACCCATGAAAAGGATCACATCATCACATAAAATGACGCATGCATGTGTCGGGGTGGTGTTGCCACCGTGCTATGCAACACACACAAGAAATTCACCAGGTTTCAGAATGCTTGCCTTCAGGTCATGGGGAGGAAGGGTGCATCCAAATCATCATGAAATCTTCAAAAACCCTATTTAAAATAATATAATTGAATTAACACACAAAATAAAAACAGCACAGAAAGTTGTTTTGAATTTTTTTTAATAAATCTTAAAATAAACTAGACAATATTTGAGAGAGGTAGCAAAAAGAATCAATTCATTTGGAGTCGTATTTAAAAAGTTATCGATAGTCAAAGTTCTGGTCAAATCTGATTTTAAAATAAAACAGAAAAACAGAAAAACGGTTCGATTAGACACGTACACGTCGAAAGCGTAATCTGGGAATACGTTTCCACTTACTCTGCATGGACCGTGCATGGTCACCGACAGTGGGTCCTAGGTGGCCCACTAGTCAGGTTTGATTAGTCCGCCTCCCTTCTTCTCCTTCTGTCCCGAGCGGAGGCGGGACTCCATCGACCGTCGCCGGCGAACGACGGGTCCTTGAGGGAAGCTGAGGGCGGGGATGGATCCGCGGGTCGAGGGTGATCCTACTGGTAGTCGCTGGGTCGGCGGGGACGGCGTGGGCTGCCGGCGGCGAGCTTCGCGGCGGAGGAAAGCTTCGGGGCGAAGTGGTTTTGGGGCCGCGGTGGTTCCCGCTCGAAATGGAGTAGGGGGATGTGATCACGGGAGGAAGGGGAAGTTCCTGGTGGAGAGAGTGGAGAGGGGGATGCCCTGGTTGTGCCGGAATGGCCGGGTTAGTGGCGGCGGCTGGAGTTGCCGGAGAGGTTGAAGATGGCCTGCTCCCCTCCAATTGGCGGCTAGGGTGGCACTAGCGAGACGGTGTGAGGCTGCCTGCGTGCGGGTTTGAGCTCGGGGCCTCCTTATATAGCGTGGCCAGGTTGGTCCGAGGCGGCCGGCGATAAGAACAATGGTGAACCGACGTTCTGTAGCAGCAGGGGGGTCGTGGCGACGACGGAAGCTAGGCGACACGCTTGCGGATGAGTACGTACTGCGCACAAGGGCATGTGGCGAGCCGGGGTGGCTTTGGCGGCGCCGACCACGGTCGGGCCTGCTAGCGGCCGGCAGCTAGCCGCCACGGCCATCCTGGCGGTGGCGCTGTGGGGTGCTAGGGGTGGTCGGGGTGGCGTGGCGGTGCAACGGGACACGACGTGCTGGCTGGGGCCGGGTTTTGAGTGCGGGGTGTGACGCTGTGGCTCGGGTGCTAGTGGGTGCCAAACGCACGCTCTGGGCGTGCCTAGAGCACGCCCGGGGTGCTCGACGAAATGTCTGGGCAGCCTAGAGTGTTCCAAACCACAAGGGAGTTACCAGAAAGGGGTTATGGGCTAGGGCAAAACCTTAGGACATGCTGGGTAGGTCAGGGGCTCAAGTTCACAATGTAAACTTGAAATCGTGCCAAAACTGGTCATGTACTTAGGGTGTTTGACGAAATGCCAAAGGCACCGAGGTAGCTCTTAGAGTGGCCAAATTCTCCAGATCAGTGTCTCTATGGATATAAGAGAGGGTGGTGAAGTCAGTTTGCAAAAAGGAGAAACTTGCTAGTGCAAGTTTTGCAAAACTACACTTCTGGAGAGGGAGTGAGTGGCATCATTACATGGACCAAAAGTGTTCCAAATAGAGCATGCTCCTGGACTTAGGGGTTTTGCAGGGTTGACTACAAGCATGAGAAAACACAAGGTCATTAGAGCAAGAAATAATAGAGTTGTAGTAGAAAACACAAGTCTGGTCCAGAATGAAAAAGAGGCTGTTGCACTCAAATTTTCCAAAGAACATCACTATGTTTTTGCATAAAGTTGGATGGCATGCTGCTACTGATATCTCATAATTTTGGTGGAGGCTCTGGGGAAATATTTAATTGGGTTGCAGTGCAAAAATGTCCAATGGACCAGAGAAGAAAAACAAGTGTAAAACTCAAAATATGCAATGAAATACTTATATTAATGCACACAAGTGATTTATAGACATCTCATGACATCTCCAAATTTTGGTTGGAATTTTAAGTGATTCTATCAAATGGTTGTAGTACAAACAAAGCTCCAAAAATTTAAAACCATCCATTTTTAATGAATAAAGCTCTGGATGAAATGATCTAATAAATAAATCCACTGATTAAGAAAATGTTATAATGAGCTGGCATAAAAGTCCAATACATTTTGGAAAGCTCCACTTGGGAAAAGATGAAAAACTCCTTAACAATAAAAGAAGAGTTCTGAAAATCTACAGAAATAAAAATTTAAAATTCCTGGCAAAAAATTTAATATCAAAAACTTGGCCAGAAAATTTGGGGTGTTACAACTACTATCCCCCTTAGGAAAAATCTCGTCCTCGAGATTTGCAAAGAGTAAAAATTAAATGAATAAGAATTAAAACGAAAACGGCCACAGTGAGAGCAATAAGTGATGCAAAAATACAGTGTGGGGTACTGGCGCGGTGTGGGGGGAAAATCCACAGTCGTGGGGGAAAGCTAGCGATTTCTACACTGGGCATAAATTTAGAATAAATCCTAAATCTTAAAATACGCTGGTCGCACCCGTGAGCACAGTGCTCTCTCTGGCTGACTGGTGGACCCGGGCCCATGGTCAGCCTCTTCTCCTTCCTCCGGCTCTTTCTTCTTCCTCTCTCCCGCGCGCTTCCCTGCACTTTCTCCATCGGCGACGCCTAGCGCGTAGGGTACCAAGGCCGTACCGTGGTAGTGCGTGGCGCGCTAGCTGCCGGTGCAGCGTGCACTCACCTCGCGGGCCAGGCGCTGTCGGCACTTTCATGGATTCGCCCCAACACCGGGCGGTCGGGCGACGAGGCGCTGGTGGACCTCGCCCACCGCACACCGAGCTCGGGCTTATAAAATGACATGGCGTTCTCCTCTTCTTCCTCACACCTGGCCTCGCCTCCTTTTCTCTCTTCCTCCTCTGCTTCCGCTATGGAGCTCGAGACGAGGCGCTAATGGCGGAGGCGGCGCCGGACTGGTACGTGATCCTACTGTGCGGAGGGCTGGCAGCGGTGTTGGGGCTCTCGGTGCTTCTGTGTGTGATGATCCTCGACGATCGTCGTGATGCCGCTGCTCGGCTGTTGGCTCTCCGTGGTGGCGGTGGCCATGATGAGTAGGTGGGGTGTGCCGGGTGATAACTGTTGTTCGGAGGTGCTTAGTTGGACGCAACACAGTTGCATAATTTTGCAAGCAGTGTATGTGTTCGTGTAATTGTGGGGGTGAGTCTGCTGCCTTGTGGCTGTGTGAAATAAATGATCTATGTCGTGAGAAAACATATGATGCGGCAACTCAGGAAAAAGAAATCACGCTCCAGGATTTCTCGCGATGGAAATCAGTAATACATTAAAGTCCAAAAGCGACAGAGCTGCTTATATTAATGATTTACTCGCTGTGAAACTCGGGGCACTAAACATAAGTTACAACACATAAATAAAAATGCGACAATAAATACAGCGGTGCATCTAAATTGAAAACGGTAATTGGACGGGGTCTTGAGAAAACGTTTCCGGTACTAGGATACACTCTTCTTCTATCGGAGGGAGTGGATTGACCAGTCGATGTATGTGTCTCTCTGGTCGGGCCTCGAAGATCTCGCCGATGGCGATCCGAGGGTTTAAATCATGAGGCTTTGCAGATAACCCATCACATGTTGGGTTAAACGTTCTTGCGCGATGAAGTATTGGACGAGGTTGGCCAAGACTGGGTCTCTCTCAATACGTCCACCTGGAAAGGATGTTACTCCTCCGGTGCTGCACGGCTCGAAAATAATAATACCCTTGTTCACGGGCGAGGGTACCGCGGAATCGAAGGCGAGAAAGCGCCACACGCAGCAACTTCTACGGCCATGTGCGGGGTTGGCATAGATTTCCCCACGAAGGACACTTATGTGGGGTCTTGGTTCGGGTTTACGGGCGGGATGTGCACGGCTGCCCAATATCTCGAGGTGGAAGGGGTGATCCTCGATTTGAACAGCTCGTACTGGGGTGGCTGGGTAGCGCCCATGGTACTGCGGGTAAAATCCCACAATATCTTGACAAAACTACCTGGGGTAGCATCTGGAGTCCTCAGATAAATACTAGGGCTCGGCATGGCAGGAAATGGTTGTGGGGATGGTGCACAAAGTGAAGGGTGCTTGGCAAGGTCACTCGGTGGCCCTTTTTATAGCACCGGGGCTGGGTCTTTTACCATTGTAAAAAGTAAAGACTTGGCCGGCTCAGCTCGGGTCAACCACAGATACACATATCTCACTAAAGTGACGTATCACTGTGGGGGTTGTCGGGGCGGTTTTTTGGTAGTTGCGCCAAGGATAGAGAAATCACATTGCATGCTAATACATCCATACAAGACTACTATATAAAACAGACGCACGATGCCAGGCTGCATTAATTTAAGGGATCACAGGATTACAAAGCGAGGATACACTGGGACTCGCTATTACTCGAGTGACTTAGTCTACTTCGTTTACATCCAAGTGGGCGTCCCTTGTGGACGTCGAGGCTTCTCCACGGTTCTCACCGCCGAATTTGGCTGGAGAGGGCTGAGGGCTGCAGGCTCGGGGTAGTGATGATGACCGCCACGGGATTCTTGACTACAACCCGCTGGAGTGTGCTCCTGTGAGGCGGCGGCACTTCGGGGTCATCAAAGCACCTTGGTCGACGGCTGGGCTGACCTCGTGGTCTCGATCGGTTGTCCAAACAGCACGACTGGATTGTCGGCGCGGTTCGATCTCCTCCTCGCCGGGCTCGACGAACTAGCTCTCCACGGGCTGCACCAGATCAATAGTGATTTGATCGAATAGGTCCTCCAAAGGCACTTACATAGCGCACTAGATGCAGAATGCAGGTCTGTCTCGTGATCACCATTGGCAACTTGGGGTGGTCTACCATACCCTTCACGCCTGGGGTAGTAGTGGAACGAGCGGCAGTTAACTCTGGGCGACAGGTGCCGGAGATGAACTATAGCCTCTTGAGCAGCTAGTTGGATGGCTTATGCTCAAAGGAAGTAGTTCTTCCGTGAACTCAGAGGGCGCCGGTGCCAGACCCTCACCGTAGATATGTACAAAGGCCCTGAATTGACGGCTCTCACCACTTATGGGTCCTTGGTACACCACATATTCGGGAGGCTCTTCTAACGATAGGCACGACGGGTAAGGTTTATAGTATGGTCACAAAACCTCCAAGGTTGGTTGTCTGTAGTCTCATGGTGTACTATGGGACCAGGCATTGTGGCTTGGTTTTGGGGTAGCGGCTATGCTGGTCTGGGTTGAGACGAGCGCGTCCCTTTTTATAGAAAAAGGGGACGGAGTCTTCCTTCGCACGCTATGAATGAGACGCCTTTGGTGCTGATCACTGGTGGGTGATAGACGGGCTAGTTGATAGGTTGGGCACCACGCGTAAAGCGCCGGGTCACCGTGGTGGCTATCTTGTGCGAGAAGCTTGGCTGAGGTCTTGGTTATGGCTCGGTGGGTTATTAGCCTAACTTTATTGACCTGGCTAAGATAGGATTAGCCAATGGTCAGCCTCGCTCTGATACCAAGTCTGTGGCGACCGATTCTCCGGGTGCTAATCCCAGGAAAAATGGTCCTTGTGCTTATCAACCCCAGGATAACTGTTAGCTGATAAGGCACTAACTTGATACAGAAAATCCAAGCAAAAATACAATATATGTAGTACAAGACCATTCTGGCCTGTGAGTACAACAAAAGGTTTTTCTAAAGGTTGATGGCGGAAGCAGGTTATGAAATATCCTCGTCTATGGGAGTCCATTTCCCACAGGAACAGCTGACCAGGTTAACTCCTATCTTCGCATGGCTGCTATCATCGTTGCTTAGGTTCTGGGACTGTCATCGCAACGCTCCTCTCCAAGCAAGGAAATCTGGCCAAGACAATAGCCAGGGACAAGCCATTGAGTACTTTGAATGTACTCGCAAACATAATGAACACAGGCATGATTTAATAAAGATGTGATGAAAATATATTATGCTCAAGACGTTAGTCACATTAGATAAGTTAAACTCTGTTGCGTGCAAGCATGTTATTTATGGATATGGAATAATATGGTAGTATAAAAATCATGAAGTAAATAACACCAAAGAAATGCCCAATCGGGCGTCTGAGCGACACCGCATAGAGGGCTTATAAATAAACAAGAACAATGTTATAGCGATCAAGCGCCCGAGCGACACCGCATAAAGGGCTTTAAAAGAAATGCTACGTCGGCGCCCGAGCGACACCGCATAAAGGGCTTTAAAAGAAATGTTACGATCGAAGGCTCGAGCGACACCGCATAAAGGGCTTTAAAAGAAATGCCACAATCAAGGCCCGAGCGACACCACATAAAGGGCTTTAAAAGAAATGCTACGATCAAGGCGCCTCGAGCGACACCGCATAAAGGGCTTTAAAAAAATGCCACAATGAATATCCAGGAGGTAGAACCATCCTGTGGATATTCGATAATACCATAAAAATATCACGGGTTAGTCCACATCCAAAATAGTAATCATAAATTATCACAAGTCACAATCGTGCTTCCAGGTTTAACAGTTTCACCTCCGAAGACCGACACTAAGACCGACACTTGACCCATCCCAAACTGTAATCCTTAACCATGGACACGGGTATTCGGATAGGTTTAATCTCTGCAGAGGGTGTACTCTTTACCCACGAGTAACGGATTTCTTTAGTCCATCGGGACTAATTCCGTCTACGGTCTTTTTGTTGAGAACACACCTAACTTGCACACACCAGCTTAACTCACATGTGTCTGGAATCACCCACGACACCTGTTAAGCAAACTCTAAGTGGGGAGGCCACAACCTCGACGTAACATGGGATCAAAAAATTTATACCACAAGAAATCGGGAGCTACCCCCTTTCGGCTACAACCGAAACACCCATGCTCCCGGACCCGGTGGTATGACTACCGGATGCCTCCAGTACCTTCCACCACGGCCTCTCTGTACGGTGTGTGCTAGGAAAGGGTTGACAACTTACTGAACCGTACCCTACTTGGTGTAGGGACGAGTGGTAGTACGAAGCAAGTATGGGGGTTACTGGCACAAGACTCGATCTACGGTCGACTCAGAGGTTGTAATATTTCTTGCATGATTAGCATAACAATGCATATATCTCAAACAACAGATGGAAACATCACGCGACATCCCCTCATGTCATACCGACACGACTGCCTCGACGGAGGACTAGGGACAAGCCCGTGTCTACCCAAGACAGATGCCTTCCGCCTTTCCTTCCGTATGCATGGAAGACGATGACGGTGATTTCCATCACAAATCAGGTCAACTTCATTAGCATAAACCCATTAATATGCACCCATGAAAAGGATCACATCCTCACATAAAATGACGCATGCATGTGTCGGGGTGGTGTTGCCACCGTGCTATGCAACACACACAAAAATTCACCAGGTTTAAGAATGCTTGCCTTCAGGTCATGGGAAGGAAGGGTGCATCCAAATCATCATGAAATCTTCAAAAACCCTATTTAAAATAATATAATTGAATTAACACACATAATAAAAACAGCACAAAAAGTTGTCTTGAATTTTTTTAAATAAATCTTAAAATAAACTAGACAATATTTGAGAGAGGTAGCAAAAAGAATCAATTCATTTGGAGTTGTATTTAAAAAGTTATCGATAGTCAAAGTTCTGGTCAAATCTGATTTTAAAATAAAACAGAAAAACAGAAAAACGGTTCGATTAGACACGTACACGTCGAAAGCTTAATCTGGAAATAGGTTTCCACTTACTCTGCGTGGACCATGCATGGTCACTGACAGTGGGTCCTAGGTGGCCCACTAGTCAGGTTTGATTAGTCCGCCTCCCATCTTCTCCCTCTGTCCCGAGAGACCGTCGCCGTCTAACGGCGGGTCCTTGAGGGAAGCTGAGGGCGGGGATGGATCCGCGGGTCGAGGGTGATCCTACTGGTAGTCGCTGGGTCGGCGGGGGCGGTGTGGGCTGCCGGCGGCGAGCTTCGCGGCGGAGGAAAGCTTCGGGGCGAAGTGGTTTTGGGGCCGCGGTGGTTCCCGCTCGAACTGGATTAGGGGGATGTGATCACGAGAGGAAGGGGAAGTTCCTGGTGGAGAGAGTGGAGAGGGGGATGCCCTGGTTGTGCCGGAATGGCCGGGTTAGTGGCGGCGGCTGGAGTTGCTGGAGAGGTTGAAGATGGCCTGCTCCCCTCCAATTGGCGGCTAGGGTGGCACTAGCGAAACGACATGAGGCTGCCTGCGTGCGGGTTTGAGCTCGGGGCCTCCTTATATAGCGTGGCCAGGTTGGTCCGAGGCGGCCGGCGATAAGAACAACGGCGAACCGACGTTCTGTAGCAGCAGGGGGGTCATGGCGACGACGGAAGCTAGGCGACACGCTTATGGATGAGTACGCATCGCGCACAAGGGCAGGTGGCGAGCCGGGTGGCTTTGGCGGCGCGGACCACGGTCGGGCTGCTAGCGGCTGGTAGCTAGCCGCCACGGCCATCCGGCGGTGGCGCCTGGGGTGCCTGTGGGTGGTCGGGTGGCGTGGCGGTGCAAGGGGACACGACGACTTTGGCTGGGGGCCGGGTTTTGAGGCGGGTGACGCGCGGCTCGGGTGCTAGTGGGTGCCAACGACGCCTGGCGCGCCAGCAGCACACCCGGGGTGTGCTCGACGAAATGCCAGGGCAGCCTAGATTGTTCCAAACCACAAGGGAGTTACCAGAAAGGGGTTATGGGCTAGGGCAAAACCTTAGGACATGCTGGGTAGGTCAGGGGCTCAAGTTCACAATGTAAACTTGAAATCGTGCCAAAACTGGTCATGTACTCAAGGTGTTTGACAAAATGCCAAAGGCACCTAGGTAGCTCTTGGAGTGGCCAAATTCTCCAGATCAGTGTCTCTATGGATATAAGAGAGGGTGGTGAAGTCAGTTTGCAAAAAGGAGAAACTTGCTAGTGCAAGTTTTGCAAAACTACACTTCTGGAGAGGGAGTGAGTGGCATCATTACATGGACCAAAAGTGTTCCAAATAGAGCATGCTCCTGGACTTAGGGGTTTTGCAGGGTTGACTACAAGCATGAGAAAACACAAGGTCATTAGAGCAAGAAATAATAGAGTTGTAGTAGAAAACACAAGTCTGGTCCAGAATGAAAAAGAGGCTGTTGCACTCAAATTTTCCAAAGAACATCACTATGTTTTTGCATAAAGTTGGATGGCATGCTACTACTGATATCTCATAATTTTGGTGGAGGCTCTGGGGAAATATTTAATTGGGTTGCAGTGCAAAAATGTCCACTGGACCAGAGAAGAAAAATAGGTGTAAAACTCAAAATATGCAATGAAATACTTATATTAATGCACACAAGTGATTTATGGACATCTCATGACATCTCCAAATTTTGGTTGGAATTTTAAGTGATTCTATCAAATGGTTGTAGTACAAACAGAGCTCCAAAAATTTAAAACCATCCATTTTTAATGAATAAAGCTCAGGATGAAATGATCTAATAAATAAATCCACTGATTAAGAAAATGTTATAATGAGCTGGCATAAAAGTCCAATACATTTTGGAAAGCTCCACTTGGGAAAAGACGAAAAACTCCTTAACAATAAAAGAAGAGTTCTGAAAATCCACAGAAATAAAAATTTAAAACTCCTGGCAAATTTTTTTAATATCAAAAACTTGGCCAGAAAATTTGGGGTGTTACAATTACAAGAGTTGATCTACCACGAGATCGTAGAGGCTAAACCCTAGAAGCTAGCCTATGGTATGATTGTTGTTGTCCTACGGACTAAACCCTCCGGTTTATATAGACACCCGATGGGGCTAGGGTTACACAGAGTCGGTTACAAGGGAGGAGATCTACACATCCGTATTGCCAAGCTTGCCTTCCACGCCAAGGAGAGTCCCATCCGGACACGGGACGAAGTCTTCAATCTTGTATCTTCATAGTCCAATAGTCCGACCAAAGGATATAGTCTGGCTGTCCGGAGACCCCCTAATCCAGGATTCCCTCACCCACCATTACAGCTTGCATCATGGGTCAACAAGGGGCTGGACTGGGGATCAGTTGATGAAGTGTAGACTTTACGGAGCCGCATCCGAACCCTCCTCGAGGGAGACATTGATCTTGTCAACGTGATCCAAGTGATGTTAGTTCGCCGAATCATGCCGTGCCAGCGCAGGTCTCGCCGCACGTGGGAGTTTAATCCAGAAGGACCACAAACCCTTCAACACTTCTTCGGCACCACACACAATGGGATGTGGAAGTTATTTTTGGGAAGCGGAAACACTGGCCGGACATCACCAAAGATGTTGGCCTTTACTGCAACCGTCTGGATACCCCGGTAAGCACTTGGCTCCCGAACACTTTATAATTATGCATACCGTAATATGGTACTAAGCAAGCTATCTTCTTCCAGGGCTGGACAAACAAGGCGGAACTAATTATGTATTCGGCCCCTCTGCCCGAGGGCCCAACGGATCCTGTTCTAACAAGGATGCTGGCCCTGGCACCATACCATATGCCTGTGAAGGAGGGCGAGGTGGAGAGTGAGAGGACCAAAGATGGCCCCTATTCCAAGGGTGCATCGGACATTGTGTCTGGAGGAATCAAAGTCCCCCTATCCAAAGAGAAAAGTGAAGGGGGAGCACTCTCTCCCTTCCTCCTAGGAAGAGAAGGGCCGCCTCCGAGGATGGGGAGAAGCAGGCATCTAAGCGATGCAAGATGCCTCAGGAGGCCGGCTCGGGATTGGAGGATGTCGAAGCATAGTCTCATGACGAGGACAAGCCTCAGGCCAAATCGTAAGTGAATCAAGGCCGTTTTAAACATGTCCCGTTCCTTTCTTATAATGCCCGGAATGTATATTCTTTGTTTTTGCAGTTCAGCACGCAGTCTTTGTCAACATTCCTTTTCCTCGGGGGACCTTCTCCCAGAGATGATGGAAAGCGAGACGCCCCCACCGGATTCCCGTCCAATAGGGCGGACGACTTGGAGGTGTTGTCGCGGAGGGTCTCCCCCGACCAACAAGTGGTGCAAGGGATGATGAAGACATTGCCCGAAGGTAATACTTCGGTGGCCTAGGGTCCAGGGGAAAACAATGAGGGCCCCGGACAGTCCGATATACAGCCGGATACGAATGAACGGATCCCTTCGAAGGGTGGCCATACTGTTACGGCAGCCTCCGGAGACCCAGAGGCGCCGGATATCTTGACGAACATGCTACGGCAGGCGTCCGTCTCAGAGGAACATCGTACCTTAATGGGCACGGTGGTTGAAAAGGTCTAGTCCACGAAGAGCGGATTGGATAAGGCCTTTGCGAGCCTACTAAGAGGCTTCGAGGTTTGTACTGTAATATGTGCAATTGTGTTTTATTCACAAAATACACCTGTGTATAGATAGTAACCCCTGAGACTCAGGTTGTCTTCCCATGGGAGGCGAACGGAGGATCAAGAAGAAACATTCAAGGATTAATCTGATTTACTTGAACACAGGCTGCTTCCCCCCGGCAACTTCCCAGACTATGGATATTGCCGAGCTGCAACGAAAGCTTGATATGGCCGGGGATGACATTGCGTTAATCAATGTGCGTCTTGACGAATCGCAAGGCATGTGTTCGGGGCAGTCCCTTCACATACATGTTTGTGATATAAGCATAATGCTGAAATTTATATACTGCAATATGAATGGCAGATGGTGCTGCCACCATTGAAATTCTTCGGGCGGAGCTGGCCCGGGCCAAGGAGCAGGCCTAGTGTAGTAATGCGGCAGCCGAAAAGGCATCGACTGATTTAAAGGCCGAACAAGCTGCTCGGTGTCAAGACTAGGAGAAGATATCCACGATGGCGCTGGAACTAAAACAATGCTGCTAGCCACTGTGAACTCCTTGAGAAGGAGAATGAAGCCAAAATGGCTAAAGTTGACAAGGCCTTATGAGATGAAAGGGAAGCACGGTCTAAATCCAGACCGTCCGTGAGGAGATCCGGCAAGCTAGGGAGATTACATCTGGTGAGCCATTTTTGCAACAGACTAAGTTCGGCGATCCGAACTATGCTGAGCTTAACCAGTTATGGAGTTCTCCGGACGAGTTTTTAGACTTGCCGAAGAGTTCTTCCGATGCGGCGCAGTTTTACTAGGCGCGGGAGGGGTATGCAACGGAGAAGCTTTTCTGGTCGCAATTCATCACGTCGAAGCGCCCCCTGTTGCTAAATGAGCAGATGTCCCAGTGGTCCGAGCTTCATAGGATATCCGGCGCTGCCATGAAGAACGTCATAACCCGGTTATGGACAACTGAGCATGTTCCGAATAATTACTTCGACTTGGTGCAACGTCTTGTTGGTGCGATGCCACGTATCGACGCTGTGAAGCGGTTGGTATGCATCGAGAGTGCACGGATGGCCCTTGCCCGTGTCAAGACATTCTGGGGGAAGATGAAGGCCATCGATGTTGCAGTGAAGAGTCCACCCAAGGGCAAGGACCACCAAGAACTGGAGCACTATTTTGAAGATGTCCTCATGGCTGCCCGCTTGATAGAGGGCCAGTGCTCGAAATACATAATGTTCGAGTGAGGTGTATGAGAATTGTACGAGACAATTTTATAGTTAATCTGTTTTTATATATTGCTTGAAAGTTTGTGTTCCTCCTGTGCGGCCATTTTAATATAATCTGAAAGTTTTCCAGTCATCGGCTTCAGCCCCCTCATGGGAAGTACGTGGGTGTTCGGAAAAGCATTTGATCACTCTTGACCCAACGTCTTGGTCCGTGAAGGAGGTGTCAATGCGGCGAACCAGGCAACCAGACTATAGGGCGTTAACACTTCCACTTGGCCATAGGAGTTTTATGGTGGGTCTATGACATAGCCCCTGGTATGTATGCGGCTTATTCATATGATGTGTGTACATATTTGACCGAAAAGAGGTCCTTCATGTGAAACGGAGGAATCACTAGAGATTCCGATAAGTCATCGAGTGGTTGACCAGTTCTCGCCGCATCATGACAGTCAGTTTTTGGCTTTCTCTACTGAGGTGCGGAGCCAGGTGAACCGGAAGCACAATCGCAGTAGTTCTCCCTTTACTACCCTAGCCGATAGAGCGGAACGTAGGATAGCAAGCACAGGAGCCGGGCAACCCAACTATTGACCCAAGACATGATTCAGAGCTGATGCATATAAGGCCAAACTCGCGACGCCGAAGTATGCTGCAAGAGCTGTTCGGACTTTGTTGGCAACTCAATTGTTCCCATACTGAGCCCCTCGCAAGTTTAAGCCGGGGTATATCTGTGAAACAACCATAGGAGGTGTGTTCACTTGCGGAAAGACGCGGATAAATAATACTGGTAATGTGAACTGGGACCTGAGCGATATGCCAAAGATTACTTGATATATATAAAGGCCACAACCACGGCTATTTGATATGCGCTGGGTCGAAGGCAGAGGAAAAGGGCATGTTACAAGCTCGAAAAAGAGTGCGGTCTACAAAAAGTTATTTTGGACCTCCTATCGCACGTCTGCGCCGCCTGACCTCGGCGGGGGGAATCCTTGAAGGAAGTAGCCCCGTAGGTGAGTGTACGGATCCGAACTCTGATAGAGTCGGTCTTAGATGTTTCTCCTTTGCGCCACTTGTTTTTGAGAGGTAATGAAGAAAGAAAGAAAAACAGGAAAGTAGATTAAAAATGTTACCGGAGTGCTTGCAGACTTGTTCGTATTATACTTCCGACAATGCCCATGCTATCTTAAGCGCGTAGTTATGTATGCGTGGTATAGTTTTAACGGGTATATGAGATGGGCAACGGAAGCCGAACTGCTATTTCTGCTCCGGATTTGATCGATCTTCGGGGGGAAATTGCATCTGGCCTTCGGCACTTGGCTGGTGAACCATTCTGTCGTCCCTATTTCCTGGCGGCCCCCTTCCCTTGTGTTCGGCGTTGGGCTTGCCGGCCTGCTTGAGGACCCAATAGTTTCTGTTGGTATGATTAGCTGGTTTATTGGGGTGGCCGTGAATCTAGCAGGGTCGGTCCAATATCTTGTCTAGGTTGGATGGTCCGTCTCTATTCACCTTGAATGGCTTTTTCCGTCGACCAGGCTTAGGATTGCCGAATCCTGCGTTGACCGATGTGTCGCGTGATCTTTCATTATCATTGCGACTGTTGTGTTTACTTTGTCGTGGCTTGCCGTTGCCGTCTCTGATTTCGGAAGTGCCTGGGTCACTGGTGCTATTGCTTCTACAAGCGAGCCAGCTGTCTTCTCCCGCGCAAAAGCGGGTCATTAGAGCTGTAAGGGCTATCATGGATCTAGGTCTTTCTTGACCGAGGTGGCGTGCAAGCCATTCATCCCGGACGCTGTGTTTAAAGGCCGCAAGGGCTTCTGCGTCCGGATAGTCGACGATTTGGTTCTTTTTAACTAAGAACCTAGTCCAGAGCTGCCTGGCTGACTCTCCGGGCTGCTGGACAATGTGAATTAAGTCATCGGCGTCCGGTGGCCGGACATATGTTCCTCGAAAGGTTTCGCGAAAGGCGTCCTCCAAATCTTCCCAGCTGCCAATAGAATTTTCGGGCAGACTGTTTAACCACTACCGAGCTGGTCCTTTGAGTTTTAGTGGTAGGTATTTGATGGCATGAAGGTCGTCCCCATGGGCCATGTGGATATGGAGGAGGAAGTCCTCGATCCATACCGTGGGATATGTTGTTCCATCGTATGATTCAATATTCATAGGTTTGAACCCTTCTGGGAATTGATGCTCCATTACTTCGTCTGTGAAGCAAAGAGGGTGCGCGGCACCTCTAAGTTGGGCCACACTGCGACGTACCTCCGATGGAGTCTGTTTGTGGTTTTCGGCCCGGGCGTGGCTAGGTTTGTCACGTATGGATAGGTGATCGTCGTCGCGTGTTGAGGTATGTCCTTGCGATCCGTAGGTCGCTCTTGGGTGTCCCTGCTCTGCTACCCGGGGCCTGGTGACGGTCGTGTGCAGAATCCCGAGCTGCTTTGTTCTTGCCTTTACGGTGAGGTGGGGCGGTCTGGTGTTCGGCTTGAGTTGCCGCTTTACCGGGACCAAGTTGTGGTTGACCTGACGTCCTGTGCGATAATGGCGCGGGCTTGAGCGCCCTGTCGTCACCCTGGGGTAGCAATCTACTCTTCGGGTAGCTTTTGGCTAGGCCACTAAGGCAGTATTCTTCGGCGGCTAAGACTTTGGTCCATCTATCATTGAGCAGATCTTGGTCGGCTCGAAGTTGCTACTGCTTCTTTTTCATGCTCCTTGCGGTGGCTATTAGTTGGTGCTTGAAGCACTCCTGCTTAAGAGGTTCCTCAGGCACGATAAAATCCTCGGTGTCGAGGCTCACCTCATCCTCAGAGAGCGGAAGGTATTTATCGTCCTCCGAATCTTCGTACTTGGCCTGCTTACCAGGGCTAGCCTGCCCATCTTCCCATTCATCTTGGTCATTAGCTGTATCAATGGGGTCTTCGTTGTCTTCGGCATCATCGTCCATACCGTCAATGTTGTCGGAGTCGTAATCAAGTGTATCGGTCGAATCCTCGGCCGTGGCTATGAAGTGGGTGGTGGGTGGGAAGCAAAATTCTCCGCCGCCAGCCCCTGGTTCGAGCCGGATATAGTTCGGTTGTGAGTCCTTTGTCAAGGACATGTTTTTAACGAGTTTAGCACATCGCCCAAAGGCGAGTGCTGGAAGATGTCCGTGGCGCCGAATTTGAAGATCGATAAACGATCAAGCTCGGCGTCCGCAGGCTCACATGGTTCGGAACTTACGGCCGAAGACGAGTCCGAAGTTCCGGTGAGCAAGACATCGTGAGAGGTTGAGTCTATGTGCGGCTCCAATGCCGTGGAATCTGTGGCCTCCGTAGTGGGATAAATCCTCCTGTCCTTGGATGGCGTGGCTTGCCCCGGATCTAGGGCAAGAGCGGTTATAGGAGCAATCTCCTGGATGCGGCCAGATGACAGATTTAGGTCATGATCATCTGGGTAACCGGGAGCGGCTACCGCGGTCTCGAATCCAGTGAAGATCAAGTCTCCATGGATGTCCGCAACGTAGTTCAAGCTCCCGAATCTGACCTGATGGCCAGGGGCGTAGCTTTCGATCTGCTCCAGATGGTCAAACGAGTTGGCCCGCAGTGCGAAGCCACCAAACACGAAGATCTGTCCGGGGAGGAAGGTTTCTCCTTGGACAACATCATTATTGATGACCGAAGGGGTCATCGAACCTTTTGGCGACAGGACAGAGGAACTCTCAATGAAAGCACCAATGTCGGTGTCATAACCGGCAGATCTCGGGTAGGGGGTCCCGAACTGTGCGTCTAAGGTCGATGGTAACAGGAGACAAGGAACAAGATGTTTACCCAGGTTCGGGCCCTCTCTATGGAGGTAATACCCTACGTCCTGCTTGATTGATATTGATGAATATGAGTATTACAAGAGTCGATCTACCTTGAGATCGTAATGGCTAAACCCTATAGGTCTAGCCTGTATGGCTATGATGATGAGTGTCCTATCCGGACTAAGTCCTCTGGTTTATATAGACACCGGGAGGATCTAGGGTTACACAAGGTCGGTTACAAAGAAGGGAATCTACATATCCGGTCGTCAAGCTTGCCTTCCACACCAAGGAGAGTCCCATCCGGACTCGGGTGCAGCCTTCGGTCTCTCTTCATGGCCCATTAGTCCGGCCCATGGCTAACAGGCAGGACGCCCAAGGACCCCTTAGTCCAGGACTCCCTCAAGGAGAGGGAAGGAAAAGGTGGGAGGCATGCCCCCCTAGCCCAATCCGAATTGGGAGGGCCCCCCTTTCCTTTCTCCTCTCCTCCCCTTCCTTCTCTCCTACTCCTACTACAATGAAGGGGGGATCCTACTCCCGGTGGGAGTAGGACTCCCCTAGGGCGCGCCATAGAGAGGGCTGGCCCCTCCCCTCCTCCACTGCTTTATATACGGGGGAGGGGGCACCCCATAGACACACAAGTTGATCATTGATCTTTTAGCCGTGTGCGGTGCCCCCCTCCACCATAATCTACCTCGGTCATATCGTAGCGGTGCTTAGGCGAAGCCCTATTCTGGTAGCATCATCATCATCGTCATCATGCCATTGTGCTGACGAAACTCTCCCTCGAAGCTCTACTGGATCGTGAGTTCGCGGGACGTCACCGAGCCGAACGTGTGCAGATTGTGGAGGTGCCATACCTTCGGTGCTAGATCGGTCGATCATGAAGACGTACGACTACATCAACCGCGTTGTCATAAAGCTTCCGCTTACGGTCTACGAGGGTACGTAGACGATACTCTCACCTCTCTATGCTATGCATCACCATGATCTTGCGTGTGCGTAGGATTTTTTTTGAAATTAGTACGTTCCCCAACAGTGGCATCCGAGCCAGGCTTATGCGTAGATGTTATATGCACGAGTAGAACACAAAGGATTTGTGGGCGTGGGTATATATATATTGCTTGCCGTCACTAGTTGATTCTTGATTCAGCTGCATTGTTGGATGAAGCGACCCGGACCGACATTACGCGTACGCTTACGCGAGACTGGTTCTACCGACGTGCTTCACGCACAGGTGGCTAGTGGGTGTCTGTTTCTCCAGCTTTAGTTGAATCAGATTCAATGAACATGGTTCTTTTTGAAGATCAAAAAGCAATCACTATACCGCGTTGTGGTTTTTGATGCGTAGGTAAGAACGGTTCTTGCTCAGCCCGTAGCAGCCACGTAAAACTTGCAACAACAATGTAGAGGACGTCTAACTTGTTTTTGCAGGGCATGTTGTGATGTGATATGGTCAAGACATGATGCTAAATTTTATTGTATGATATGATCATGTTTTGTAACAAAGTTATCAGCAACTGGCAGGAGCCATATGGTTGCCGCTTTATTGTATGAAATGCAATCGCCATGTAATTGCTTTACTTTATCACTAAGCGGTAGTGATAATCGTAGAGGCAATAGTTGGCGAGACGACAATGATGCTTCGATGGAGATCAAGGTTTCAAACCGGTGATGATGGTGATCATGACGGTGCATTGGAGATGGAGATCAAAGGCACAAGATGATGATGGCCATATCATATCACTTATTGAGGGAGTCCCGGGTTAGGGGGTGTCCGGATAGCCGAACTATCACCGTTGGCCGGACTCCTGGACTATGAAGATACAAGATTGAAGACTTCGTCCCGTCTCCGGATGGGACTTTCCTTGGCGTGGAAGGCAAGCTTGGCGATACGGATATGTAGATCTCCTACCATTGTAACTGACTCTGTGTAACCCTAACCTATCCGGTGTCTATATAAACCGGAGGGTTTTAGTCCACAGGACGATCAACAATCATACCATAGGCTAGCTTCTAGGGTTTAGCCTCTACGATCTCGTGGTAGATCTACTCTTGTACTACCCATATCATCAATATTAATCAAGCAGGAGTAGGGTATTACCTCCATCGAGAGGGCCCGAACCTGGATAAAAACATCGTGTCCCTTGTCTCCTGTTACCATCCGCCTAGACACACAGTTCGGGACCCCCTACCCGAGATCCGCCGGTTTTGACACCGACACTTATATTGATTGCATGTGATGTTTATCCTTTATGCATCTTATTTTGCTTAGTTTGACGGTAGCATTATAAGATGATCTATCACTTAATATCAAGGTATAAGTGTTCTCCCTGAGTATGCACCGTTGCTACAATTCATCGTGCCGAGACACCACGTGATGATCGGGTGTGATAAGATCTACGTTCACATACAACGGGTTCAAGCTAGTTTTGCAGACACAGAATACTCGGGTTAATCTTGACGAGCCTAGCATATGCAGATATGGCTTCAGAACACTGGAGACCGAAAGGTCGAGCGTGAATCATATAGTAGATATGATCAACATAGTGATGTTCACCATTGAAAATTACTCCACCTCACGTGATGATAGGGCATGGTTTGGTTGATATGGATCACGTGATCACTTAGATGATTGGAGATATGTCTATCTATGTGGGAGTTCTTAAGTAATTTGATTAATTGAACTTTAATTTATCATGAAATTAGTACCTGATAGTATTTTGCATGTCTATGATGTTGTAGATAGATGGCCCGTGTTGTTGTTCCATTGAATTTTAATGCGTTCCTAGAGAAAGCTAAGTTGAAAGATGATGGTAGCAACTACATGGACTGGGTCCATAAATTGAGGATTATCCTCATTGCTGCACAGAAGAATTACGTCCTAGAAGCACCGCTAGGCCAGATGTTATGAACACCTGGCAGAGCAAAGCTGATGACTACTCGATAGTACAGCGTGCCATGTGTCGGTGTCAAAACCGGCAGATCTCGGGTAGGGGGTCCCGAACTGTGCGTCTAAGGCGGATGGTAACAGGAGGCGGGGGACACAATGTTTACCCAGGTTCGGGCCCTCTCGATGGAGGTAATACGCTACTTCCTGCTAGATATGAGTATTACAAGAGTTGATCTACCACGAGATCGTAGAGCCTAAACCCTAGAAGCTAGCCTATGATTGTGATTGTTCCTTTCCTACAGACTAAACCCTCCGGTTTATATAGACACCAGAGGGGGCTAGGGTTAAACAGAGTCGGTTATAAGGGAGGATATCTACATATCCGAATTGACACGGGACGAAGTCTTCAATCTTGTATCTTCATAGTCCAACAGTCCGGCCGAATGATGTAGTCCGGCTGTCCGAGGACCCCCTAATCCAGGACTCCGTCAGTAGCCCCTGAACCAGGCTTCAATGAGGATGAGTTCGGCGCGCAGATTGTCTTCGGCATTGCAAGGTGGGTTCTTCCTCCGAATAGTCCATAGAATATTTTGAACACAAGGATAGTGTCCGGCTCTGTAAAAATAAATTCCACATACTACCGTAGAGAGTACAATATTTCCACAAATCTAATCTGCTGACAACTTTTCATAACATGGCATCACGCCATGGTCCGATCATTACGAACCGTTTTTCCCAGCCTGCCACTACACGTGTTGCGAGGCGGTTTCATTGGCACGTCTTGTCGAAGCAGAGATCGTGTACCCCTTATCACGGGATTCTCATCAATACGGATATGGGTAACCCAATCGTACCTGTTGGTATGACTCCTTGATTTTAGGCAAGTTCCAAATGGCCACGCGGAGGACGCTTGATATTCACCCCCTTTATAAAGGGGCCAAGGCCTGTCCTGTTCTTCTCGCGCTCGATCCTTCCCTTCCCCCACCTCGAATTCCAACATCCAAGGCTCAGGCTAAGCGCTTCGTACCTTTAATTATGTCCGGATCCAGCCTTCAAGGCCGGTGGATGGCCTCCTCTATCACAGAGGAGGACATCAAGAAGCTAAGAGAAGCCAAGTATCTGACCGCCAAAATCTCGCACAGGCTGCCTGCTCAAGGGCAGGTCATCCCCACTCCTGAACCCAACGAGAGTGTCGTATTTGTTTCCCACTTCCTCCGAGGGCTAGGCTTTAGTCTTGATCCCTTTGTTAGAGGGCTTATGTTCTATTATGGGCTTGATTTGCATGATCTAGCTCCAGATTCCATCCTTCACATCTCGTCGTTTATCATCGTGTGTGAGGCCTTCTTCCGCATCCCCCCACACTTCAGCCTATGGCTCAAGACCTTCAATGTGAAGCCGAAGGTAATCGATGGGCGACACGCAGAATACGGAGGTGCCATAGTAAGCAAAGGCGCCGATGCCCCCATGGCCAAAGGGTTCCTTCCCGGAGGTGTCCATCTTATGGCAACGGGAGTGGTTTTACATCACAGCTCCCCGAGGTACTAAGTGGGAAGCTGCCCCTGCCTTCTGCTCGGGCCCCCCGCGACAACTGGCGTCATGGGTCAACAAGGCGCTGGACTGGGGGCCAGTAAATGATGCGCCGACATTACAGAGTCGCATCCGAGATCTCCTTCAGAGAGATATCAACCTTGTCAAGGTAATGCAAGTCATGCTAGTTCGTCGAGTCCTGCCTTGCAAACGTCGACCTCTCCGTATGTGGGAGTTCAACCCGGAAGGACCGCGAACTATTCAGCAATTCTTCGGTGTGAAGCTCGAAGAGATGTATGGATTGTTCTTCGGATCACGAGTAAAGTGTCCAGACACCACCGAGGATGCGGGTCTAAGCTACAATCGTCCAGATACCCATGTAAGTAATTCCGCGACCGAACACGCTATCTTTTTATTTATCACAACATCATTCTGAAAAGTCGCTCTTTGACCAGGACTGGATAAAAAAGGCGAAGATGATCAGGTGTTCGGCCCCCCTCCCGAAGGCTCACCCGGATCCTGTACTAGCCAGGATGCTTGAGCTTGCACCTTATCAAGTGCCATCGGGGGAAGATAAAGGGAGGAATGAAGAAGCCGCAAGTGGGCCTCACGCATTACTCATCCAAACCGGGGGAATTAGTGTCTCCGCGAAGGAGGATAATCGGGGAGAAGAATCTGAAATTCCCTCTCCCCAAGGAAGGAAAAGGACCACCTCTGAAGACTTGGAAACAAGGGTTTCCAAACGAGGGAAGAAACCTTCGCCAGGGGCCCTACCCCGGAGGGCTTTCTTACCGCACAATTCCCGCAAGGGGATCAGCCCTCCACCGAGCTGTAAGTAAACAAGAGTGCTTTATAGTAAATATGTCCTGTTTTATTTCTAAGGACAATAACCGAGACGTATGTCTTGTACTTCGGATCGTAGCCCTTCTCAACAGAGTTCGTCTTCGGGGGATCTTCTTCTGGAGATGATGGAGAGCGAAACGCCTCCCCTTGTCTCCCCGCCTCGAGGGGCGGACGACCCTGAGGTGTCATCACGGAGGCATTCTCCTGATCCGCCAAGGCCAGAAGGTAACCCTTCGGCCACCCGAAGTCCGGAGTATTCGGCTCCTAAGGAGAGCAACAAAAAGAGTCCGGGACTGTCCGATGCACGACCGGACGCACTGACGGGTCTTCTGGAGCAAGCGGCTATCTCAGAGGCGCATCGTACTTTAATGGGTACGGTGGTTGAGAGGATTCCATCCGCCAAAAGTGGATTGCATGAAGCTTTTATGAGCCTGCTAAGAGGCTTTGAGGTATGCAAAGTAATATGTATATTTTTTTTGACGGTACCGCACACGCTAGGTGTGCCCTATGCAGATAGTAGCCCCTGAGACTCTGGTTGCTGTCCAAAGGCGGCAAACAGAGGATCATAGTCCCAGGTAATGATCATGTTGCTTTTGTGTGCAGGCGGTTGAGGGTCCGGTGGCTGGCCGTACTGCTGAGTTTGCCAAACTGAGGAGGCAGCTTGACGCGGCAGATGCCGACATCACGCTTGTGAACAATCGGCTTGACGAGGCATAGGGTATGTATTTCCGGGTGGTCAACAAATATTAAGAGGAGCATGATGCTAGTATCTATAATATGTTATTTATTGCAGATGGAGCTGCCGCCGTGGAGACCCTTCAGGCGGAACTTGCCCAAGCCAAGGAACAAGCAGGATAAGCGATGCGGCAGCCCTAATGGCGGCTGAAGAGTTAAAAGCTGAACAGGCTGCTCATCGCCAGAGCGAAGATAAAATAGCCGAGATGGCTGTTGAGCTGAAGGATGCCACCGACCGGTATGAGCTTCTTGAAAAGGAAAGCCAGGCGAAAGCGACGGACCTGAAGAAAGCCATGGTAGCAGCCAAGGAAGCCCGCTCTAAAATCATAGCAGCGAAGGAGGAGCTTCGCTGCGGAGATATCACGGTGGGAAGCCCTTTTGTTGCGATCGAAGTTTGAGATCCGGCATGCCCTCTAGATCACTTATGGAGTGCTGCAGACGCGTATTCGGACTTGGCAACGAGTGCTGCTGATGCGACTAAGTTTTTCAAGGATCAAAAAGATCACGAAGTGGAAAAGTTTTTCTAGTCGCAGTTCAGTTCTCCAACGCGTCTGCTGCTGTTAAATGAACAGATGGCCGAGTGGGCTGAGCTCCAGAGATTGTCCGGACTTGCCATGAGGTCTATCGTGGATCATCTTTGGCCGGGAGGACCAAGGCCGAATAGTTATTTTAATTTAGTGCAACGATTCCTTGGTGTTGTGCCGCATATCGATGCTATAAAGAGGTCGACGTGCATAGAGGGAGCCCGGATGGCTCTTGCCTATGTTAATACATACTGGGCAAAGATGGAGGCCACCGCTATTGCAACCCAGGGTCCGGCCGTAGGCCAGGTATCTGCCGAGCACTAATTTGAGGAAGTCCTAGAAGGTGCTCGTTTAATAGAGGCTCGGTGCTCGAAGAGTATCATGTTTGAGTGACATGTATCCCAATTGTAAGAACAATGCTATTTTGGTTATAAAGGCTGTGTTTATACTTTTGCCCGAAAGTATTATGATGCCTCTTGTGCGGCCGTTTATGTATGTATATAACCTGAAAGTTTGCAGTCGTCGGCTTCAGCCCCCACGCATATAATGCGGGGGTGTTCGAAAAAAGCGCGTATTCACACTTGACCCAACATCTTGGTCCATTAAGGAGGTGATAGCGCGGCGAACAAGTCAATCGGACTATATAGCTTTAACACTTTCACTTAGCCATAGGAGTTTGACAGTGGGGCTACTATATAGCCCCTTGTACTTCTGCGCTCATCCGAATATGGGGCGCGTACATACATGACCGGGAAACGGCCCTTCGTTAATGCGGAGGAATCGCGAAGATTCCGCTGGGTCATCGAGTGGTTGACCAGTCTCGCGCTTTATCATCAGTTTTCGGCTTTCTCTACTGAGGTGCTCATCCAGATGAACCAGGGCACAATCGCAGTAGTTCTCCCGGTGCCACCTTAGCCGATAGAGCGGAACGTAAGGTAGCAAAACACGGGAGCCGGGCAAACCCAACTATTGACCAAAGACATGATTCGGAGCTGATGCATATAAGGCCAAACTCGCGACACCGATCATTCCCTAAGGTATTCGGACTTTACAACATATACTGGGCTAAGTAACGCCCTTAATAATGAACCCTGAATTTCCAGGTACGTGCATTAGTCCGTCTGGTGAAATGCCAATAACGCCAGCATCCCTCTCGGATGTGTTGAGTATCCGGAGGGTGTGAATCAACAAGAGACAGTAAAAAAAGGTTTACGCAGGGTCTTAATCTAAAAAGAAACCTTTGAACGGGGCCCTGCTGCACGTCTGCGCCTGTGTCTCCATTGTGCCGTATCATGGAAGGGTGTAGCACGATGATCATCTGCAAAAGAGAAAAACCCCAGGTGAAAGTATCTGTGCGAAAAAATTGGTTATACTTAATGAACCATTAAAATTAAACCTAAATAAGGTCAAGCCGAAATGTAGTTCTTTCTACATGCGGGAAGCCCATAGCACCACCTATGGGGGTATGTCCATCGACCCACTCTCAGGTTTATCTGAGCCGTTACAGCCAGTGGTGCGCCGGACTCGTCTAGCCGTGTCCGCGGTCTTGACAACCGATCATTTATTCTGGTTGAAGAGGTCGTTCAGTGTTCGGCTGCTAACGCCGCCGCACATTCTTCTGCACGTAAGGAACGCTCTGTGTTTCTGCTAACTATGATGATGCCACATGGACCGGGCATCTGAAGCTTGAGATAAGCATAGTGCGGTACTGCATTAAAACGAGCGAAGGCCGTTCTTCCGAGTAGTGCTTGATAGCTGCTTCAGAATGGAGCGATGTCGAAGGTTAACTTTTCACTTCGGAAGTTGTCGGGAGAACCGAATACAACCTCTAGTACTAGAGAGCCCGTACAGCGGGCCTCTGGGCCTGGTATTACTCCTTTAGAGCTAGTATTGCTTTGGCTGATTCTTGCCGGGTCTATCCCCATTTTGCGGATTGTGTCTTGATATATCAGATTAAGACTACTGTCGCCGTCCATAAGGACTCGGGTGAGAGGGTATCCGTCAATTATTGGGTCTAGCACCAAGGCGGCCGATCCTCCGTGCCGGGTACTAGTCGGGTGATCCCTGCGATCGAAAGTGATCGGGCAGACCGACCAAGGGCTGAACTTGGGAGCGACGGGCTCTATGGCGCATACATCTTGGAGTGCGCATTTGCTCCTCCTCTTCGTTACGTGAATCATGTTCACTGGTTTGACCTCTGGTGGGAATTTTTTCTGTCCCCTAGTGTTTTGCTGGCGAGCTCATCCTCGTCTTCACTTGGTGTCTCCCTCCCCTTGTGTTCGGCATTTAGCTTGCCGGTATGCTTGAAAACCCAGCATTCTCTGTTGGTGTGATTTGCAGGTTTGTCGGAGGTGCCATGAATCTGACATGATCTGTCTAGAATCTTGTTTAGGTTGGACGGTCTATCTCTGCTGCCTTTGAATGACCTTTTCCGTTGACCGGGTCGAGTGCCCCTGAATCCGGCGTTTATCGCCGTGTTGTCTGGGCTGTCTTCATTGTTTCGACGCTTACTTTTATTGCGTCATGGTTTTCCATTGCCATCCCTAACTTCGGATGTGCCTGGGTCGCTGGTGCCACTACGGGCCAGCCAACTATCTTCGCCAGCAAAAGCGGTCATAAAACTTGTTAGGGCTGCCATTGTCCTCGGTTTTTTCTGGCCGAGGTGTCTGGCGAGCCATTCGTCCCGGACACTATGTTTGAAAGCCGCTAAGGCTTCGGCGTCCGGGCAGTCAACAATTTGATTCTTCTTAGTGAGGAATATGTTCCAAAGCTTTCGGGCTGACTCTCCGGGCTGTTGAATTATATGACTTAAATCGTCTGCATCCGGAGGTCGGACATAAGTCCCTTGAAAATTAGCCCTAAAAGCATCTTCAAGCTCTTTCCAACTCCCAATTGAGTTTTCGGGGAGGCTCTTCAGCCAGTGTCGAGCTGGTCCTTTCAACTTTAGGGGTAAGTATTTGATGGCGTGGAGATTATCTCCGGTAGCCATGTGGATATGAAGGATAAAGTCCTCGATCTAGACCCCAGGGTCTATCGTTCCGTCGTATGCCTCTATGTTCACGGGTTTGAATCCCTCCGAAAATTCGTGATCCAGCACCTCATCGGTGAAGCATAGGGGGTGCGTGGCACCCCTGTATTTGGATGTGTCATGGCATTCTGACGGTTGTAGTGTTCGGTTTTGCTTCTATGCCGGGGCTTGCTTCCTAGATCCGTAGATGGACCTGGTCATACCGGATTTTTTGTGCAAGTCTTCACGTAGATCATGAGGTGACTTATGCGCGACATGGTTAGCCGCCCTATCGCGGCCACGGGGTGGTCGATCCGGCTGATCGGCCGTTTTATTTTTTGGCTGTATGGGCTCTATAGCCTCGTCATCGAATTCAGGCAGCAGCTTGCGCTTTGGATAGCTCTTTGTGTGGCGACTCCCACCGTACTTTTCTGCACTGTCGAGCACTTTGTTTCATCTACTGTTGAGTGTATTTTGCGCGGCCTTAAGCCTTTGCTTCTGCTTCTTCAGACTCCTCGCAGTGGCTATAAGGCTTCTATGGAGGTTCCCTTGCTCCAAGTGCCTTTCCGGGATGATGTTTGCATCGTCGTCCGGACTATTCTCTTCTCCGGAGACAGGTTGATTAGCTTTACCCTTGGCGTCACCGTGATCATACGGCGGCTCCGTACTGTGTTCGCCGTCCGCTGGTTCATCCTGCTCTGTCGCTGGATCTATGTGGTCGTCGTTTCCTTTGGAGTCGACCGGGGTATTGTTTTTCCTGCGCTGTTGTCGCTGTTTTTGCCGAGGCGGGATTTGGAGCAGCGTCTACGTCGTCGCTTTGGTTGCTTCTCGAGGGAACTATCCTTCGCTGCATCCTTCCGTTCCTCGTCATTGTTTTCTTTGGGTGTATCCACCATATATATATCGTGTGATGAAGTGGTTGTCCAGCACCCTGTGGGCGGTGGTTCCTGTTCCTCTCCTGCATCGTCGTCCATACCGTCGATGTCTTCGGAGTCGAAATCAAGCATGTCGGTTAGGTCGTCGACAGTGGCTATTAAGTGGGTGGTGGGTGGGAAACGAATTTCTTCGTCGTCCGCTTCCCACTCAAGCCAGACATAGTTCGGCCAAGGGTCTCCTGACAAGGAGAGAGACCTTTATGAATTTAGCACGTCGCCCAGGGGCGAGTGCTCAAAGATATCCGTGGAGGAAAACTCCATGATAGGTGCCCAATCAGATTCGATAGGTACGGACGCAGGCGGTTCGGAGCCCGTGGCCGTGGACGAATCCAAGTGTCCGGCAACACGGGTCTCATAGGAGGTGAAATCAGTATTCGGCTTGTGGGGACCGGTTCTCCGGGTATTGATATCCATAAAAATGGCCCTTGTGCTCACCAGCCCCAGGATAACTGTTAGCTGATGAGGCACTAACTTGATACAGAAATTCCAAGAAAAAAAATACAAAATATGTAGTACAAGACCGTTCTGGACTGTGAGTACAACAAATGGTCTATAGTGGTTGATGGCGGAAGCGGGTTGTAAAACATCATCGCCTATGGGACTCCATTTCCACATGAACAGCTGACCAGGTTAACTCCTATCTTCGCGAGACTGCTATCACCATTGCTTAGGTTCTGGGGCTGTCATCGCAACGCTCCTCTCCAAGCAAGAAATCTGGCCAAGACAATAGCCAGGGACAAGCCAGTGAGTACTTTCAATGTACTCGCAAACATCATGAACATAGGTAGAATATAACCATAATGTGCTGAAAATATTTTATGCTCAGGGCGTCAGTCACCAAAGATAAAAATAATGCTGATGCGTGCAAGCATGTTATTTATGAATATGCAATGACATAGTAGTATTAAAATTTATGAAATAAATACCAATCTGCCACAGTCGTTCATCTTAGCGACACCACATAAAGGGCTTTAAAAGAAATGCCGCAGTCGGGCGTCTTAGCGACACCACATAAAGGGCTTAAAAAGAAATGCCACAGTCTGGCGTCTTAGCGACACCACATAAAGGGCTTTAAAAGAAATGCCGCAGTCGGGCGTCTTAGTGACACCAGATAAAGGGCTTAAAAAGAAATGCCATAGTCGGGCGTCTTAGCGACACCACATAAAGGGCTTAAAAAGAAATGCCACAGTCGGGCGTCTTAGCGACACCACATAAAGGGCTTAAAGAGAAATGCCACAGTCGGGCGTCTTAGCAACACCACATAAAGGGCTTTAAAAGAAAACATAGTAAATATCCAGGAGGTAGAACCATCCCAGGGATATTCGATAATGCCAATAATATCACGGGTTAGTCAACTATAATAATAATAATCAGAATTATCACAAGTCACGAGTTGTGATTCCAGTTCTGGTTTAACAGTTTCACCTCCGAAGACCAACACTAAGACCGACACTTGACCCATCCCAGACTGTAATCCTTAACCAAGGACACGGCTATTCGAATAGGTTTAATCTCTGCAGAGGGTGTACTCTTTACCCACGAGTAACGGATTCCTTTAGTCCATCGGGACTAATTCCGTCTACGGTCTTTTTGTTGAAAACAGACCTAACTTGCACACACCAGCTTAACACATATGTGTTTGGAATCACCCACGACACCTGTTAAGCGAAACTCTAAGTGGGGAGGCTACAACCTCGACGTAACATGGGATCACAAAATTTATACCGCGCGCAAACTGGGGAGCTACCCCCTTTCGGCTACAAGCGAAACACCCATGCTCCCGGACCTGATGGTATGACTACCGGAGGCCTCCGGTATCTTCCACCATGGCCTCTCTGTACGGTGTGTGCTAGGAAAGGGGTTGACAACCTACTAAACCGTACCCTACTTGTTGTAGAGACGAGTGGTAGTACGAAGCAAGTATGGGGGTTACTGGCACAAGACTCGATCTACGGTCGACTCAGGAGGTTGTAATGTTCCCTGCAAGATTAGTATAACAATGCATATACTTCAAACAATGGATAGAAACACCACGCGACATACCCCCTCATGCCATACCGGGCACGTCCGTCTCGACGGAGGACTAGGGACAAGACCGTGTCTACCCAAGACAGAGGCCTTCCCGGCTTTCCTCCCGGTATGCATGAAAGGCATATGACGATGATTCCTATCACAATCATATCAACTCCATTTGCATGAAATTCATTAACATGCACTCATGAGTAGGAACACCTCCTCACATAAAATGACGTATGCTCGTGTCGGGGTGGTGCTGTCACCGTGCCAAGCAACACACACAAAAATTACACCAGGGTTCAGAATGCTTGCCTTCAGGTCATGGGAAGGCAGGGTGCATTCCAACACATCTTGAAATCTTCCAAAATCCTATTTAAAAGAATATATTTGAATTACTACATAAGATCAAAACAGCACAAAAAGGTTGTCTGAATTTTTTTCAAATAAATCTTAAAATAAACTAGACCATATTTGAGAGAGGTAGGAAAAAGAATCAATTCATTTGGAGTTGTATTTAAAAAGTTATAGACAGTCAAAGTCCTGGTCAAAATCTGATTTTAAATAAACAGAAAAAGAAAAGAAAACGCTTCGAACCGGTACACGTCGAAAACGTACTTCGAGCTTTACGTCTCCACTTAACCCACGTGGACTGGGGCGGGGTCACTGACAGTGGGTCCAAGGGCCCACTGGTTAGGTTTGACCGGTCTCCCCCGCCTCCTTCCTCCTCTGGCCGAACAGAGGCGGGGGCTCCATCGACCAACGCCGGCGAGCGGCGGCTCCTCGCGGCCTCTGGAGGGCGGGGATGGATCCGCAAGACTGGGGCGGTCCTTCCGGTAGTCGAGGGAGTGATAGGGATGGAGTGAGCTGTCGGCGGCGAGCTCTGCAGCGCAGGGAGCTTCGGGAGCAAAGTGAGTTTGGGGCTGTGGTGGTCTCCGACCAAAATTGAGCGTGGGGTTGCACTGGCGAGAGGGAGGGAGAGCTCTTGGTGGAGAGAGTGGAGAGGGGGAGGCACTGGTGGTGCCGGAATGGTCGAGACGGCGGCGGCGGCTGTGTTTGCAGGAGAAGAAGAAGACGACCCCTCTGGTCTTTCTACTACCACGGGAGGGTCAGTGAGGGAGTGCGGGAAGTTCCATGAGGGCTTGACGAGCTCGGGGCTTCCTTATATAGCGCGACGAGGTCGGTTCCGCGGCGGTTGGGATGGCATCGCCGGCGACCAACGTTCTGTAGCAGCAGGGGGACGTGGCGGGGCTGAGGATGGCGGCAAGAGCTAGCGGACGAGTGGGGTACTGCTCCAGGGCGAGCTGGCGTGCAGGAGTGGTTCGGGCGGCGCCGACACGGCCGGGGCCTGCAAGCGGTCGTCAGCTAGCCGCCACGGCCATCCTGGCGGTGGCGCTGTGGGTGCTAGGGGTGGTCGGGGTGGCGTGGCGGTGCAGGGGTACGTGGCGCGCTAGCAGCTGTTGGCCAAGGGCCGGAACGGGTGCGGGGCGAGACGCGGTGGCTCGGGCACACGTGCGTGCCAAACGCACGCTCTGGACGCGCCCAGAGCACGCCCGGGACATGTTTGGCGAAATGCCAGGGTAGCCTAGAGGTCGCGGGTGATGCTGGCAAGAAACAGGGCTAGGTTAGGGTTAGCAAGGGGATCAAGGGACATGGTGGATAGGCCAGGGGCTCAAGTTCACAATGTAAACTTGAAATCATGCCAAATATGGCTATGCACTCAGGGTGTTTGTTAAAATGCCAAGGGCATCTAGGCAACACTTGGGGTGGCCAAATTCTCCAGATCAGTGTCTCTTTGGATGGATAAGGGAGTGGTGAAGCTAGTTTGACAAAAGCAAAAACTTGTTAGTGCAATTTGTGCAAAGCTTCAGTTTTGGGCAGAAGGTGAATGGCACTGTTTCATGAACCAGAAATCTTCTAAAGGGTCCACTCTTCTGGACTTAAGGGTTTGGCAAGGAGGACTATAAGTAGGAAAAGGAATTATGGATGAAGAAGCAAGTTAGGAGATGGTTGCAGTACAAATCACCAATTGGCACCAGAATGAAGATGAGGATGATTCCCTCAATTTTTCGAAAGAACAACACTAGGTTTTTGCATAAAGTTGGATGGCATGCTACTTCTGACATCCCATAATTTTGGTGGAGGCTCTAGAGAAATATTTAATTAGGCTATAGTGCAAAAGTGTCCCCTGGACCAGATTTGAAAAACAGGTGTAAAACACAAAATATGCAATGAAATAATTCTATTATTGCACACAAGTGATTTAGAGACATCACATGACATCTCCAAATTTTGGTTGGAATTTTAAGTGATTCTATCAAATGGTTGTAGTTCAAAAAGAGCTCCAAAATTTAAAACAACTCATTTTAATGAATAAAGCTCAGAGTGAAGTAATTTAATAAATAAATCTACTGATTAAGAAAATGTTATATAGAGAGCATCGAAGTCCAATATGTTTTGGAAAGCTCCACATGGAAAAGACATCTTAATATTAACAGAAGAGTTCTGAAATCAACAGAAATAAAATTTTTTAAACTCCTGGCAAAATTTTAACATCTAAAACTTGGCTAAAATTTTTGGGGCGTTACACGACTCTATCGCCACCGAGTGTGCGGCCTCCGTGGCAGGGTCCATCCACCCGTCCTCAGACGGTGCACTCTGCTCCGGATTTAGGGCCGGAGTAGCCACAGGTGTTATCTCCTAAACACCATCCGACGGCAGAGTTAGGTCATGCTCGTCGTGACCGTGCGGTGCACCTGATATAAGCTCGAATCTATCAAAGATCAAATCTCCGCGGATGTCGGCAGTACAATTTAAATTTCCAAACCTGACCTGACGTCCAGGGGCGTAACTCTCGATCTGCTCCAGATGGCCGAGCGAGTTGGCCCGCTCTACGAAGCCGCCGAATATGAAGATCTGTCCAGGGAGAAAAACCTCACCCTGGATTGCATCGTTGCCGATGATCGAAGAAGCCATCAAGCCTTATGGTGACGGCACAGTGGAACTCTCAATGAAAGCACCAATGTCGGTGTCAAAACCGACGGATCTCGGGTAGGGGGTCTCGAACTGTGCGTCTAAGGCGGATGGTAACAGGAGGCGGGGGACACAATGTTTACCCAGGTTCGGGCCCTCTCGATGGAGGTAATACCCTACTTCCTGCTAGATATGAGTATTACAAGAGTTGATCTACCACGAGATTGTAGAGGCTAAACCCTAGAAGCTAGCCTATGATTATGATTGTTCCTTGTCCTACAGACTAAACCCTCCGGTTTATAGAGACACCGGAGGTGGCTAGGGTTACATAGAGTCGGTTACAAGGGAGGAGGTCTACATATCTGAATTTCCAAGCTTGCCTTCCACGCCAAGGAGAGTCCCATCCGGACACGGGACGAAGTCTTCAATCTTGTATCTTCATAGTCCAACAGTCCGGCCGAAGGATATAGTCTGGCTGTCCGAGGACCCCCTAATCCAGGACTCCCTCACCATGCTTTACGGCTTAGAACCGGGACTTCAACGATGTTTTGAACGTCATGGAGCATATGAGATGTTCCAGGAGTTGAAGTTAATATTTCAAGCAAATGCCCAGATTGAGAGATATGAAGTCTCCAATAAGTTCTACAGCTGCAAGATGGAGGAGAATAGTTCTGTCAGTGAACATATACTCAGAATGTCTGGGTACCACAACCACTTGACTCAACTGGGAGTTAATCTTCCTGATGATAGTGTCATTGATAGAGTTCTTCAATCACTGCCACCAAGCTACAAGAGCTTCGTGATGAACTATAATATGCAAGGGATGGATAAGATGATTCCTGAGCTCTTCGCAATGCTAAAGGCTGCGGAGGTAGAAATCAAGAAGGAGCATCAAGTGCTGATGGTCAACAAGACCACCAGTTTCAAGAAAAATGGTAAAGGGAAGAAGGGGAACTTCAAGAAGAACCGCAAGCCAGTTGCTGCTCAAGTGAAGAAACCCAAATCTGGACCTAAGCCTAAGACTGAGTGCTTCTACTGCAAAGGAACTGGTCACTGGAAGCGGAACTGTCCCAAGTATTTGGTGGTGAAGAAGGATGGCAAAGTGAAAGGTATATTTTATATCCATGTTATTTATGTGTACCTTACTAATGCTCGTAGTAGTGCCTGGGTATTTGATACTGGTTCAGTTGCTAACATTTGCAACTCGAAACAGGGGCTACAGATTAAGCGAAGATTGGCTAAGGACGAGGTGACGATGCGCGTGGGAAATGGTTCCAAAGTCGATGTGATCGCCGTCGGCACGCTACCTCTACATCAACCTTTGGGATTAGTTTTAGACCTAAATAGTTGTTATTTGGTGCCAGCGTTGAGCGTGAACATTATATTTGGATCTTGTTTGATGCGAGACGGTTATTCATTTAAATCAGAGAATATGGTTGTGCTATTTATATGAGTAATATCTTTTATGGTCATGCACCCCTGATGAGTGGTCTATTTTTACTAAATCTTGATAGTAGTGATACACATGTTCATAGTATTGAAGACAAAAGATGCAGAGTTGATAATGATAGTGCAACTTATTTGTGGCACTGCCGTTTAAGTCATATTGGTGTAAAGCGCATGAAGAAACTCCATTCTGATGGACTTCTGGAATCACTTGATTCTGAATCACTTGGTACTTGCGAACCATGCCTCATAGGCAAGATGACTAAAACCCCGTTCTCCGGAACAACCGAGCGAGCAACAGAGTTATTGAAAATCATACATACTGATGTATGTGGTCCAATGAACATTGAAGCTCACGGCGGATATCGTTATTTTCTCACCTTCATAGATGATTTGAGCAGATATGGGTATATCTACTTGATGAAACATAAGTCTAGAAAATTTTAAAATTTCAAAGAATTTCAGAGAGAAGTGGAAAATCATCGTAACAAGAAAATCAAGTTTCTACGATCTGATCGTGGAGGTGAATATTTGAGTTATGAGTTTGGACTTAATTTGAAACAATGTGGAATAGTTTCGCAACTCACGCCACCTGGAACACCACAGCGTAATGGTGTGTCTGAATGTCGTAATCGTACTTTATTAGATATGGTGCTATCTATGATGTCTCCCACTAATTTACCACTATCATTTTGGGGTTATGCTTTAGAGACAGGTGCTTCCACGTTAAATAGGGCACCATCTAAATCAGTCGAGACGACACCTTATGAACTGTGGTTTGGCAAGAAACCCAAGTTGTCGTTTCTTAATGTTTGGGGTTGTGATGCTTATGTGAAAAAGCTTCAACCTGATAAGCTCGAACCCAAATCGGAGAAATGTGTCTTCATAGGATACCCAAAGGAGACTGTTGGGTACACCTTCTATCACAGATCCGAAGGCGAGATATTCGTTGCTCAAAATGGATCCTTTCTAGAGAAGGAGTTTCTCTCAAATGAAGTGAGTGGGAGGAAAGTAGAACTTGATCAAGTAATTGTACCTGCTCCCGAATTGGAAAGTAGTACATCACAGAAATCAGTTCCAGTGATTCCTACACCAATTCGTGAGGAAGCTAATGATGATGATCGTGAAACTTCAGATCAAGTTACTACCGAACCTCGTAGGTCAACCAGAGTAAGATCCGCACCAGAGTGGTACGGTAGTCCTGTTCTGGAGGTCATGTTACTTGACCATGACGAACCTACGAACTATGAGGAAGCGATGATGAGCTCAGATTCCGCGAAATGGCTTGAAGCCATGAAATCTAAGATGGTATCCATGTATGAGAACAAAGTATGGACTTTGGTTGACTTGCCCGATGATCGGCAGGACATAGAGAATAAATGGATCTTCAAGAAGAAGACTGACTCTCATGGAAATGTTACTATCTACAAAGCTCGACTTGTTGCGAAAGGTTATCTACAAGTTCAAGGAGTTGTTACTATCTACAAAGCTCGACTTGTTACTATCTACTACGATGAGACCTTCTCACCTGTAGCGATGCTTAAGTCCGTCCGAATCATGTGAACAATTGCCGCATTTTATGATTATGAAGTTTGGCAAATGGATGTCAAAACTGCATTCCTTAATGGATATCTTAAAGAAGAGTTGTATATGATGCAACCAGAAGGTTTGGTCAATCCAAAAGGTGCTAACAAAGTGTCCAAGCTCCAGCGATCCATTTATGGACTAGTGCAAGCCTCTCGGAGTTGGAATATACGCTTTGATAGTGTGATCAAAGCATATGGTTTTATACAGACTTTTGGAGAAGCCTGTATTTACAAGAAAGTGAGTGGGAGCTCTGTAGCATTTCTTATATTATATGTAGATGACATATTGTTGATCGGAAATGATACTGAATTTCTGAATAGCATAAAAGGATACTTCAATAAGAATTTATCAATGAAAGACCTGAGTGAAGTTGCTTATATATTGGGCATCAAGATCTATAGAGATAGATCAAGACGCTTAATTGGGCTTTCACAAAGCACATACCTTGATAAAGTTTTGAAGAAGTTCAAAATGGATCAGGCAAAGAAAGGGTTCTTGCCTATATTACAAGGTGTGAAGTTGAGTCAGACTCAATGCCCGACCACTCGAGAACATAGAGAGAAAATGAAAGGTGTTCCCTATGCTTCAGCCATAGGCTCTATCATATATGCAATGCTATGTACCAGACCTGATGTGTGCCTTGCTATAAGTTAAGCAGGGAGGTACCAAAAGTAACCCAGGAGTGGATCACTGGACAACAGTCAAGAACATCCTGAAATACCTAAAAAGGAATAAGGATATGTTTCTCGTATATGGAGGTGACAAAGAGCTCATCATAAACGGTTACGTCGATGCAAGCTTTGACACTCATCCGGATGACTCTAAGTCACAAACCGGATACGTGTTTTTATTAAATGGTGGAGCTGTCAGTTGGTGCAGTTCCAAGCAGAGCGTTGTGGCGGGATCTATGTGTGAAGCGGAATACATAGCTGCTTCGGAGGCAGCAAATGAAGGAGTCAGGATGAAGTTCATATCCGATCTAGGTGTCATACTTAGTACATCGGGTCCAATGAAAATCTTTTGTGACAATACTGGTGCAATTGCCTTGGCAAAGGAATCCAGATTTCACAAGAGAACCAGGCACATCAAGAGACGCTTCAATTCGATTCGCGATCAAGTCAAGGAGGGAGACATAGAGATTTGCAAGATACATACGGATCTGAATGTTGAAGACCCGTTAACTTAGCCTCTCTCACGAGCAAAACATGATCAGCACCAAGACTCCATGGGTGTTAGAATCATTACAATGTAATCTAGATTATTGACTCTAGTGCAAGTGGGAGACTAAAGGAAATATGCCCTAGAGGCAATAATAAAGTTGTTATTTATATTTCCTTATATCATGATAAATGTTTATTATTCATTCCAGAATTGTATTAACCGGAAACTTAGAACATGTGTGAATACATAGACAAATAGAGTGTCACTAGTTTGCCTCTACTTGACTAGCTCGTTGAATCAATGATGGTTATGTTTCCTAACCATAGACATGAGTTGTCACTTGATTAAGGGATCACATCATTAGAGAATGATGTGATTGACTTGACCCATCCGTTAGCTTAGCACGATGATCATTTGTTTTGTGGTTATTGCTTTCTCCATAACTATACATGTTCCTGTGACTATGAGATCATGCAACTCCCGAATAACGTAGGAACACTTTGTGTGCTACCAAACTTCCCAACATAACTGGGTGATTATAAAGATGCTCTACACGTGTCTCCGATGGTGTTTGTTGAGTTAGCATGGATCAAGATTAGGATTTGTCACTCCGATCGTCGGAGAGGTATCTCTGGGCCCTCTCAGTAATGTACATCCCTATAAGCCTTGCAAGCAATGTAGCTAATGAGTTAGTTACGGGATGTAGCATTACGGAACGAATAAAGATACTTGCCGGTAACGATATTTAACTAGGTATTGAGATACCGACGATCGAATCTTGGGCAAGTAACATACCGATGACAAAGGGAACAACGTATATTGTTATGCGGTTTGACCGATAAAGATCTTTGTAGTATATATAGGAACCAATATGAGCATCCAGGTTCCGCTATTGGTTATTGACCGGACACATGTCTCGGTCATGTCTACATAGTTCTCGAACCCATAGGGTGTAACACTCCAAAAAATTTGATTTGGTTTTCATTAAAATCTTTATTTGAATTAAAGGAGGGTATTTGAATTTTTTTAGGGACTCTTCTTCTGAAATCTTTTCATTTTATGACGAATATTTTTTTTCTAAGAAAGGTCCTTCTCAACCTTGATCTTTGGTGTTGAGGTTTTTTCATAAATTGTGTTGGCCCAACACAAATAATATTGGAGGGTTTTGCAATTCTTCTTATTAAAAGAAATCCTTTGGATTTTGGTTTTATTACTTTCCCTTTTAAAAAAATTTCTCTTGCCATGACCTAGGTTAAAAATTTTCTTCTAAACCTACCTCCCTACCATGGATCAAGTCAAATATCCAACTCCAGCAAGTTTCAACCCATTTTTGATTTTTATTCTATTTATTTTATCCTCAAAACAATTTCTGTCATTTATTTTGGACCTAGGTGACTTACAAAGGAACTACAAGTTTCCTTTTGAGTTTTGGTCCCAAGCAAACTCCTCTGACTAGTGCTTAGTACCCCCAACCTAGATCCATCAAGATCCACTTGTTCACAGTTCAAAATTTTCAAAATTTTCTTACTGCAAGTTTGAACCAGATTTACATTTTTTGATGAAATTCATCATTTTTCTTCTCCAAAAATTCTGGGATAAATCAGGCAACCCTAGATGCATTGAGAGGTCACCTCACCAAGGATGAACTCCAGAAGAAATTTCCACATGCCAAAACATTTCATCGAACACCTGTCATGCACTGTTTCTGTCAAAATTCAGAAAAGTTCAGAGATTCAGCGATTGGCCAATCGGCGGTGTCGTTTCTTGAGCCTGGCGTCAATCTCGCCAAATGTTCGCGTTGGCGCGATGCTCACTGCTCCTTCTCCTTATCCAGTGCGCCGCACGGTCATTTGGACGGGCACAAGCATCGGTGGCGACGTGTCTCGCCTGCGCCGGCGTCTTCTGTGGTGGCAGAGCCACCCGTGGCGGCTAGCAGGGGCCGGCCCTGCCTTTCGGCGCCGACCAGCACCGCCCAAGCCACCAGAGACCTCCGTGTGGTCACCCCCTCCCCTGTGCACGCTGCAGCACAGTCCCCACGGCTAGAGAGGCGCAGAGCGCGCTCTCTGCCGCCGATGAGCCCGTGAGCCATTCCGTCGAGGGCTTGGAGTGTCGCCCAAGTCTGGCCACGTTTAGCTATGGAATGAAGACCGTGAGCCAATCCGCAGCTGCCCCGACCCCTAAACCCTCCGTTCGACCACTGCCTCGTCATAATCCTCGCCGGAGTTATCCCGTTCTCGGCAACCGCCTCGGGCTGGCTATAAATAGCGCCCGAGCTCACCTTCGACCAGGCATCACCCCTCCACCTCACCAGAACCACGCCCAGCCACTAGGAGGGCCTCGAGGAGGTCTTCTTCTCCGACTCCGGCCGCCCTGATCCGCTTCGGGCTCCGGCACGATTCTCTCCGGTGAGGGCACCTCCGCCTCCCAAACCGCGTCAGCAACCCTCCACTGCAACCACTCTTCTGACCCTAGCCTCAATTTGGCGCTTGCAGCTCTCCTTGGCGAGATCCACCACCACACGAACCACCGTCCGCCGGAGTGAAGGCCACCGTCGACGTGGTGCTCGCCGACGACCAACTCCACCACCCACAGACGCGGGAGGGCGCCGTGAGTACGTATGTACCCTCCTTTCCCCCTACCTCGCCGTGGATCACCGTCGGCGACCACCGCGGCCCTCGGGCGCCAATGGCTTTGTTTTGAAATTCAAACCTGACGGGTGGACCCCCTCGTCAGCTTTTTTTTCTTTTTCGAACCGTTTTCTGAAAACACCTTCGAGCAAAATACGTTTTCCTTTGGGGTTGGCGTGTTTCTAATCGAAACGTTTTCTGTTTTTATAAACTAACCCCTGGAAACTTTCTGTTTCATTACAGATGAGTCCCTGGACTAAAACCTTAATAACTTTTAAACAAAAGATGATTTTAAATATATTATTTTTCTGTCATCTTTATTTTTCTGTCTAGTTTTTTATCATATTTATTTGAAAAATATTTGGAACACGTTTTGTGCACACACGGTATTTACGTTAGTACGCGTTTTCTTTATACCGTAGATACCGGAGGAGGTGACAGAACCGCAAACTTCACCGAGCTAGACTCCGACTACTCCGAACCAGGCAAGCATGTTTGAACCTTTGATATGATGAGTGTTTTGAATGTTTGCTTGAGTATTTATTCCATGGCATGTTCATATAAGCAACTGTGAGTATTATATTGCATGCAAGGCCACTACGTCTGAGCTTCGAAACTTGGTGTATTCATTTGATGGAAGACAACATGATCATGTGGTGACATGAAGGTGGTAAGCTGGTATTGTTGTGGCATGCCAGTCTTACGTCAACCGTCTAACTCCAGTGTTAACACGGATCAGGTCTCGATCCCGTTCGTTTCCCCCTTCGTGCTGCCACATGTTTTCTGCAAAGAGTGCGGTTTAGTAAGTTGTGGCAACGGAATGTGGAATGGGTGTGTACTGGTTAGATGTGTTTCTTCTAAAATACCAAAAACGGAACTAGTCCCTTGTGACTACTGAAATCCGATAGCTGTGGTTAAAGAGTACAAACTCTGCAGAGTCAAAACCATTCGAGCAACCGTGTCCATGGTCAAGGACTATGACCAACATATCGATATCAGTATCCGTGCCAGTCTCAACGTCCGTCTCAGCGCCAGTCTCAGTGTCAGTCTCAGTGACAATCTCCGGTGAATAAACAAGGGTGGTAAAACTTGGATGAATATTATTCCTATGGATGGACTAACCAGTTTATTATTATGGGCTGAGTAAATTCTTGGGATGATTTAAAATTCATGAACTGCTTGAATTCGAATGATGAAATATAAGCCCTTTATGTGATGTCGCCGACGTCCGATCGTGGCATTCTTGTTATTTACTGATATAAGCCCTTTATGTGATGTCGCTCAGACGTCCGACTGTGGCATTCTTGTTATTTACTTTCGATATAAGCCCTTTATGCGATGTCGCTTAGACGTCCGACTGTGGCATTCCTGTTATTTACTTTCATTGTAAGCCCTTTTCGAGATGTCGCTTAAAGACGTCCGACTGTGGCACGCACTGCCATTTACATTTCAATATAAGCCCTTTATGTAGTGTCGCCCCGATGCCCGACTGCGGCATGTTAATTTAATTTTACCTTTCGAGGCGTCGCTTCAGACACCTGATCGGTCTTCAGCTATTTCTTTTTTTTGGATTTCGGGAGGACTACCGCCTGACTTCCTTTTTATTTTACATACAGATGTAATTTATTATCTGAAAAGCACATTAACCTGTTCATGTGCATCATGTTTGCCTTTGTTATATCTTATGTCCAAACTGTCTTGCGAGTACATTCAAAGTACTCACCTGGCTTGTTGATTTGGCCAGATGTTGACGAACGCGATCTTATGGATGAAGAGTTCGATAGCGAGTCCGATGCCTAGAGGTGTCCCAGTTAGTCCCGTGCGATCCTGGAATTGGTCACTTGTATATACGCTTCCGCTACCGAAATAAAATCATTGAGTCCCACTCCGGCGCTCGATGAGCTGTAGGATTAGGAGTCATGTCACCCACTTCACTATGACATATCCACCACTACAATTATTGAGAGTTAGTAGTTATGCCACCACACTCCTTGTGTCATATCCGCCCTTATGTATTATATCAGCGTGCTTGTAATAAATTGTTGAGCAGTCTCAGCTCAACCTTGTATAATATTTAGTACTTCCGGATTTCTGTATCAAGGATTTGTCTACCAGTAAGGAGGATTCTCCTATACTGGAAATATAAGGGTCGGTTTCTCTACAAATGTTTTATTGAAAAACCGGTCTTGACAAACTTGGTACCAGAGTCTGGCTGACTGTAGGAAATCACTAGGTGCGATCGCTAATCGGTTATTAGCGTCTTAAGTGCTATTTTAGCATTTTGCAAAATGTAGTAATTTTCTGTAGTCATCAGAAATTTATGATTTAACTATTCGAAATTTTTGTCTACTTTTGTAGATGGCTGGCAACGACTGTGAGTCACAGGTGTTCGCCAATGTACCTGAGGGGTTTATCAAGATCCTCGTCTCCATCGTCAAGATCGCGATTGGGCCATCGGCTCGTCCAGTGTTCACACTCTACCAGCACAAGATCAGCGACAGCGTGTCTATGCACCAGGCCGCGGTGCAATTCAAGGGAGGGCGTTCTGAGTCACGCCGCTTTCGATTTGTGGGAAGGGCCATGCCTACGGAGAGGCATGCCATGCAGATGGCTGCCCGGGAGGCGATAGCTCGTCTCCGAGATGTTCTTCCTTCAATGAAGACTCGTCGCTACCGCTACCTCCCATGCCACGTGCCATATACTTATTGTCGGTGTCAAAACTGGCGGATCTCGGGTAGGGGGTCCCGATCTGTGCGTCAAGGCTGATGGTAACAAGAAGTAAGGGACACAGGTGTTTACCCAGGTTCGGGCCCTCTCGGTGGAGGTAAAACCCTACTTCCTGCTTGATTAATATTGATGATATGGGTAGAACAAGAGTAGATCTACCACGAGATCATAGAGGCTAAACCCTAAGAGCTAGCCTATGATGGTCTGAATGTAATTGTGATCGGCCTTCTAAGGACCAACCTCTCTGGTTTATATAGGCACCGGAGAGGGTTAGGGTTTACATGGAGTCGGTTACAAGGAAGGAAATATAATATCCGGATCGCCAAGCTTGCCTTCCACGCCAAGGAAAGTCCCATCCGGACACGGGCCGGAGTCTTGAGTCTTGTATCTTCATGCTTCAATAGTCCGGACGTTGTACACAGTCCAGCTGTCCGAATACCCCCTAATCCAGGACTCCCTCAGTAGCCCCTGAACCAGGCTTCAATGACGATGAGTCCGGCGTGCAGTCTTGTCTTCGGCATTGCAGGGCAGGTTCCTTCTCCGAATACTCCAAGGTAATTATCGAACACTCAAACCGTGTCTGGATCCACAAGATGATCTTCGAATGCCACCGTAGAGAGAAGGATGTTTCACAAAGGCAATCTACTGAAAGCTTTTTAGGCAACGCGACGTGTCACTACAGTCAGGTCATTATTCGAACCGTCTTTTCACAACCAGCCACAGCGCATATTGCGAGGTGGTTTCCTTGACACGTCTTGTCAAAGAAGAGATCGTGCCCCCTCATTACGGGATTCTCATCAATACGGGTACGGGTAATCCCACCACATCATTAATCGTGGCGCTTGGGAAGCAAGCGATTCCCAACGGGCAAGTGGGGAGGCGCACCACTTTCGTCGCCTTTATAAAGGGATAAGATTTCCTCATTTTTACCCACGCCTTCTTCCTTCTCTACCCGTTCTTGCCCCCTCGAGCTCCAACGCCCAAGCCCAAGTCTCCTCCGCACAGCTAAACATGTCCGGAGCAGGAGGCAGGTGGGTGGCTTCCACCATCAAGGAGGAGCGCATAGAAAATCTTCGGGCGGCCGGATACTTGGCCGCAGACATAGCGCACCGGCTACCGGATGCTGGGCAGGTCATCCCGACCCCAGGACCCCACGAGAGAGTCGTGTTCGTCGCCCACCTCGTTCGTGGACTGGGATTTCCACTCCATCCCTTCGTCCGCGGGCTCATGTTCTACTATGGGCTAGATTTCCATGATCTAGCCCCAAATTTTGTCCTCAACATCTCGGCGTTCATCGTCGTTTGCAAGGCTTTCCTCCGCATCCGGCCTCACTTCGGCTTGTGGCTGCAAATCTTCTACGTGAAGCCGAATATTGTACGCGCCCAACAAGCGGAGTGCGGAGGGGCCATGGTGGGCAAGATGCCTAAGGTCACCTGGCTGGACGGCTCCTTCGCAGAGACCGTAAAAGGATGGCAATCGGGGTGGTTCTACATCACCGAGCCGCGCGGCGGCCCTCGAGTTCCGATCCGGAATCCCCATGCGGCTCACCTCCTGGGAAAAGAAGGGCCTATCCTGGGGCGATTCCACGGAGCTGGCCGGACTCAAGACTTGCATCAAAAGCATGAAGGACAAGAACATCAAGCTTGTCAATATGATCCAGGTCATGCTCGTTCTCCGGATCCTGCCCTGCCAAAGGCGGGCGGTAAATCTGTGGGAGTTCGCCTGGCAACACCGACGCTCCGAAGTTTCACGGCATGACGCACAAAGGCACGTGGAAAGTGTTGTTCAAGGCCTCAGAAGTACCTCCTCCCACATCCGAGGACCGCGGACTTCATGCAGCGCGGCCCCCAAATCCGGTGAGTTTTGGGACCTCCACCGGCCTTAGTCTTTTTGCAATACATTTACGGGGGCAGTTTTAAGTATTTGTATATGTTTGCCTCAGGATTATGTGAAGACAGCGGAGCAGATTGACTGTCGGCCCATTGCCGGAAGATCCAGCGGATGCTCTCCCGACGGAGATGTTAGTCCCGCACCGCACGAGGTGCAGGAGAAGAAGGCGAAAGAAGGCCCGGGGACCGGAAGGGTCTCCGGCGTGAAGGTTCGCCCAAAGCCTCGTCCAAGACGACGAGGCGGACTCCCCCCACGAAGGGGAGGAGGAAGAAGAGGACGCCCCATCCGGGGAGGATGAGGGGCCCGGCGAAGCGGGCCAGGGGGCCGGAAAAGGCCCTCGGCACAATGCCGTTATTCCTCTATCGTCCGATGATGACGAGACACATTCCTCCCGCGGAGGCGGGGGGAATCAAGAATAAATTCCACCTCCCCACACTGGGGGGGAGAAGAAGAGAAAAGCCGCCCCGGAGGGGGAGGCTGGGGCGTCCAAGACGGGGAAAGCATCCCTTCCGGACTACTCCACCACGGCTGCCTATAGCGATGAAGGGTGGCTGCCCGGGGGGGAAGCCCCTGGTGCGATCGTAAGTGTCCACATTCTACCGTGGTTTTAGGTTATAGATGTTTTAATGACGTCGAGTGTATATGCATACTGGCTAGGGCTCATCCGGAGGAGTCGTCCTCGGACGGGTCTCTGAGCGCTTTAGAGATAAACTCGCTCCCGACGGCCACCACTCCTCAGCCTGCGGATGACACGGAGGTGTTGTCCCGAAGGTTCCCCGGGCAGGGGGAGGTGACCCTGGAGACGCCCCAAGGCGGACTTCCAAGTGTCGGACATGCGGGGTTCAAGGTCCCCGCGGATCGCGTTGAGGAGAGCCGCAACAAGGCGGACTCTCGACCGAACACTGCTCTAGAACCCCCAACGGTTCTGGACTTGGGCGGGCAGCCCCTCGTTAGGGAGGGCGAGCCGCCCGTGCCGCAGACTTCCGTCGCATCGACGGCGCCGGATAGTCTGGTGGAAGGGCTTCGAGGCGCTTCCATGGAAGAAGAGCACCGTACTGTTATGAGTGTGGTGATTCAAAAGGTCCTGTCCGCCAAAAGCGGACTGACCGAAGCCTGCTCAAGCCTCCTGAGGGGCTTTGAGGTAAGTAATAAAAATGTATAAAATGACCACCGATAGGTAGTAGCCCCTGATACTCTGTTTGGTGTTCGGAGAGAAAAGCCAAACGTAGGGTCAATTATAATCCGCAGGAGTCTAATAATAAGTATTGTTGTGAATAAGCAGGTTGTGCTGCTTGCTTTGCTGCCGCTTGCAGATCGCCGAGGTTGCCGAATCTGAAACGGCACTGGAGCAGGTGTAGGAGAGCTTGTCCTCACGAAGAGGCAGCTCGAAGAGAACAAGGGTAAGTAATTCCCGCTCTTATGCATTTAAGGATAGGCAGAATTGATGAGTCTAACACCTAAGTGTCGTGACCGTGTACCAGGGGCCACTGCCGAATTGGCGTCCCTGAAGAAGGCGCTGTCCGAGGCCGAAGACAAGGCGGCTTCGGAGTGTAAGGAGCGCGAAAAGCAAAGTGCTAGAGTGGGCGAGGTACAGCAGGAGCTCCGGGACCTCGGCAAGAAGTGCGAGTCCGTGGAGCATGAGCTTAAGGCGAAGGAGGCCGAGCTTGCGAAGGCCCTTGTGAATTTGAAAGATGCCAGGGATGAAGCCGAGAAAGCACAGCAGGAGATCAAGGAGGCCAAGAAGATAGCAGCGGGTAAGAAATTCTTTATGCAAAGCAAACATGTGGAGGAGGCGTTTCTTTTACTTACTGGAATACGGAGCTCTCCAGGGGCATTTGCAGATCTGCCACGTAGCGCCTCAGACGCTGCGGAGTTCTACCGTGCCCATGAGGGGAGCTCAACGGAGAAGCTGTTCTGGTCCCAGTATGCTAGGGCCGAACATCTGATGCCTCTGAGCGACCAACTGAAGCAATTGGTCGAACTCCACAGGGCGGCTGAACTCGCTATGAAGGACTTCATAGTCAGGATGTGGCCTGGTGAGCTAGTGCCCAGTAGCTACTTTGGCCTGATCAAGCGGATGGTGGATGCCTGCCCACGGCTTGAAGTAATCAAGCGATCTGTTTGCATCGAAGGTGCCCGCCGAGCTTTTGCCCGCGTCAAGGTGCATTGGGGCAAGCTGGATGCGGAGAAGCTGGTCAAGGACGGGCCACCGGAGGGCAAGGTGCATCGCCATCCCGAAATGTACTATGATGGCGTGATGAAGGGTGCTCGTCTCGTCGCTAATGAATGTACCAAGGACGCCATATTTGAATGAATTCACTTCTGTCATGTTTGTAATTAAAGAAGAAGTTACTTGCACTATGTAGCGCTTTTGTTATTTAAAATATTACCTTCTGTGCGGCTGTTTATAAAATCCTGAAAGTAGGCCAGTCGTCGGCTTCCGCCCCCACGTGACTAGCACTGGGGTGTTCGTGGAAAACCCGGACACTCTTTACCCAAATGTTTGGTCCCTTAAGGAGGTGTCCGATGCAGCGAACAAGGCAATTGGACTATGCGGCTTTATAACTTTCACTTAGCCATAGAAGTCTACAATTTTAAATTTCGCGAAGCCCTAGAACTGAAGGTCAATTGGGGCGCTATACACGCCTAGATCGGAGGAAGCCGAATTATCGCCCAAAGCGGAAAATCTTTAAGGATTTTAAAACCTCTCGAATAGCGACCAGCTCTCGCCACATCATGCCAGTCAGTTTCGGCTTTCTCTACTGAGGTGCTCGTCCGGATGAACCGGGACACAATCGCAGTAGTTCTCCCTGTGCTACCTTAGCCGATATAATGGAACATAAGGCACCAAAACAAGGGAGCCGGGCTATCCCAACTGTAGACCCAAGACATGATCCGGAGCTGATGCATATAGTGCTATAAGTTCGGGGTGCCGCACTGTTGAAATGGTTCGAACTTTAGTTGCCATATAGCGGGGCGCCATAAGAAGCCCCTGGAAAACCGGCCGCACCAAGGTGTACGGATGCAATATCAAATAAACATTTATAAGAGAAAAATGCTCGAATGAGAATAATAAGCTGATGCTATATATAATCTCTCATTGACAAAAAATACGTTTAAGCGTACATTTACAATGGATGCGTTAAGCAAATATAAAATAGGACTATTTGACATGTCCTATCCATGGGTAGGCTGTGTGCAGGTAGATAAAGCAGGTATAATGATCATAAATAGATTCCACCTGGGTATTTTATTCTGTGCACAACGTCTATTGCCTCCCTGGATGCCTCTTCCCTATAAATTTGGCAATTAGGCTCTTTTGAGGATGTTGCGCCAACGCGGTGTCCTGAAAGGTAAGAGGGAAAGAGTATGAAAGTATTTGGCGGTTACCCGCACTATTGACCGAGTCATTGATGCGCCTCCGCCTATGCCCATGGTATTTTCAGTGCGTAATTGTGTGCACGTGGCACAAATGCTGCTTTGATGGGGCTTAAGTGGAGGCCAGACTGCTAGTCGCGCTCTTGGCGTGCCTGATGATCCTGTTGCAGGGTGCTCCGGACTCGCTTGACTGTCGCCGGATTGGTTTGTTGGAGAAGGCCGCATTGTACTTCCGCCGCAAGGGCTGCAGTATGTCCTTCTGTTCGTAGGGAGTGGTCCATATTTCCGTTCACCATTATGACCCCGCGCGGTCCTGGCATCTTGAGCTTGAGATATGCGTAGTGTGGTACCACATTGAATCTGGCAAATGCGGTTCGTCTGAGCAGTGCATGGTAACCACTGCGGAAGGGGACGATATCGAAGATTAACTCTTTGCTTCGGAAGTTATCCGGAGATCCGAAGACCACTTCCAATGTTATAGAGCCCGTACAGCGGGCCTCTACTCCCGGAATTACACCTTTAAAGGTGGTTTTAGTGGGCTTGATCCTTGAAGGGTCAATGCCCATTTTGCGCACTGTGTCCTGGTAAAGCAGGTTCAGGCTGCTACCGCCGTCCATAAGGACGCGCGTGAGGTGGAATCCGTCAATGATTGGGTCTAGGACCAATGCGGCTGAGCCACCATGACGGATGCTAGTAGGATGATCCCTACGGTCGAAGGTGATCGGACAAGCTGACCATGGGTTGAATTTGGGGGCGACTGGCTCCATCGCATAGACGTCCCTTAGTGCCCGCTTTCTTTCCCGCTTGGGGATGTGCGTGGCATAGATCATGTTGACCGTTTTCACCTGGGGGGAAATTTCTTCTGTCCCCCCGTGTTCGGACGTCGGGGCTCCTCATCGTCGTCGCTGTGCAGCCCCTTGTCCTTGTCTTCGGTGTTTATCTTGTCGGCCTGTTTGAATACCCAGCAATCTCTATTGGTGTGGTTGGCTGGCTTGTCCGGGGTGCCATGAATTTGGCACGAGCGCTCCAGTATGCGTTCCAGACTGGACGTACCCTGATTATTTCTTTCGAACGGCTTCTTCCGCTGACCAGGTTTGGACCCACTGAATCCGGTGTTGACTGTCGTGTCCTCAGTGCTGTCGCCGTTGTTTTGTCGCTTATGTCTGTTACGCCGTGGCTTGCCGTTATTGTCGCGGTCATCCGAGTTGCCAGACTGTGGCGTAGTGCTGCTGCGAGCCAACCAACTGTCCTTGCCCGCGCAAAAGCGGGTCATTAATGTTGTGAGAGCTGCCATGGACTTGGGTTTTTCCTGGCCGAGGTGTCGAGCGAGCCACTCGTCACGGATATTATGCTTGAAAGCCGCTAGGGCTTCAGCGTCCGGACAGTCAACTATTTGGTTCTTTTTGGTTAGGAACCTAGTCCAGAATTTCCAGGCTGACCCTCCGAGCTGTTGAGTGATGTGGCTCAAGTCATCGGCGTCAGGTGGTCATACGTATGTGCCCTAGAAGTTGTCGAGGAATGCGTCCTCCAGGTTTTCCCAACTGCCAATGGAATTTGCTGGCAGGCTGTTTAGCTAGTGCCGGGCTGGTCCTTTGAGATTAAGTGGAAGATACTTGATGGTGTGTAGATCATCTCCGCGGGCCATGTGAATGCGGAGAAGGAAATCTTCAATCCATACTGCGGGGTCTGTTGTTCCATCGTATGATTCGATGTTTACGGGTTTAAACCCTTCTGGGAATTCATGATCCATTACTTCATCAGTGAAGCAGAGGGGGTGCACGGCGCCTCTGTGCCATGCTATGTGGCTACGCAGGTCGAATTGCTCTGGATGGCTATATTCAGCCCGGCCGGACTTGTTGAAGGTGTGTCCGGCGTGACGGTCCTCGTCGCGTACCGAGGCGCGCCCCCGCGATCCGTAGATCGATCTTGGCTGTCCCGTTTTGTTGCCCCGGGTCGTAGTATGTTGGCCTGGGGGTGTTGGCTGGTATGCGGACTGGTATGCCGCTTTATCCCGGCCACGAGGTGGACGGTCAGCCATGTGGCGCTCGAGTCCGTCTTCCTCGGCTGCCAGGACTTTAGTCCATCTGTCTATGAGCAGGTCTTGATCAGCTTGGAGTTGTTGCTGCTTCTTTTTCAGGCTCCTTGCAATGGCTATAAGCCGACGCTTGAAGCGCTCCTGCTCTACGGGATCCTCAGGCACGCCGAACTCATCATCGCCGAGGCTAATCTTGTCTTCGGAGGGGGGCATGTAGCTGTCCTCCTCCGGGTAGTCATCCGTCGCCTGTTCATCTAGGCTGACTTGCTCATCCTCCTGTTCGGCCTGCTCGAAGGCGGGCTCTTCAGGGTTGTATTCTTCTTCGGCACCATTCGGATTGTTTTCGTCTCCTGGGCCGGTATTGGTGTGGCGGGGCTTGGAGTGGCGCCGGCGGCGCCCATTCTTTGCTTTTTCCCCTGAGGTTTTATCCTCATTTGCGTCATCGCCATTTGTTTCCTTCGGAGTGTCCACCATATATATATCATAAGAAGAGGTGGCTGTCCACCGCCCAGTGAGCGGTGGTTCATGTTCTTCTCCTGCATCGTCGTCCATAGCGTCGATGTCTTCGGAGTCGAAGTTCAGTACCTCGGTTAAGTCATCGACCGTGGCAATGAAGTGGGTGGTGGGTGGGCAACAAATTCCTTCGTCGCCTGCTTCCCTCTCAAGCCGGACATAGTTCGGCGAAGAGCCTCCTGACAAAGAGAGGGACTTTAATGAGTCCAGCATGTCGCCAAAGGGCGAGTGCTGGAAGATATCCGCAGCGGTGAACTCCATTACCGGAGCCCATCCTGGCCCGAGAGGCTCGGGAGCGTGCAGACTGGAACCAACGTCCGGATACGGATCCGGGGATTCGGAGTCACACGCCGCCGCAGAGGTAAGGCCCGTGTTCGGCTCCACCGCCGATGAGTGTGCGACCTGGGGGACGGGGTCCATCCCTCCGCCCTCAGGCGATGCAGTCTGCTCCGGATCTAGGTCCGGGGACAGTACGGGGTTGATGCCCCGGGCTTCGTCTGACGGCAGGTCTAAGCCATGCTCGTCGTGACTGTCCGGTGCTCCTGGCATAGGCCCAAATCCGTCGAAGATCAAGTTTCCGCGGATATCCGCCGTGTAGTTCAGGTTTCCGAACCTGACCTAGTGGCCAGGGGCGTAGCTATCGATCTGATCCAGATGGCCAAGCGAGTTGGCCCGCAGTGCGAAGCCGCCAAACACGAAGATCTGTCCGGGGAGGAAAGTCTCGCCCTGGACAGTGTCGTTGATGATGATTGAAGGAGCCATCGAGCCTGACAGCGACGACACAGAGGAACTCTCAATGAAAGCACCAATGTCGGTGTCAAAACCGGTGGATCTCGGGTAGGGGGTCCCGATCTGTGCGTCAAGGCTGATGGTAACAAGAAGTAAGCGACACAAGTGTTTACCCAGGTTCGGGTCCTCTCGATGGAGGTAAAACCCTACTTCCTGCTTGATTAATATTGATGATATGGGTAGTACAAGAGTAGATCTACCACGAGATCGTAGAGGCTAAACCCTAAGAGCTAGCCTATGATGGTATGAATGTAATTGTGATCGGCCTTCTAAGGACCAACCTCTCCGGTTTATATAGGCACGGGAGAGGGCTAGAGTTTACATGGAGTCGGTTACAAGGAAGGAAATATAATATCCGGATCACCAAGCTTGCCTTCCACGCCAAGGAAAGTCCCATCCGGACACGGGCCGGAGTCTTGAGTCTTGTATCTTCACGCTTCAATAGTCCGGACGTTGTACACAGTCCGGCTGTTCGGATACCCCCTAATCCAGGACTCCCTCACTTGTCACTATGCATTCGCTTGCCCTAGGGGAGAGAAAGATGAGGCTATTGAGATGCTTGTTGAGTATCTCAAAGCTCTTGAGGCAGATTTTGATAACCTCGTGGACGACCTTGTGGTTGCTCGTATGGACTCAGTTCAGGGCTTTTCCGCCAACAGGAGGGAGCTCCTCCGCACAACACCACCATTGACTTACGTCTCGTCCGCAGCATCCTATACACCTGCCATCCTCGCCATCGCTCGTCGCCTGCCTACCACTGAGGAGTTTGACCAAGTCATTGCTCCTATTCCAGTCCGTGCTGCACCACCTGTCGCGCCCGCACCAGCTCCTCAACTCAGTACTCCGCGCCTGGAGCCTATTAGTGAGGAGGAGGTTGAGTCTCCAGCATCACTGGGTCTTACCCTCGGCAGGCCAAGGGAAGTTCTTACCATCTCCGACTAAGTGCGCCTAGCAGCCGTGCGATGTACCAGCTTGTGTGATATGTTTATATGTATATAGGTTTGGTGAGAAGTAGTTTGTGTGCACATCATGTAGGAACTGGGAGAAGTGCACTAGCCTAAATAACATGTCAGGAATGTGTACGCACATCCTGAGTGATGTATTGTATAATTACTGCTTGCGTGTAAGATATGTACTGAGCAGTCCTTCTCCATGCGCAATCAAATATTTTCTTAAAAAAATCTTGGAGTATTTAAAATTCTGTCTTTGCGAATTTATTTATTTTTGCCACTCAGTTTTCCTCATAAAATCTGCAAAAATACACCAGAGTGGAAAATGCCTCGTCCCTGGACTCGTTCCATGCCAATCCGCCGGAAGAAAATTATGGTACCTAGACAAGCAACAATCTCACACAGGGGCAGTCAAGTCAACAGGGCAGTGAAGTAGCATTTTCTCAAGTATGTCGCCTTTATGAGCAAAGCCAGCAGCAGCATCAAGAAATGATGAATCATGTTATCAACATGAGAAATCACCGTGAACCATATCAACAACATTCCAAGTTGTCTGAACTGCAAAAGACACGTCCCCCAACGTTCTCTCACACTGATAGACCACTTGAGGCCGATGATTGGTTTCGAGACATTGAAAGGAAATTAATTATCGCACAATGTTCGGACCGTGAGAAGGTACTTTATGAACCTCACTACCTCACAGGAGCAGCTACATCATGGTGGCAAAATTTCCTACACATGCACCCCAATGAAAATAACATCACCTGGGAAGAATTTAAAGAAGGTTTTCATGGGGCACACATTCCCAGAAGCATTATGAAGATCAAGAAAAGGGAGTTTGATGACCTCAAGCAGAGAAGCATGACAGTAACTGAGTACAATAGTCAGTTTACTCAATTATCTCGTTATGCCAACGAAGAGCACATGACTGAAAATAAAAAGATGGGAAAATTTCTGGACGGTCTAGCACCAGCACTTAAATGCCACCTGGTCGTACACACCTTTCCGGATTTCAAAACACTTGTGGACAAAGCCATTACATTGGAAAATGAGCGCCGTAGCTTGGAGGATTTTCGCAAGCGCAAAAGGGACCAGACTACTCATGCTCGCAACAACCGGAACAAGACTGATTTTCAGAAGAATGGAGCAAACAAGTCCACAACCAATGTTCCACGACCAAACAAAAAAATTCATGCAAGGGACAAGGATTTTACATATCACCCAGGTGTTACTTGGTACGCTTGTGGAGAGGAAGGGCACTATGCCAAAAGTGCCCAAAGCCAAGAAACTCAGCTCCCAAGCCGAACAACGGTGGAAATAATTCAGCACCCAAACGTAACAACTTCAACCCCAATAACAATCACAAGAAGGGTCACTTGAACCAAGTGACCAAGGAGGAAGCAAAGAATGCCCTGGATATCGTACTCGGTACGTTCCCTGTCAACACAATACCTGCCACAGTGTTGTTTGATTCTGGAGCTTCTCACTCGTTCATTTCAAAGAGATTTGCTTTGCAAAATAATTTTTCGATGCTTACTTTGGAAAAATTCGTGATCATCAAGTCCCCTGGGATTAAGAAAATCACTCAGAGTTACTGCCAATGTGTGGTTATTGAGTTTGAAGGACTAAAGTTTCAGGCAAACCTCATTGTATTGGAAAATAAGGGACTGGATATTATCCTAGGAATGGACTGGTTAACCACCAACAAGGGGTTTATCGACTGCTTCAATTGGACTGTAATTCTTACCCATCATCACGGGAAGACAATAAAAATTGCAGCTCAAGAAAGAAAAATGTCACGACAACCAAGGTTGAATAAGGTGGACATTTCAGAGTTAAGAAAAGTTCCAGTGGTGTGTGAGTTCCCCGACTTATTTCCCGAAGAACTACCAGGCATGCCGCCAGACCGGGAAATAGAATTCATCATTGAGCTAGCACCTGGAACCACCCCCATTTACAATAAGCCCTATAGGATTGCACCCTCCGAGTTGGTAGAATTAAAGAAGCAAATAAAAGAATTACTGGACAAAGGATTTATACGAGCCAGCTCCTCACCTTGGGGTTCACCAGTATTATTTGCAAAGAAAAAGGATGGGACACTGAGATTATGTATAGACTATCGAGCACTCAACATGGTCACCATCAAGAACAAATATTCGATGCCACGGATAAATGATTTATTTGACCAGCTCGCTCAAGCCAAGGTTTTCTCAAAAATTGATTTAAGGTCGGGGTATCATCAATTAGAAGTATGGATAGAAGATATCCCCAAGACGGCATTCACCTCCAGATACGGACTATATGAATTTACAGTAATGCCGTTTAGACTCACAAACGCCCCCGCATATTTTGTCCACCTCATGAACAAAGTGTTTATGAAGTTTATGGACAAATTTGTTGTGGTGTTCATCAATGATATTATGGTATACTCCAAGACACCAGAAGAGCATGTTGAACATCTCAGGATTGTACTGGGAGAATTAAGGAAACATCAATTATATGCCAAGTTCAGCAAATGTGAATTTTGGTTAAGACAGGTTGGTTTTCTAGGCCATGTATTAACCCAAGAAGGTGTTGCCGTAGATCCGGAAAAAGTCAAGGCCGTACTTGACTGGAAACCACCAGCCAGCGTAACGGATGTACGAAGTTTCTTGGGAATGGCAGGATATTACCGAAGGTTTATTGAAGGGTTCTCCACCATAGAAAAACCAATGACACAGTTACTCAAGAAGGATAAGAAATTTGTATGGACTGAAGCTTGCGAGAAAAGTTTCCAAGAACTCAAAAGGAAATTAACAACAACACCAGTATTGGTTGTGCCAGACATACACAAAAGTTTTGAAGTGTATTGTGATGCATCCCGGAAGGGCCTCGGATGCGTATTAATGCAAGAAGGCAAGGTAGTCGCATATGCTTCCAGGCAACTACGCAAGCATGAAGAAAATTATCCTACTCATGACTTGGAGTTTGCAGCAGTCATTCATGCACTTAAGGAGTGGAGACACTTTTTGCTTGGAAATCGTTGTGAAATATATACGGACCATAAAAGTCTCAAATATATTTTCACGCAGCCAGAACTAGATTTACGGAAACGACGCTGGTTGGAATTAGTGAAAGATTATGATGTTGGCATTCACTACCATCCAGGAAAGGCGAATGTAGTGGCAGATGCTCTTATTCGAAACCCCAGTTCAGGCAACGACGGTCTACCAAGCTTGAGACCTGAATTTCAGCAGGAGTTCGCCAAACTCAACTTGGTGATGGTCACAGAGGGCAATGTGTCAAATTTGGAAATACAGCCTACCATAATGGAACAGATTAAGGAGGCTCAGCACGGACACCCCAGCATCGAAGGCATAAAAAGAAAAGTGAGTTTGGGCAAGGCCTCAGAATTCGTCATAGACGATAAGGGAATATTATGGCACGGAGACAGACTTTGCGTACCAAATATAGAAGGCCTCAAACAGCAAATTCTAGCCGAAGGCCACACCGCTCCATATTCAATCCATCCTGGAGGGACCAAAATGTACAAAGACATTCAGGAAAATTTTTGGTGGCACGGTATGAAAAGGGACATATCCACATTCATAGCATGTTGTGATTCATGACAGCGCATTAAAGCCAAGCACCAAAAACCAGCAGGACTATCACAGCCAAAAAAGATACCTGAGTGGAAATGGGACGAAATTGGAATGGATTTTATTGTCGGACTACCTCGGTCACGATACGGAAATGAGGCCATATGGGTCATCACAGATAGATTGACTAAGGTGGCACATTTCATCCCGGTAAAGACGACCCACACCACTCAGAAGCTTGCCAAACTTTATCTCTCCCGTATAATTTGTCTGCATGGAGTTCCAAAGACTACAATATCCAACAGAGGCACCCAATTCGTCTCTAGATTTTGGGATCAATTACAACAAGCTCTGGGAACTCAAGCGGCATTCAAGACAAAGATACCACCCCTGATCGATGGACAAACTGAACGCGTGAACCAAATTCTAGAGGACATGCTGAGAGCACGTGTTCTCACCTATGGAACCAGTTGGGAAGAAAGCTTGCCATACGCCGAGTTCGCATACAACAACAGTTATCCAAGCCAGCTTACAAATGGCACCTTTTGAAGCCTTTTACGGACGGAGATGTCGTACTCCATTAAATTGGTCAGAAACAGGAGACACTCGTATCTTTGGCCCGGACATGCTCAAGGAAGCTGAGGAGAAAGTTAGACTAATCAGGGACCGACTCAAGACAACTCAAAGCCGACAAAAGAGTTATTACGATCGAAAACATCGGGAAGTCAGCTTTGAACCCGGTGAACATGTGTATCTACGAGTTTCTCCTATGAGGGGCCTGCAACGGTTCAAAGTTAAAGGAAAGCTAGCACCAAGATTTATTGGACCCTTTTGTGTAGTTGCGCGAAGAGGCACGGTAGCCTACCAGCTAGACCTACCCGAAGAGCTGTCAGACGTCCACGACGTGTTCCACGTCTCATAGTTAAGGAAATGTGTAAGCAACCCAGAGAAGCATGTATCTCATGAGGACATTGACGTGCAACCAGACCTCACCTACAGGGAACTTCCAATAAAAATACTAGAGGAGTCTGAAAGGAGGACCCGTCAGAAAACAATTAAATTTTTCAAAGTTCAGTGGAGCAATCACACCGAGGATGAAGCAACATGGGAAAGAGAGGATTTTCTTCGGACAGAACACCCACACCTATTTGAGGATCAGCTGAAATCTCGGGGACGAGATTTTTCCTAAGGGGGTAGGTGTTGTAACACTCCAAAAATTTTGATTTGGTTTTCATTAAAATCTTTATTTTAATTAAAGGAGGGTATTTGAATTTTTTTAGGGACTCTTCTTCTCAAATCTTTTCTTTTTATGACGAATATTTTTTTCTAACAAAGGTCCTTCTCAACCTTGATCTTTGGTGTTGAGGGTTTTTCATAAATTGTGTTGGCTCAACACAAATAATATTGGAGGGTTTTGCAATTCCTCTTATTAAAAAGAAATCCTTTGGATTTTTTGTTTTATTACTTTCCCTTTAAAAAAATTCTCTTGCCATGACCTAGGTTAAAAGTTTTCTTCTAAACCTACCTCCCTACCCTGGATCAAGTCAAATATCGAACTCCAGCAAGTTTCAACCCATTTTTTATTTTTATTCTATTTATTTTATCCTCAAAACAATTTCTGTCATTTATTTTGGACCTAGGTGACTTACAAAGGAACTACAAGTTTCCTTTTGAGTTTTGGTCCCAAGCAAACTCCTCTGACTAGTCCTTAGTACCCCCAACCTAGATCCATCAAGATCCACTTGTCCACAGTTCAAAATTTTCAAATTTTGCTTACTGCAAGTTTGAACCAGATTTACCATTTTTGATGAAATTCATCATTTTTCTTCTCCAAAAATTATGGGATAAATCAGGCAACCCCTAGATGCATTGAGAGGTCACCTCACCAAGGATCAACTCCAGAAGAAATTTCCACATGCCAAAACATTTCATCGAACACCTGGCATGCAATGTTTCTGTCACAATTCAGAAAAGTGCAGAGATTCAGTGATTCAGTTTCAGTCGGCAGTGTCGTTTCTTCAGAGCGCGGCGTCAATCTCGCCAGTGCCCGCGTTGGCGCGATGCTCACTGCTCCTTCTCCTTATCCAGTGCGCCGCACGGTCATTTGGACGAGCACAAGCATCGGTGGCGACGTGTCTCGCCTGCGCCGGCGTCTTCTGCGGTGGCAGAGCCACCCATGGCGGCCAGCAAGGGCCGGCCCTGCCTTTCGGTGCCGACCAGCACCGCCCAAGCCACCAGAGACCTCCGCGTCGCCACCACGCTGCAGCACAGTCACCACGGCCAGAGAGGCGCAGAGCGCGCTCTCTGCCGCCGACGAGCCCGTGAGCCGTTCCGTCGAGGGCTTGGAGTGTCGCCCAAGTCTCGCCACGTTTAGCTATGGAATGAAGACCGTGAGCCAATCCGCAGCTGCCCCGACCCCTAAACCCTCCGTTCGACCACTGCCTCGCCGTAATCCTCGCCAGAGTTATCCCGTTCTCGGCAACCGCCTCGGGCCGGCTATAAATAGCGCCCCGAGCTCGCCTTCGACCAGGCATCACCCCTCCACCTCACCAGAACCACGCCCAGCCACTAGGAGGGCCTCGAGGAGGTCTTCTTCTCCGACTCCGGCCGCCCCGATCCGCTTCGGGCTTCGGCACGATTCTCTCCGGTGAGGGCACCTCCGCCTCCCAAACCACGTCAGCAACCCTCCAGTGCACCCACTCTTCTGACCCTAGCCTCAATTTGGCGCTTGCACCTCTCCTCGGCGAGATCCACCACCACCCGAACCACCGTCCGCTGGAGTGAAGGCCGCCGTCGACGTGGTGCTCGCCGACGACCAACTCCACCACCCACAGAAGCGGGAGGGCACTGTGAGTACGTAGGTACCCTCCTTTCCCCCTACCTTGCCGTGGATCGCCGCCGGCGACCACCGCGGCCCTCCGGCGCCGGTGGCTCTGTTTAAAAATTCAAACCTGACGGGTGGACCCCCTCGTCAGCTTTTTTTTTCTTTTTCGAACCGTTTTCTGAAAACGCCTTCGGGCATAATACGTTTTCCTTTGGGGTTAGCGTGTTTCTAATCGAAACGTTTTCTGTTTTTATAAACTAACCCCTGGAAACTTTGTGTTTCATTACAGATGAGTCCTTGGACTAAAACCTTAATAACTTTTAAACATAAGATGATTTTAAATTGATTCTTTTTCGGTCATCTTTATTTTTCTGTCTAGTTTTTTATCATATTTATTTGAAAAATATTTGGAACACTTTTTGTGCACAAACGGTATTTACGTTAGTACGCGTTTTCTTTATACCGTATATACCGGAGGAGGTGACGGAACCGCAAACTTCACCGAGCTAGACTCTGACTACTCTGAACCAGGAAAGCATGTTTGAACCTTTGATATGATGAGTGTTTTGCATGTTTGCTTGAGTATTTATTTCATGGCATGTTCATATAAGCAACTGTGAGTATTATATTGCATGCAAGGCCACTACGTGTGAGCTTCGAAACTTGGTGCATTCATTGGATGGAAGACAACATGATCATGTGGTGACATGAAGGTGGTAAGCTGGTATTGTTGTGGCATGCCAGTCTTACATCAACAGTCTAACTCCAGTCTTAACGCGGATCGGGTCTCAATCCCGTTCGTTTCCCCCTTCGCGCTGCCACATGTTTTCTGCAAAGAGTGCGGTTTAGTAAGTTGCAAACCTCTTTCCTTGTACACACCAAACAAAGGGACCGTGATGAGGGTTCCATGGCACTAGATTAAAGCCCGGCATCTGGTCAGGGGGCATGGTGTTTCCGGTTGGGACCGAGAGGGGGGCACCCCTTAGAGCACGCGATATAAATTTGATCCCATGCTACTCGAGGTTGTGACCTCCCCGTCTTAGAGTTTTTCTTGAACGTTGCCTCGGGTGATTCCTGGCAGCGGAATGTGGAATGTGTTTCTTCTAAAATACCGTAAACGGAACTAGTCCCTTGTGACTACTGAAATCCGTTAGCTGTGGTTAAAGAGTACAAACTCTGCAGAGTCAAAACCATTCGAGTAACCGTGTCCATGGTCAGGGATTGTGACCAACATATCGATGTCAGTATCCGTGTCAGTCTCAACGTCCGTCTTGGCGTCAGTCTCAGTGTTAGTCTCAGTGACAATCTCCGGTGAATAAACAAGGGTGGTAAAACTTGGATGAATATTATTCCTATGGATGGACTAACCAGTTTATTATTATGGGCTGAGTAAATTCTTGGGATGATTTAAAATTCATGAACTGCTTGAATTCGAATGATGAAATATAAGCCCTTTATGTGATGTCGTTCAGACGTCCGACTGTGGCATTCTTGTTATTTACTTTCGATATAAGCCCTTTATGTGATGTCGCTCAGACGTCCGACTACGACATTCTTGTTATTTACTTCCGATATAAGCTCTTTATGTGATGTCGCTCAGACGTCCGACTGTGGCATTCCTGTTATTTACTTTCATTATAAGCCCTTTTCGAGATGTCGCTTAAAGACGTCCGACTGTGGCACGCACTGTCATTTACATTTCAATATAAGCCCTTTATGTGGTGTCGCCCCGACGCCCGACTGCGGCATGTTAATTTAATTTTACCTTTCGAGGCGTCGCTTCAGACACCCGATCGGTCTTCAGCTATTTCTTTTTTTTGGATTTCGAGAGGACTACCGCCTGACTTCCTTTTTATTTTACATATAGTGTAATTTATTATCTGAGTGCGCATTACTGACCTGCTCATGTGCATCATGTTTGCCTTTACTATATATTATGTCCAAACTATCTTGCGAGTACATTCAAAGTACTCACCTGGCTTGTTGATTTGGCCAGATGTTGACGAAGGCGATCTTATGGATGAAGAGTTCGATAGCGAGTCTGACGCCTAGAGGAGTCCCAGTCAGTCCCATGCGATCCTGGAATTGGTCACTTGTATCATATACGCTTCCGCTACCGAAATAAAATCATCGAGTCCCACTCTGGCGCTCGATGAGCTGTAGGATTAGGAGTCATGTCACCCACTTCACTGTGACATATCCACCACCACAATTATTATGAGTCAAGAGTTATGCCACCACACTCCTTGTGTCATATCCGCCTTATGTATTATATCGGCGTGCTTGTAATAAATTGTTGAGCAGTCTCAGCTCAACCTTGTATAATATTTAGTACTTCTGGGTTTCTGTATCAAGGATTTGTCTACCAGTAAGGAGGATTCTCCTATACTAGAAATATAAGGGTCGGTTTCTCAATAAATGTTTTATTGAAAAAACGGTCTTGACATAGGGTCCGCATGCTTAACGTTTGGTGACGATCGGTATTACGAGTTTATGTGTTTTGATGTACCGAAGGTAGTTCGGAGTCCCTGATTTGATCACGGACATGACGAGGAGTCTCGAAATGGTCGAGACATAAAGATTTATATATTGGAAGGCTATGTTTGGACATTGGAATGGTTCCGGATGAGTTCGGGCATTTTCCGGAGTACCGGGAGGTTACCGGAACCCCCCTGGGGAGTATATGGGCCTTATTGGGCTTTAGTGGAAAAGAGGAGAGGGAAGGAAAAGGTGGGAGGCGTGCCCCCTAGCCCATTCCGAATTGGGAGGGGGCCGCCCCCCCTTTCCTTTCTCCTCTCCTCCCCTTCCTTCTCTCCTACTCCTACTACATGGAAGGGGGGAATCCTACTCCCGGTGGGAGTAGGACTCCCCTAGGGCGCGCCATAGAGAGGGCCAGCCCCTCCCCTCCTCCATTCCTTTATATACGGGGGAGGGGCACCCCATAAACACACAAGTTGATCCTTGATGTTTTAGCCGTGTGCCGTGCCCCCCTCCACCATAATCCACCTCGGTCATATCGTAGCGGTGCTTAGGCGAAGCCCTATTCCGGTAGCATCATCATCACCGTCATCACACCGTCGTGCTGGCGAAACTCTCCCTCGAAGCTCTACTGGATCGTGAGTTCGCGGGACGTCACCGAGCCAAACGTGTGCAGATCGCGGAGGTGCTATACCTTCGGTGCTAGATCGGTCGATCGTGAAGACGTATGACTACATCAACCGCGTTGTCATAACGCTTCCACTTACGGTCTACGAGGGTACATAGACGATACTCTCCCCTCTCGTTGCTATGCATCCCCATGATCTTGCGTGTGCGTAGGATTTTTTTTGAAATTACTACGTTCCCCAACACTGTGATGGCGAGGGATCGCATTAGGTCCAGAGCCTCGCTTAAGAGCGAGGTTTGGATGGGGACCAAAGTTCCCCGGCCGAACTGGCAGGACACGGACTACGAGGGTCCGGAGCTAGTGTTCGGAGAAGAGTCCGGCTTTGTGATGGCTGCCGGTGGCGCTATCCTCTCTGGTTCTCCAGCGTTGAGCTCTATAGCCGTAAATAGTCCGACAAGCTCTAGACTCCAGTATTTGGACCTAGTGACACGCTCCGGATCTAAGGCCGGAGCGGTGGTTGGAGCCGCGAACCCTTGGACGATCAAGTCTCCTCGGATGTCAGTGACATAGTTCAGATTTGCGAAACTGATCTGGTGACCAGAGGCGTAGTTGTCGATCTGCTCCAGGTGGCCAACCGAGTTGACCCGCAGTGCGAAGCTGCCGAATACGAAGATCTGGCCAGGGAGAAAAATCTCCTTCCCGGTAGCATTGTTGTAGGTGATCGATGAAGCCATCGAGCCTTTCGACGACGGCACAGTGGAGTTCTCAATGAAAGCACCAATGTCGGTGTCAAAACTGACAGATCTTGGGTAGGGGGTCCCGAACTAAGCGTCTAAGGATTGAAGGTAACAGGAGACAGGGACACCGTGTTACCCAGTTCGGGCCCTCTTGATGGAGGTAATACCCTACATCCTGTTTGATTGACTTTGATGAGTATAAGGCTTACAAGAGTTGATCTACCACGAGATCGTAATGGCTAAACCCTAGATGTGTAGCCTATATGATTATGATTGCCTCTATGGACTAAACCCTCCAGTTTATATAGACACCGGAGGGGGCTAGGGTTGTACATAGTCGGATTATAGAGAAAGGAATCTTCATATTCGCACGCCAAGCTTGCCATCCACGCAAAGGAGAGTCCCATCCGGACACGGGAAAAAGTCTTCCGTCTTGTATCTTCATGGCCCATTAGTCCAGCCCACATCACATAGCCCAGATTCCCGAGGACCCCCTAATCCAGGACTCCCTCAGCGGGAAGGGGGAGCACCACCACCGGTGCCGCCATCGCCGCCGGAGGCATGGCCAGAGGGAGGGGTGGCCGAAAGGCGGTAGTCCTCCGAGGCGGAAACACGGATGGACACCGAGAAGCACAGCATGGCGTGGCCGTAGCGGAAGACTAGGCTCGGGTCATCACGCGCTATATCCGTGCTAGGCACATTAAAGAGCAGCTCAGAGGAGCGAGGGATCACGTCTGGGTTGAGCGTCCACGCGAATGGCCGGAACGCCGACATGTCAGACATGCTGGCCGACTCAGGCGTGAGCTCGTCGATTTCGCGGAATGGGGATAACAGTGTCTCACCAGTCGCTCGCTCCCAGGCATGGTGAGGGATGCCACCAAGCTCAAGGTACACGAGCAAACGCGCAGTGACCAGCTCGGCCCTAGCGGAGTCGCTCCACGGATGGATGAGTAGGCGGAAGCGTCGATAGCGGAAAGCGGACGCGGCACGTGCGCTCGGTCAGCGACGTCCTGGAAGCGGAGGAGAAACTCATCGGGACAGCGATGGTGCAGGGAGAACGCGTCGGGGGCATGTGGCACTTCACACGGAGCAAGGCCGAGACATCCTCACAGGAAACACCAGAGCGGGCGCCAGCAACAAGAACGATGAATTCGCGCTGCTGCAGCGCAGCTTCGATCGCCGAAGACCGTGGAAGATAGTACACGACGCTAGCAGGCCTGCGGGAGGGGTGGCCACACATGGCAGAAGCGGCGTGCGACACCACAGAAACATTACCGGAAATAGGGGAACCCGGTAAGGATGGATGAGGAGAGGCGGTGATAGCAGGCACGGCCGACGACTGGATGGCGGGCTAGGACCCGGAGAGCATCGGCGTGGAGCCTCTCGACGACCCGGAGAGCACGGGTGTCGAACCGCCAGAACCCGAGAACACAGGCATCTCCTTGGAGAAGACCGGCGTGAAGCCACCTGACCCGGAGAACACGGGCGTGGTGGAAGAGAGGGGCGAGGACGCACGAAGGCCCTTGGAGGGAGGCGCGACAGAGAGGGAAGCAGGGGAGCGCGACCGGGGCAGGGGGCATGGGGAGGCGAGGGAGGGGGCGGTGGAGCGTAGAGGGCCTCCTGGAAGGAGGCTACCATCGGCCGACGGGCACTACTCCCAGCGGACGAGGGGCTAGAGTTGGTCCACCGCAAGGCACGAGGCCTGCCACCAGATGCAGGGGAGGCCATGAGAGGGAAAGGTGGGCGACGGGGCTGGAGCGGCCGCCGGCGAGGAGGCAGGCGATGCGTGCCGGGGCTGGAGTGGCCGGCAGCGAGAGCTGCCATTGATATCAGGTTTATCAATTGAGAAAGCAAGAGTTTATCCAAAAAAGGTAAATTTGCCAAATAACAATAACCAAACTTGATGATTTAGGTCAAAAGTGCTAGGGCGTGACTTTGTCGGATGTCGAAAGAAACGGTAGGCTGGCTTTAACGTCGCGGCATGGCTTTGTCAACTTCGATCTCCATGGGATGTGTGAGTTGAGTGTTCCGTGGCGTGTTCAAGGCCTAGTCTTAGTTGACTCCTAACTCTTTGGTGTGTGCTTTATGCGGTCGGCTGGACCTGTTTATATTCCATCTTGTGCACGCTGCTGTTTTGGAGGGGTTCAATGGTTCTTTTTAGGCTGGACTCAATAGGCGAACCAACCTGTGGTTGGATGGTTAGAGGGACAGTAGTATCCTAAGCCCACCAGGGTTCAAGTCCCGGTGCTCACATTATTCCTGAATTTATTTCAGGATTTTCGGCGATGTATTTTCTATGGAAGGAGACATTCCTGTCGACGACGAGGCGCCTACAGTGACTTTATAAATCTCAAAAAAAAGGCTGGACTCAATAGTAACTGCTCGTGGCTATCTTTTTTTGCTTGTGGCCATCATTTTTTGTGTACTATTTGTACGTGACATGTTGCCCTTCTGGTACATGTCAATATTTTTTCGTAACGTTTACATCTTTTAATCTCAACCTTTGATATCTAAAATTAAGGATCAAGATAATTTAATTTATGGGAATGAATATGATAGCTTGTTTTCCTTTTATTTTAATAATATATATTGCAATACTCCTTCAGTTCGTAAATATTTATCTTTCTATAAATTTCAACAAGTGACTATATGCAGAGCAAAATGAGTGAATTTACACTCTAAAATATGTCTATATACATTCGTATGTGATAGTCCATTTGAAATCTCTAAAAAGACAAATATTTAGAAACAGAGGCAGTAGATTATAGGATGACAATGGTCCATGTTACAATCTGTGACCACAACATGGCCCATGTTGCAGTGGGTAACCAATGGCCCTCGTGTTTGCGATGCCATGCGACATAGAGGTGACAGAATGATAGTCCATGCTGTAATGGGTGACAGCGACATGATCCCCGCCATGTAAGTTGGAGATGACCGCAACATGGTCCATGTTGCAAATGGGTGACAAAAGATCCACGTGTTTGCAACGCCATTCAAGCTTGGAGATGACCACAACATGATCCAGATTTGCAATTAGTTATTGTAACATGGTTCGTGTTGCGATGATCCAACTCTACTTAAGACAGATTCAATGGCTTGCGACCGATCGATCTTTTGCCAAAGATGTGTTGCGCAAGTATTTTTTAATGGAATAGATTGCTTGCTACGTAACATAACTACCGGTTGCAGCTAGCTATTTTTTAAGAACGAGTAGCTAGCGTAACATAACTAGGAGTATTGGCTAGCTATTTTTAAGGAGGAGTAGTAGCTAGTTTGTTTAGACAAAGTAGCAGCTAGCTTTTTTTAGAGATAAAAGTAGTAGCTAGCTTTATTTTTTAGACAAACACGCGAAAGCTTTATTCAACCATCACAATGTTTACATGGACGAACAAAAGGTCATTAGGGTGGCCTAAGCAAACATGGCATCGGATCTGTAGCACTCTGGTTTTTGGCCCTTTTTTTGATTTATTGGTTTTTGCTCTGATTTTCTTTTTGGAGTGGATCTGTGGCCTTGCAACCTGGGAGATCATCATCATTTCTTCTCCCAAGTGGCTCATCATTCTCAAAAAATTTCCAAGGTCATGTCATTTCCATTCTGGCACAACCCTAAAATTCTTTTCTAAGGAATATTCCTTATTCTATTAAAGGAATAGTCCTGTTTGCCCTAGGTTGTGAAGCAACCTATATTTATGTCACTCCCAAAATTTCCAAATAATTCTCATAATTTCTTTGGGTCATATATTGCTCAAATATGCCCGAACTTTCGTGTCCAAGTTGAAAAATAATTCCCCAATATTTATTCCTCATTTCTGTCCAGAGTGGCTTTCTGTGAAGAAAGTGCCATCTATCCTTTGTTGATTGCTCCCAAACTTTTTGGGCATGATATATTGTCCAAATCATTGCCTCATGCCAAAATTCAACTTTATTTGCCTAGCCAATCTTCCTCAGCAATTTTTCGAAGTTTCTGTCAAACAAAAGCCATTGTGAAGGAAGTACTAGCTAGGAGTATCTAAATGAGTTGAAATTTTGCACACTACTTCATGTGCCCATATTATCACACTCCTCCAATTTTCAGCTTCATCCAATTATCTATCTAAGCACAGCTTCAAATCCTTGATTATGTTAATATTTTCAGGTTGTGAAGCAAATATATTTTATATTGCTTCATTAATTTCAAAAAATTACCAGATCATGCTCCTCTGTAAATAACTTCTCTCCACAAAATTTGGGATCATTTAAAATAGCTATTTTCTCTCCAAAATTATTCCAAATTTCTAGACAGGGAGGATGTTTGTGAAGCAAGTACCATTTTGGCTTGTCCATTTGGTATGAAATTTTTACAGCATCTCTATATGTGCAAAACATGTTGTCTTGGTAAATTTGAGCTCAAGTGGCTACTCCAAGTGAGTGCATCATCTAGATCAAGTTTCTGGACCATAATGTGAGTTGTACATCAACTATGTTAGTTTGTGGTCCATTGTACTCCAAAACCCCCAGGGATTATAGTCCTTCCTAAGTTAAACACAACAGACAACAACTTTGGACCCAATCAGTTCTCTGTTGAGCATAGTGGCCTGATCAAGATTGATGCAACAAACTTTCATCGTTGACTCACTTGGCTACATAGCCCCTTCTCTCAAGCTTTCTCTTTCTACAGCCTCCAGGGTAGAGAGACAATACCCTAGACAAGGTTTCCATCCCCTCCAGTACTCCCCGTGACATTTCGTGTGGTGACCGCGCCGCTGGCACACCTGGGCACGCGCTCTACTCGTTGTGGCCGCGTCCAGGACGTCGCCTAGCTCCGGCCCTCTCCCTCTCGTCGTCTTTGCGCACGAGACCATGTGTAGCTGCTTCCCCTTGTCGTCGCCTTCACCATGGACCCCTCTCTCCCTTCATCATCTCGCTCGTCGGCGCTCGCCGCCGCGTGCCCACGGATGAACAGTAGCCGTTCGGCTCAGTTCGCGCCGGTTGCCTTCCTCCCCGTGCCCCTTGGCTCCCTCTTCCCCCGTGAACTCTCCCCCGTGCCTCCCCGCCACCTACCTCCAAGATCGCGCACGTGCACACGCGTCCACGGCGATCTCCAGCTCGGGCACCTCCTTTCCTGCCTATATTAGCCGTCCCCGACCCCTCCCGACCGCACCAGCAGCTCTGTAGGATCGAGTATGTCTAGAGGGGGGTGGGTGATTAGACTACTTGACCAAATAAAAATCTAGCCTTTTCCCAATTTTAAGTCTTGGCAGATTTTAGCAACTTAGCACTAATAAAGCAATCAACCTAACATGCAAGTCTAAGAGTATAGCAGCGGAATGTAAAACATTGCACATCAAGGTAAAGGGAGGAGTTTGGAGGGAGCAAACGCAATGTAGACACGGAGATTTTTGGCGTGATTCCGATAGGTGGTGCTATCGTACATCCACGTTGGTGGAGACTTCAACCCACGAAGGGTAACGGTTGCGCGAGTCCACGGAGGGCTCCACCCACGAAGGGTCCACGAAGAAGCAGCCTTGTCTATCGCACCATGGCCATCGCCCACGAAGGACTTGCCTCACTAGGGAAGATCTTCACGAAGTAGGCGATTTCCTTGCCCGTACAAACTCCTTGGATCAACTCCACAATCTTGTCGGAGGCTCCCAAGTGACACCTAACCAATCTAGGAGACACCACTCTCCAAAAGGTAATAGACGGTGTGTTGATGATGAACCCCTTGCTCTTGTGCTTCAAATGATAGTCTCCTCAGCACTCAACTCTCTCTCACTGATTTGGATTTGGTGGAAAGAAGATTTGAGTGGAAAGCAACTTGGAGAAGGCTAGAGATCAAGATTCATATGGTTGGAATGGAATATCTTGGTTTCCACACATGAGTAGGTGGTTCTCTCTCGGAAAATGAATGCTGGAAGTGTAGGCATGTTCTGATGGCTTTCTCTCTTAATGAAGAGTGGGTGGATGGGTATATATAGCCTCCACACAAAATATAACCGTTACACACAAATCACCAAACTCGGTGGGACCGAATAATGAAACGCGGTCAGATCGATTTAGCTCAAAATGTGAACGTTAGGCTTTTCGATGGGACTGACATGTCAACTCGGTGTGACCGATTTCATTAGGGTTAGGGCATATCACGCCCAAGATGCGACCCTATCCTAATGGAACTCGAAGGTCCCACCAAGGATAGAAGCGCATCTTGAAGACGCTTTTGCAAGGTGGATATCATTACATCAACATTACATAATAGATGGGGATACATACATAAGGCACAGATGCCACAAGAATACATCAACATTAAATACAAGAGACCAACATCCGACTACGGATGAAACATAAACAGAAACTCAAACGACATCCACCCTGCTAGCCCAGGCTGCCGTCCTAGAACCTATCCCCTGATCGAAGAAGAAGCAGAAGAAGAACTCCAAAACAGGAAAACATCGCTCTCGCGTCATGAGCATCGCAAACCTGTACCTGCAACTGGTGGTGTAGTAATCTGTGAGCCACGAGGACTCTGCAATCCCATTACCATGGGTATCAAGACTAGCAAAGCTTAATGGGAAAGGAAGGGGTAAAGTGGTGCGGTTGCAGCAACGGCTAAGCATATATGGTGGCTAACATACGCAAATGAGAGCGAGAAGAGAAACAAAGGAACGGTCGTCAACTAGTAATGATCAAGAAGTGATCCTGAACTCCTACTTACGCCGACATAACCCGAAACCGTGTTCTCCTCTCGATCAATCCCGAAAAGAGACACTCACGGTTACGCTTTACGGTTGGTGTATTTTAGAAGAGTTTACTTCAAGTTTACTACAACCGGATATTAACAAATTCCATCTGCCACATAACCGCGGGCACGGCTCTCGAAAGTTTATACCTGCAGGGTGTCCCAACTTAGCCCATGATAAGCTCTCGTGATGAACGAAGGATATTCCTTCTCCCGGAAGACCCGATCAGTCTCGGAATCCGGCTACAAGACATTTCGAAAGCAATAAAACAAGACCAGCAAGACCTCCCGTGCCGACACCTCGATAGTAGCCGCAGATCTCGTCTCGAGCCACGACCGGATGAGCAGTCAGACAACTAAAACCAGCCCTCAAGTTTCCCGAGGTGGCGCTGCAAAGGGTTTCTAGTTTGGACCAACACTTAGACAAGCATTGGCCCGGGGCTGAATAAAGATGACCCTTGGGTTAATTACTCCCAAGGAAATGTAGGTGGTGGTGAGGCAAATGGTAAAACCAATGTTGGGCCTTCTTTGGAGGAGTCTTATTCAAAGCGAACTGTCAAGGGGTCCCATAAATCACCCGACCGCGTTAGGGACGCAAAATCCGAGAACATAATACCGATATGACGGAAACTAGGGCGGCAAGAGTGGAACAAAACACCAGGCATAAGGCCGAGCCTTCCACCCTTTACCAAGTATATAGATGCATTAATTAAATAAGATATATTGTGATATCCCAACAAGTAAACATGTTCCCACAAGGAACAACATCTCCATGTTCCAACAAGGAACAAACTTCATATTCACCTGCAACTAACAACGCTGTAAGAGGGGCTGAGCAAAGCGGTAACATAGCCAAACAACGGTTTGCTAGGAGAGGTGCAAAAGGTTAGAGGCTGACATGGCAATTTGGGAGGCTTGAGGAACAAGTGATAGGTAGCGCAGCATAGCGATAGAACGAAACAACTAGCATAGCAATAATAGTAGTGAGATCCAGGGTAGCGGTCATCTTGCCTGAAATCCCGCTAGGAAGAAGAACGAGTCCATGAAGAAGATGAAGCCAAGAAGACGAACCAAGCGTAGACGAACGAATCCTCACGATCGCAACGAAACGGGAACTAACAAGGAGAAGCACACAACATAGTAACACACCACACATGAACAAGACATGATGCACAACCAAGCATAATGCATCACAAGACTACATGAGGCTACTCATGGCAAGAGATGATGCAAACAAGAACAACACATCAAAGCAAGTTTAAATGAGGCCGGGAACAACATATAACAATTCCGGTAAGTCCGCATATGCAAATTTCGAAATTGGTCCAGATCTGAATAAACCTTATGTTCAAGTTGTTAAACAGCAAGTTAAGATGCACCCCGATGATCTACACGAAATTCTAGTCAAGTTACATATAAAGTTCATTAGATTCGGAACTACGGTCTAGAAGATATGAGCAAAACAAGTTAAACATGGCATTGATGCAAAATGCATACAAACATCAAGAAAACACCTCAAAACAAGGATGCAACATGATAATATGAAACTACATGCAAAATCACGCAAGTTTCATATAGAGCACACTCAAAACGGAGCAACGGTTCAACACATACACCCTATACAAGTTATGACAACAATCTGTACAAAACAGCAACTAGGCATATTGCAAGCATCAAAACAACATGCTACAAAATATCAACATGATAACAAAAGGCATGGGCATGATATACAGGTAAAGCATGACAAAACATGAACACTGAGCTATCTCCAGAAATCACTAGAACATGCTCAAAAGGACATGGCAAGATTGCAAATAATAACAGTTTCAGACTGCAGAATTCACAGGACATGGCAGAAATAACATCAGGTTAACATGTTTAGAGCTATTAAACAACATGTTACAGGAACTTATCATGGCAAAGAAAGGCATGGCATGAATCTACTAAATACATAGAACAAGAGTCCCTTACTGGCCATGAGCCAAAAAGGATCAGAAGATATGATGGCACCCATGTAAACATGGCAAGTTATATTACACATTCAAACATGGCAGGAACAACAATAAGTAGGCATGTTGGTGAGCTTGAACCACTCACCACAGAGAAATACATGGCATGTAAAGGCAACTCACAGTAAGAAGACATGGCATAGAGGCTATACATGGCAAGAACAACATCATAGCGTACACGGATCAACTACAACAGCCTTGGCAAAATTGAATAACATGTAAACAATCTGCCAGGAAACATTTTATAACAAAAGTAGAGCTCGATTGACTCAAGCTATGGCACTCCATAATTGCAAACAATGGCATGGATGGATAGAGAATAACCATATGTTCAAAACAACCTTAATGAAGTATCTCAAAATAAGCATGGATCTCTCGGTAGCATCAAGTTTACATGGCATAAAAATATCAGCAGAACAGGGGCTGAAATCAGCAACGTCATGAAGCCTAGTTTGCATGCTTGTGCTAGTCACCACATAGATCACAAAAATACATGGTATACACCCCTGTAAAGATGGCATGGCGTATTACGAAACACATGTAGGACTCAAGTTCATAGGATGCACACATCAATCATGGCAAAAATGACAAATCACCAAGTTATACCAGTTTCAGCAGATTAACATCACATAGCACTTTTGCAACGAAGATTCAGGCATCAAGATGAGCTCAAATGAATATGATGCAATGGAATGAAATGATGTAATCATCGATACGAATATTTTGACATATTACACGGACGAGACGGAGCATTATGCAGCAAGTTATGGCATGATGAACATGAGCATATAATGTCAAAATCTCGGGACTTAGGAAAAATGAGGGGGAAAGAAAGTCAACCGCTCCGAGATCTAGATCGAGGCGGGGCCGAGCTCTCGCCGGAGCTGGCACCGGAGGCGAGGAGGGAGGCGGCGGAGGGGAGCCACGACGGGCGACGACGGAGGGGGCGCTGGGCGGCGGCGGGCGGGCGGGCCCGGAGGCGGGGCCGGGCGCCGGGAGGAGGGCGGGCGGCACGCCATGTGTGGCGGCGGCCGGAGGCGGGACCGGGCGCCGGGAGGAGACGCGGGCGGCGCGCCGGGCACTCCGCGAGGTCGGGCGCGGGAGGAGGCGGGCGAGGCGCTGGCCGGCTGGGTCCGGTCATGGGCGCGGGCGGGCGGCCGTGGGCCTCATGGAGCGCGCGGTGGGACGGCGGGAGGCCACGTGGCGGGCTGCCATTGGCGCGTGGCGGCGGCGCAGGACGTCCGGCGGGCGCCGGACATGTCCGGAGGCGGCGAGGGAGATTTTTAGGGTTTCGTCTGCGGATTCATCCGCGAATTTCGGGGGGAGGGGCTTATAAATAGGTAGAGGGAGCTAGGAGAGTCCAAATGAGGAGCGGTTTTCGTCCACGCGATCGTGATCGAACGACCGAGAGCATGGAGTGGAGTTTGCTGGGTTTGGGCCACATTGAAAGGGGTGTTGGGCTGCAAAGAGAAGGGGGCTTTTGCGGTTACCCGGTTAACCGTTGGAGTACCAAACGACCTCCAAATGACCCGAAACTTGACAGGCGGTCTACCGGTGCTATACCAAGGCCGCTTGACAAACCTCGGTCCATTCCGAGACCGTTTAACACCCGCACACGAAAAGAGGTAAAAGAGGGCGCCGGGGAACATAGGAGTGCCGGATTGCAAAACGGACAACGGGGAAAATGCTCGGATGCATGAGACGAACACGTATGCAAAAGCGATGCACATGATGACATGATATGAAATGCAGATGATGACATGGCAAAGTGCAACAGCAAGCAGATGACATGGAAAGGACGGCGAAAAACTGACGGACACCTGGCGCATCGAATCCGGGGCATTACAGGGCATAACGTAATCTCGGTGAGACCGATTACACAAACTCGGTGGGACCGATTACACAAAATCGGTGGGACCGATTTTGGTAATAAGCTAACCAGAGAGTTCGTCAGGCAAACTCGATGGGACCGATTCGCTCATCTCGGTGAGACCGAAACGTTACGAAGGGGAAACAGAGAGTTGCATTGTGAACTCGGTGGGACCGATCGATCATCTCGGTTGGACCGAAACGTTGTGAAGGGAAACAGAGAGTTTGCAATCCCATCTTGGTGAGACCGACAACCCTATCGGTAAGACCGAAGTGACTAGGGTTTGTGGCAGTGGCTATGTCAAATGAACTCGGTGGCGTCGGATAGAAAATTTCGGTGGGGCCGAGTTTGACTTTTGGTTTGGTACATATGTGGATATGAGAAAGTAGTTGAGGGTTTTTGGAGCATATCACTAAACATTTTGAGCAAGCAAACCATTAAGCAACACCTCATCCCCTTCTAATAGTATTGGCTTTTCCTATGGACTCAATGTGATCTTGGATCACTAAAAGTAAAATGTAGAGTTCTGAGCTTTAGAGCTTGAGCCAATCTTTTGTCCTTAGCAGGGGACCACATTTCTAATCCATGCCATGCCAATCGTTGGGCTTTCCTGAAATATTTATCTTGAGATATCATTAGCTCAATGAGCTATATGTTGTTAGGAATTACCAAAACCACCCAGGGATAGTTGCACTTTCAATCTCCCCCTTTTTGTTAATTGATGACAACGTATAGATCAAAGCTTCGACAAATGATCATAAGATTGAAATTCATCGTCACTTTTAGAAGTATGTGATAAGCAAGAGCTCCCCCTAAATTTGTGCACTACTTAATATTTTCTTTTGAATGCAAATGCATAATCGATTAGGATCATGGGTCGCTCTTCCATGTCACATACATCTTGGTGGAGCGATCAAAATGATGGAAATTAAAAGCATGCACTCATCACCAAGCAAAGTGAATGATCATATATGGGATATAAGAGACAATATCATCCATGCAAGCATTAAAGTAGTATATGATCAAACACATGATCAAACAAGTATCTCACACAGACATAGAGTATCGACCAAGCACACAATAAAGTTCAACCAAAAGCAAGAGAGACAAAGAAGCAAACCTATGATCTATATATTTCTCCCCCTTTGGCAACAAGTTACCAAAAAGTTCGAAAATGCATAGTGCTATGCGTCTCTCAGGCTTGGTCTTCGAGAGGTGTGTAGAGAGAACTCCAAGGAGGAAGGCATCTGTTGATGTAGTTGGAGCTGGTGGAGTGGGTGCTGGAGGTGGCACTGAAGCTGTAGCTGCTGGTGCTGACGATGTAGCTCTAGAATCTAGTATTGGCACTTCAGCAGACCTCTAACCTCATGGAACTCGCTAAAAAGCATCCATAGTTGCCTTCCCTCTCTTCTCCTCAGCTTCCTCCTAGAGCTGCTCAACTGCAGTCTGTATCTCAGTCACCTTGAGGTCAAGATCATAGAATTTTGTCTCAACAATCCTCTCCAAGCTCTCTTGATTCTGAGTCAGGGTGTCCAAGCCCTTCTCAATCCTTAGTGTAGCTTGAATCAATTAACCCAATTGATCTTGTTTGCTTTTCAGGAACACCTGAGATGCTTCCTCAGCAGTTGGCATCCTTGCAGCTTTCTCTGCCTTAGCCTTAGCTCTCTTCTCTTGTGCTTGTGCTGATGAAGGTTCATTCTCATTCATCACAACTGTGTTATCTTCAAGTTCTGGGTGCAAAGGTAAGTGCTCCTTGTTCAACAGGTAGGTGTCTGTGCCCATCTTTGAGTTGATGAGCTCCTGAATGTGTGGAGCATACCCACAAGATATTTTCTAATCTGCTCTTGTCCTCTTGATTGTCTCTACAATTGGACTCATGACCTTGAATTTTTGAGGTACGTCAAAGATTTGCAGCAAGTTGATGGAATGACCTCTAATCATCTTGTGATATCCAGACCTGGGTAGGAAAGTATGCCTTAAGATGGTGTTGATAGTAGGCAGACCCGACAAAAGAAAGTGCATAGATCCAAGCTTGTGTGTCTCCAAAGCTTTATCAGGGATCTTTTTGTACATGTTTGCCATAGAGTTGTGGTATTTCTTCTTCTTGGCATACACATCCACATCATCATCATGTTCCTCTGGTGTATTGATCAACTTAGCCCATTCTTCAAAGTTGATTGGTACCTCATACCTTCAGACATCCATACTATCCTTCCATCTGGACAGAAATGAGCAGTGGAGTAAAATTGCATAACTAGCTCATCATTCCATTTGGTCAAATTTTGACCAACAAACTCATCAACTCCACAAGCTCTGAAGCTTTCATGTAAACCTGGGAAATAGTCTTCATTCTCATCAATGTATTCCCAATAGACCCATTTCATATCGCAGGCAATTGGCTTCCTGTCAAGCAGAATAGTCTCAAAGAAATCCTGCTGTTCCATGGTGTGGAACCTATAATCAACAACAGTCCTCCTCCTCACATCATAAGGATAAGACAGTCTCCACAATCTCAGTCCTGCATCCTTCCTGATATTCATGTCCTCAGCTACTGGATGAGCATCATTGTGGTATGGAATATTAGGTTTTAGTTTTCTTAGCACTAAGGCTTCATCATCCTCTTCTTCAACTTTAAGCACTAGGGCCTTGTTCTTCTCTTTTGCTAGGATGTTTCTGGTGCTTCTCTTGGGCTTAGAAGGCTTCTGAGCTTGAGTTGTTGCTTTGGGAGCTATTATGGGCTTTGATATGGCAGCCCCTGACTTGACAGCATCTCCCATGAGCTTCTGAGACTTGGGAGCTAGAGCAGCATCCTCTTCCTCTTCATCTTCTTCTGGCTCTCTCATGATGGAGGATCTACCAAGAACTCTGGCAGTGGTCTTCTTGACCCTCTCCTTCCTCTTCTTGCCATCTCCAGCCTCCTTGGGTTCAAGAGTGAGCTCCATAGTGTCTTGAGTGGAGGCTCTGGCCTTAGACATAGGAATCCTTTTTGTTGGTGCCTTCTTATGTAACCCTGGCTTGGTTGTTGCAGCTGTGCCATACTCTTTCTTCAACACCTTCTTCTTGGAGCTGACTTCCTCCTCAGTGGCCACATAGTCCATATCTTCAGAATCTGAGGTTTTCTTCTTCCTTGACCTGGTGGCTACCTTTGGCAAACTACTGGGAGTGCTCCTGCTGCCATCATCTGAGGTACTTGAGGGACTAGTGCCCTCACTCAATTGCACTTGCTCTTCTGACCTGTTCTGACTATCACTCTGGTCTGACATTCTGGCGAGCAAACTGACAGCAAACCCTGTGAATAGATATCGATGAGGTAGAATGGATGAGCATCACAAAGTGTAGAGTTTTTACAAAACAGATGACTCAAAAACTTAGTTTTAGTTCTCCACAGAAATCATTTCGGAGCTACCGATTTGCTAAACTTGGTGATACCGAAGCAATTTTGGAACCTAAACTAGTGAACTCGGTCAGACCGAGTCACAGTTTGATGGCACCAAGACTGCTAGGGTTTCACAGAGAATCGAACTCGGTCACGCCGATTTGCAATTTTTGGTCAGACCGAAAACGCATGTGCAATGGCCTAAGCCAAATCGGTGAGATCGTTTTCTACAACTCGGTCAGTCCGAGATGAGTTTGACGGAAACCTAACCCTAAATTTTCGAATCAAACCTAACCTAAAGGATGTTTTCTGTGGATAGATTGTTTTCATATGTGGTAAAGATCATGGTAAAGCAATGTGCTATGAATCGGAGTAAGGAAATAGCACAAAGAGTCAAACCCATACCCTAGTTCAGCGGGAGTTTTCTATGGCGACAACGGCGAAGCGGAATTCCGTTGACCGCAACGGAAACCAGTGGCGGGAGGTCCCTGGCGGCGAGGTGACGATCCGGAGACCCGAGGAGGCAGAGCAGGACACACGCGCGGGCTGAGGAGTTTGAAGAAATTTCCAAAATCTCACCCCGTGGGTTTATATATCCCGACCCTGTCGGTGTGACCGAGTGGAAAAACTCGGTGGCGGCGATGTTTTGGAAGTTTAAGTCTATGACGAATCGGGGACTCCGAGTGCTCCTCACACAGAGTGGTTCGAATCTGACTTGATCAAATTTTGTGATGTAGCAAGAATAGAGTTTGAGACGAGAAAAGCATAGATAGCTAGAGGAGGTTCTTAGGCATTCTTGTCCATCCACTTGGCAAAAGAGAAAACGCCAAACAATCAAAACAACAAGTGGATGTCCTCGAATGAGTAAAATATGCAATCAACATGCTCACACAATAAAATGGCAAATGAAATATGTGACAAAGCATGCACAAACACTCTAGCTTCTATCAAGCAATTGGAGATTACTAGATCATATATATATATATATATATATGAGTATATTGACTGAGGACTCAAATGAGAACATTTGATCGTAGGTCATACTCATCGTTTAAGCACAAGTGGGGTTGCCACTTTTACATAAAGCATTGTTGTGCTCACCCCTTTAGAGTTGCTTTAGCTCAATTGACTAGAGTAAAGCTCCCCATAGATGTGATATCCCCCCTAAGAGGGATGAACTAACCTTGGATTTTGTCGATGAATACTTCATATAGGTGTTGAAGATGTAGATGCTCAATCTTGATGTAGATCATTCGGAGAAATCCATTGGAGTGAGTTGCACTTTCAATACCTACACGGGTTAGTCCCACAAGGAACCAACAAGGATATCCATAGACATAGAGTGATGTTCACATAACATGATGTCCATGAAAGCATTAGGTTACCTTGTCCCTTGTCTTACCAACAAGAGGGTTTGTTACTCCTAGAACTAGGGCAAGATGTGGAAGCTGTTTGCACATGTCCTAGCCAAAAGATATGAGTGAAGTATGTTGGCGGAGTCACCCTCAAGAACTCTATAGTTCTTTTTCTTCGGGATCCACATCATCTTGATGGAAATCCTTGGAGTTGTAGTCGTACTGGATGTAGTAGAACTTGATGTAGTATTGGAAACCCACTTGACCAAGGCCTTGGGAGCTTCTTCAAATGCATCAATCTCCTCTTGAAGCTTGTCCTTCCCTTTTAGCTTGTGGTCTTGTGGTGGAAGATCATCTTGAGCTTGTGTCCCTTGGAAAGAAGTAGGATCATACTTCTCTTGTTGAGGAACAAACTTCATCTTGGGGTATTGATCTTCTTCCCACTCAACTCCATTGGCATTGAACTTCCGTTCAAAACCAATTCCTTGATTCTTCCGTTGTCTTCCTTGCTTGCGTACAATTTCCTCAAATTGCTTACTTCCGGCAAGGCTCTTGTAAACACCTTTCTCTATAATTCCCTTCAATAAGCTATTTTCTGGCTAAAGTGTAACTTGGCCAAGAGAATCATTAGTGGAATCAAGAGAACTACTAGAAACAACAACATTGGATTTAACATGATTATTGTTACTACTAGATGAAGAATCTTTCTTAATCTTATTGCTAGATTTAACTTGTGGCATGTAAGTAGACAAGAGTAAACACTTGTCAATGTAAGAAGAACTTTTCTTGCGAAGATCATCATTGATTGCTTTTAAGAACCCATGCTCTTGCTCAAGGTTGAGCTTCTCGAAGCGTAACTTCTCATTAGTCTTTAAAAGCACTCGATGATTTTTCAAGGTAGTTTCATGAGCTAACTTAAGAGTGTTTAGTTCTTTAGTTAGACGCTCAATCTCCTTCTTATCATCATCATTCGTTTTATCTTGATTAGCATGATTAATAGCAAGTTCATCATAGTTTTCATAACTAGAGTTGTCAACAAGTAAATCATCATCTCCTAGAAAATCACCTTCATCACTATTGAAATCAACATACTCCGGGTGTAATACCTTTGGGCCTTTAGCAATGAAGCATCTTCCAATTCCTTCATTTGGTTAGTCAAATATGTCGTAGGAGTTGGTTGACACAAGTTCTAGACCGACAACACCTTCATCTTGAGAATATTCGGAGTCGGAGTGATAACTTCTCTCGGAGTGATGTCGGAGTCGGAGTCGGATACCCATTCACCAACATGAGCTTGATGTCTTCGTTTCGTGTAGATCCTTGATGATTTGTCCTTCCTTCCTGAATCCTTGCTTCTCAGTGATGTCCTTCGTTCATAATGGTCATCTCTACTCCTTCTCTCTCTTGGGGTGATTCTTCTCTTCTACTTTTCCTTTTGGGTGAATCTTCTCTTCTTTTGTAGGGAGTCATACACTCATTGGAGTAGTGTCTGGGTCTTCCACAATTGTAGCAATTTCGTTCACGACTTGAAGATATTTTGTCATTGTAGGACCTTGACTTGGAACTTCTTTCCTTGCTTCTACTCTTGTAGAACTTGTTGAAGTTCTTCACCATTAGGCTCAATTCTTCATTGAAGTTTGTTTCTCACTTGATGATGTGGGAGCACCACATGAGGCTTTGTAAGCACCACTTGACTTGTTGTGAAGCTCTTCATTATCCTTGAGTGACATCTCATGAGCAACAATTATTCCAATAACTTCCGTTGGCTTGAGATCTTTGTAATTGGGCATCATTTGAATCAATGTACACACGGTATCATATTTTCCATCCAAGGCTCTTAGGATCTTCTTGATGATGAATCTATCAGTCACCTCTTCACTTCCTAAGCCGGCAATCTCATTTGTGATGAGAGCAAGCCTAGAGTACATTTCAACGACACCTTCACCATCCTTCATTTTGAACTTGTCAAGTTGACTTTGAAGCACATCCAATTTAGATTCCTTGACGGAGTCGGTACCTTCGTGCATATAAATCAAAGTATCCCAAATTTCCTTTGCATTCTGAAGATGGCTGATTTTGTTGAATTCTTCGGGGCACAATCTGTTGAAGAGGATATCGCAAGCTTGAGCATTGTATTGAAGCATCTTCAAATCTTCCACGGTAGCTTCACGGTTTGGTTCTCTGCCATCAAAGAATTCACCTTGCAAGCCAATACACACAATAGCCCAAACGACGGGGTTATGTCCAAGAATATGCATTTTCATCTTATGCTTCCAACTAGCAAAATTAGTACCATCAAAGTAAGCACCTCTATGGTGGTAATTTCCCTCACTAGACGCCATACTCTCCTAGGTTGTGAAACCAAGGCTGTGATCACCAAACACTATGGAAATCAAGGCAAATGGAGACCAAAGCTCTGATACCACTTGTAGGTTCGAAAGTATGTCTAGACGGGGGGTGACTAGAATACTTGACCAAATAAAAATCTAGCCTTTTCCCAATTTTAAGTCTTGGTAGATTTTAGCAACTTAGCACTAGTCAAGAAATCAACCTACACATGTAAGTCTAACAGTATAGCAGCGTAATGTAAAACATTGCACATGAAGGTAAAGGGAGGAGTTTGGAGGGAGCAAACGCAATGTAGACACGGAGATTTTTGGCGTGGTTCCGATAGGTGGTGCTATCGTACATCGACGTTGGTGGAGACGTCAACCCACGAACGGTAACGGTTGCGTGAGTCCACGGAGGGCTGTAGGACCTTGAAGTATGTCTAGAGGGGGGTGATTAGACTACTTGACCAATAAAAACCTAACCTTTTCCCAATTTTAGACTTAGGCAGATTTTAGCTATCTTTGAACAAGTCAAGCAATCTTCACACAATTCAAGCAAGCATGCAAAGAGTATATTGGCAGCGGAAATTAAAGCTTGCAACTTGCAAGAATGTAAAGGAAGGGTTTGGAGGATTCAAACGCAATTGGAGACACGGATGTTTTTGTCGTGGTTCGGATAGGTGGTGCTATCGTACATCCACGTTGATGGAGACTTCAACCCACGTAGGGTAACGGTTGCGCGAGTCCATGGAGGGCTCCACCCACGAAGGGTCCACGAAGAAGCAACCTTGTCTATCCCACCATGGCCGTCGCCCACGAAGGACTTGCCTCACTAGCGGCAGATCTTCACGAAGTAGGCGATCTCCTTGCCCTTACAAACTCCTTGGTTCAACTCCACAATCTTGTTGGAGGCTCCCAAGTGACACCTAGCCAATCTAGGAGACACCACTCTCCAAGAAGTAACAAATGGTGTGTTGATGATGAACTCCTTGCTCTTGTTCTTCAAATGATAGTCTCCCCAACACTCAACTCTCTCTCACAGGATTTGGATTTGGTGGAAAGAAGATTTGAGTGGAAAGCAACTTGGGGAAGGCTAGAGATCAAGATTTATGTGGTTGGATTGGAATATCTTGGCCTCAACACATGAGTATGTGGTTCTCTCTCAGAGCTGGTAAGTTGGAAGTGTGGGTTTGTTCTGATGGCTCTCTCCACGAATGAAGAGGAGGTGGAGGGGTATATATAGCCTCCACACAAAATCTAACCGTTATACACAATTTACCAAACTCGGTGAGACCGAATCAACAAACTCGGTCAGACTGATTTTAGTAAACCTAGTGACCGTTAGGGTTTCCGGTGGGACTGACACACATCTCGGTAGGACCGATATGGTTAGGGTTAGGGCATAACGTAATCTTGGTGAGACCGATTACACAAACTCGGTGAGACTGATTTTGGTAGTTAGCTAACCAGAGAGTTGGTCAGGTAAACTCGGTGGGACCGATTCACTCTTTCGGTGAGACCGAAAAGTTACGAAAGGGAAACAGAAAGTTTACATTGCAATCTCGGTGGGACCGATCGCTCACTTCGGTTAGACTGAAACGTTACGAAGGGAAACAGAGAGATTACAATCTCATCTCGGTGAGACCGAGATCCCTATCGGTGAGACCGATTTGCCTAGGGTTTGTGGCAGTGGCTATGACATTTGAACTCGGTGGCGCCGGATAGAAAGAATCGGTAGGGCCGAGTTTGACTTTGGGTTTAGGTATTATGTGGATGTGAGGAAGTAGTGGAGGATTTTGGAGCATATCACTAAGCACATGAAGCAAGAGGCGCATTAAGCAACACCTCATCCCTCCTTGATAGTATTGGCTTTTCCTATAACTCAATGTGATCTTGGATCACTAAAATATAAAATGTAGAGTCTTGAGCTTTTGAGCTTGAGCCAATCCTTTGTCCTTAATATTTTGAGGGATCCACTTTCATCATCCATGCCATGCCATCATTGAGCTTTCCTGAAATATTTGTCTTGGAATAGCATTAGCTCAATGAGCTATATGTTGTTATGAATTACCAAAACCACCTAGGGATAGTTGCACTTTCAATCTCCCCCTTTTTGGTAGCTGATGACAACATATAGATCAAAGCTTCGACAAATGATAATAAAATTGAAAAACATCGTCGCTTTGAGAAGTATGTGATAAGCAAGAGCTCCCCCTAAATTTGTGCATATATTAAGATTTGCTTTGGACTGCAAATGCACAAGAAATTAGGCTCATGGGTTACTCTTCCATGTCACATACATCTTGGTGGAGCGCTCAAAATAATAAGATTGAATACATGCACTCATCACCAAGCACAGTGAATGATCACATAAGGATAAATAAGATAATATCGTAAAAAGCATAAGTGTAGCTTATGATCAAACACATGATCATCAATGTCTCACAGGTAATGCATAGTATCTCAAGCAAGCAAACGCAAATAAAGTATCAACTAAGAAGACAAGAGAGAACAAAAGCAAATCTCTCTCTCAAAGCCTATGATCTATACATTTTTCTCCCCCTTTGGCAACAAGTTACCAAAAAGATCCTAGAAAATGCATAGCACTATGTCGTCACTCAGGCTTGGTCTTCTAGTGGTGGTGTAGACAGGACTCCAAGAATGAACACATCTGTAGACGTGGTAGGAGCTGAAGGAGTTGGTGCTGGAGCTGGTTGAGCTGGAGCTGTAGCTGGAGCTGAAGAAGTGGCTCTGGTGTCTGTAGTTGGAACTGCAGCTGACCTCTGAGCTCTAGGCACTCTGGCAAATGCATCATTTGTCGTCTTGCCCTTCCTCTCCTGCATATCATCTTGTAGTTGCTCCACAGCTGACTGAATCTCAGTCACTTTGACATCAAGATCATAGAATTTTTGTTCCATGATTCTCTCCAGGCTCTCCTGGTTTTGAGTTAGGGTGGCCAACCCCTTCTCAATTCGCAGTGTTGATGCTATCAAGTAACCGAGCTGCTCCTGCTTGTTCTTCAGAAAGTACTCCTATGCCTCTGCTAGAGTGGGCATCTTTGCATCTTTCTCTTGCCTTGCCTTCTCCTTTCTCTCCTGAGCTTGCACTGATGATGGTTCATTCTCAGTCATGACAACTCGATTGTCCTCAAATTAAGGATAGAGAACCATGTGTTCCTTATCCAAGAGATACTTTCCTGTGCCCATCTTCGAGTTTATCAACTCCTAAATCTGTGGGGCATAACCACAACTCCTCTTCTGATCTGCTGCTGTCCTCTTCATAGTCTCAACTATGAGGCTCATGACCTTGAATTTCTAAGGCACATCAAAAACATGAAGCAAATTGATTGCATGCCCCCTAATCATGTTATGGTCACCTGATTTGGGCAATAGAGTATGCCTTAAGATCCAGTTGATCGTAGGCAGCTGTGACAGCAGAAAGTGTACTGATCCAAACTTGAAGGACTCAAGTGCATCATCTGGGATCTCCTTGTACATCTGAGACATAGAGTTATGATCCATTTTCTTCTTCCCATATATGTCCAGGTCATCTTCAGTTTCCTCTGGGGCATTGATCAACTTTTCCCATTCCTCTATGGTAGACTGATATCTGGTACCTTCTGACATCCACACCATCCTGCCATCTGGATAGAAGTGTGCTGTGGAGTAGAACTGCATGATGAGTTCATCGTTCCAGTTGGTGAGCTTCTTCCCAACAAAGTCTGCAACTCCACACGCATTGAAGCTGTCATAAACTCCACGGTAGTGTTCCGCGTTCTCCTGCATGTAGGTCCAGTCAACCCACCTCATATCACAAACGATAGGCTTCTTATCCAACAAGATAGTCTCATAAAAGTCCTGCTGTTCCTTGGTGTGGAACCTGTAATCCACAGCAGTCCTTCTCCTCGTGGCATATGGATCTGACTCTCTCCATAGCCTTAACACATGATCTCTCCTGATCTTCATGTTTTCAGCCACAGGATGAGCATCATTGTGGTATGGGATCTTGGGTTTGAGCTTCCTTAGGACCTGCCCTTCTTCAGCATCTACCTCAGGCATTGGGGCCTTGTTCTTCTCAGCTGCTGGAATGCTCCTGGTATTCCTCTTGGGTGCATTCTTGGGCTTGGGGGCAGCTTTGGGCTTGGATGTTGCAGCCCCTGATTTGATGGCATCACCCATCAACTTTTGTGCCTTGGGTGCTGGTTCTGCTGCCTCTTCCTCTTCTTCCTCTTCCATCATGGAAGGCTTCCCAATCACCCTTGCCATGGTCTTCCTGACCCTTTCTTTCCTTTTCTTTCCCTCTGCAGCAACTGGCTCTTTGGGTTGGGTTTCCAAAGAAGCTTGAGTAGAAACTCTGGCTTTGGACATTTGCTGTCTACCTGCTGGCCTTTTGATTTTCAAGCCAGGCTTTACTACTGATGTGCTGAACTCCCTTTTAAGCACTTTCTTCTTGGAGCTTGCCTCATCCTCCACCGCCACATAATCCTCATCCTCAGACTCTGAGGTCTTCTTATTTCTTGTCCTTGTGGCAGCCTTGGGTAAATTGCTCGGAGTGCTTCTGCTCCCCTCATCTGAGCTGCTTGAGGGACTAGTGCCCTCACTCATTTGAATCTGCTCTTCAGATTTGTTCTGGCTATCACTTTGGTCTGACATGCTGCTTAGATGAGGTAGAGTGGATGAGCATCACAAAATGCAGAGATTTTTGCAAAAGGAATGATTCAAAAAACTTAGTTTTAGTTTCCCACAGAAAACATTTCGGATCTACCGATTCTCAAACTCCGTGATACCGAAGCAGTTTTGGAACCTAAACTAGTGAACTCGGTCAGACCGAGTCACAGTTTGGTGGCACCGAGACTGCTATGGTTTCACAAAGTTCTAAAATTGGTCACACCGATTAGCAATTCTCGGTCAGACCGAGACTTACTAGTGCAATGGCATTAGCCAAATCGGTGGGACCGAGTTTTTCAACTCGGTGGGTCCGAGATGGTTTCGGCGGAAACCTAACCCTAAATTTTTGAATCACAACTATTCTACGGATTAATTTGAATGGATAGGAGTGTTTCAATCGTGGTAAGATACATAATGAACACAATGTGCTGAGAATTGGACGAGGAAAGCACTGTGATCGAGTCCATACCCTAGTTCGGCGGGAACTCGCTACGGCGGCAACGGTGGAGGAGAATTCCGTTGACGGCGGCGGAGACCAGCGATAGGAGGTAGCTGGCGACGAAGTCAACGATCCATAGACCACGTTTGGCATAGCGAGCTATGCGCGGGCGAGAAGATCGGAGAAAGTTTTCCAAATTTTTCTCGTGCATATATATAGCCCGACCCTGTCGGTGTGACCGAGTGGTACAACTCGGTGGCACCGAGATGCAAAACTGTGAACAGTTATAGCAACTCGGTGTGACCGAAAAGTACAAATCGGTTGCACCGAGATGAAAACCTAGATTGACTTAGTAATCTCGGTATGACCGAAATGGAGGAATCAGTCAGACCGAAAATCCCAAAGAAGTTTTGGAAGTTTAAGTCTATGACGAATCGGGGACTCCGAGTGCTCCTCACACAGAGTGGTTCGAATCTGACTTGATCAAATTTTGTGATGTAGCATGAATAGAGTTTGAGATGAGAAAAGCATAGATAGCTAGAGAAGGTTCTTAGGCATTCTTGTCCATCCACTTGGCCAAAGAAAAAGAAGCCAATCAATCAAAACATCAAGTGGATGTCCTCGAATGAGTAAAATATGCAACCAACATGCTCACACAATAAGATGACAAATGAAACATGTGACAAAGCATGCACAACCAATTCTAGCATCTATCAAACAATTGGCGATGACTAGGTCATCTATATATGAGTATATTGACTTAGGAGTCAAATGAGAACATTTGATCATAGGTCATACTCATCGTTTAAGCTCAAGTGGGGTTACCACTTTTACATAAAGCATTTATGTGTTCACATCTTTAGAGTTGCTTTGACTCAATTCTTAGAGTTAAGCTCCCCCTAGATGTGAGATCCCCCCTTAGAGGGATGAACTAACCTTGGGTTTTGTCGATGATGACTTCATGTAGGTGTTGAAGATGTGGATGCTCAATGTTGATGTAGATCTTTTGGAGCAATCCTTTGGAGTGAGTTGCACTTTCAATACCTACATGGGTTAGTCCCACAGGAACAAACAAGAATATCCATAGACATAGAGTGATGCACACACAGAATGATGTCCATGAAATCATTAGGTTACCGTGTCCCTTGCCTTACCAACATGAGGGTTTGTGACTCCTTGAACTAGTGCAAGATGTGGAAGTTGATTTGCACTTGTCCTTGCCATAATGATATGAGTGAAGAATGTTGGCGGAGTCACCCTCAAGAACTCTCTAGTTCTTCTTCTTCGGGATCCACATCATCTTGATGGGAATCCTTGGTTTAGTAGTTGTACTTGATGAAGTAGAACTTGACGTAGTCTTGGGAACCCACTTGACCAAGGCCTTAGGTGCTTCTTCAAATGCATCAATCTCCTCTTGAAGCTTGTCCTTGCCTTTGTTCTTGTGGTCTTGTGGTGGAAGATCATCTTGTGCTTGTGTTCCCTTGAAAGAAGTAGGATCATACTTCTCTTGTTGAGGAACAAACTTCGTCTTGGGGTATTGATCTTCTTCCCACTCAACTCCATTGGCATTGAACTTTCGTTCAAAACCAACACCTTGATTCTTCCGGTGCCTTCCTTGCTTGCGTACAATTTCCTCAAATTGCTTACTCCCGGCAAGACTCTTGTATACACCTTTCTCTATAATTCCCTTTAATAAGCTGTTTTCTTGCTCAAGTGTAACTTGGCTAAGAGGATCATTAGTGGAATCAAGAGAACTACTAGAAGCAACAATATTGGAATTAGCATTATTATTGTTACTACTAGAGGAAGAATCTTTCTTGTTCTTGTTACTAGACTTGACTTGAGGCATGTAAGTAGATAGGAGTAAACGCTTGGCAATGTAAGAAGAACTTTTCTTACGGAGATCATCATTAATTGCCTTTAAGAACTCATGCTCTTGCTCAATATTGAGCTTTTCAAAGCGTAACTTCTCATGAGCCCTTAAAAGTTCTCGATGATCTTCGAAGATAGTTTCATGAGCTAACTTAAGAGTGTTTAGTTCTTTAGTTAGACGCTCAATCTTCTCCTTATCACTGTCATTCATTTCATCTTGATTAGCATGATTAATTGACGTTTCATCATAGTATTCATCACTAGAGTTGTCAACAAGTAAATCATCATCACCTAGCAAGTCATCTTCATCAAGATCAAAATCAACATACTCGGGGTGTGTTGCCTTAGGACCTTTGGCCATGAAGCATCTACCAATTCCTTCATTTGGTGATTCAAATATGTCATAGGAGTTGGTTGACACAAGTGCTAGACTGGCAACACCTTCATCTTGAGTGTATTTAGAGTCGGGGTGATAGCTTCTCTTGGAGTGATGGTCGGAGTCGGAGCCGGATACCCATTCACCAACATGAGCTTGATGTCTTCGTTTTGTGTAGCTCTTTGATGACTTGTCCTTCCTTTCCGAATCCTTGCTTCTCCGTGAGGGTCTTCGTTCATAACGATCATCTCTACTCCTTCTCTCTCTTGGTGGAGATTCTTCTCTTCTACTTCTTCTCTTGGGAGAATCCTCTCTTCTTTTGTAGGGTGCCGTACACTCATTGGAATAGTGTCCGGGTCTCCCACAATTGTAGCAATTGCGCTCTCGACTAGAAGATCTTTTGTCATTGTAGGACCTTGACTTAGAGCTTCTTTCTTTGCTTCTACTCTTGTAAAATTTGATGAAGTTCTTCACCATTAAGCTCAATTCTTCATTGAAGGTTTGTTTCTCACTTGATGATGTGGGGGCTTCACATGAGGCTTTGTAAGCACCACTCGACTTGTTGTGAAGTTCCTCCTTATCCTTGAGTGACATCTCATGAGCAACAATTCTTCCAATGACTTCCGTTGGCTTGAGATCTTTGTAATTGGGCATCATTTGGATCAATGTGCACATGGTATCATATTTTCCATCCAATGCTCTTAGGATCTTCTTGATGATGAATCTGTCGGTCATCTCTACACTTCCTAAGCCGACAATCTCATTTGTGATAAGAGCAAGCCTGGAGTACATTTCAGCGACACCTTCACCATCCTTCATTTTGAACTTGTCAAGCTGACTTTGGAGCACATCCAACTTGGATTACTTGACGGAGTCGGTACCTTCATGCATATCAATCGAAGTATCCCAAATTTCCTTTGCACAAGACGGTTGATTTTGTTGAACTCCTCGGGGCACAAGCCATTGAAGAGGATATCACAAGCTTGAGCGTTGTATTGTAGCATCTTCAACTCTGCCGCGCTAGCTTCATGGTTCGGTTCTCTCCCATCAAAGAATTCACCTTGCAAACCAATACACACAATAGCCCAAACGGCGGGGTTATGTCCGAGAATATGCATTTTCATCTTATGCTTCCAACTAGAAAAATTAGTACCATCAAAGTAAGGACCTCTACTGTGATAATTTCCATCGCTAGACGCCATACTCTCCTAGGTTGTGAAACCAAGGCTATGACCACCAAAAGCTATGGAAATCAAAGCAAATGGAGACCAATGCTCTGATACCACTTGTAGGGTGTCTAGAGGGGGGGTGATTAGACTACTTGACCAATAAAAACCTAACCTTTTCCCAATTTTAGACTTTGGCAGATTTTAGCTATCTTTGAACAAGTCAAGCAATCTTCACACAATTCAAGCAAGCATGCAAAGAGTATATTGGCAGCGGAAATTAAAGCATGCAACTTGCAAGAATGTAAAGGGAAGGGTTTGGAGGATTCAAACGCAATTGGAGACGCGGATATTTTTGTCGTGGTTCGGGTAGGTGGTGCTATCGTACATCCACGTTGATGGAGACTTCAACCCACGTAGGGTAACGGTTGCGTGAGTCCACGGAGGCCTCCACCCACGAAGGGTCCACGAAGAAGCAACCTTGTCCATCCCACCATGGTGGTCGCCCACGAAGGACTTGCCTCACTAGCAGTAGATCTTCATGAAGTAGGCGATCTCCTTGCCCTTACAAACTCCTTGGTTCAACTCCACAATCTTGTCGGAGGCTCCCAAGTGACACCTAGCCAATCTAGGAGACACCACTCTCCAAGAAGTAACAAATGGTGTGTTGATGATGAAGTCCTTGCTCTTGTGCTTCAAATGATAGTCTCCCCAACACTCAACTCTCTCTCATAGGATTTGGATTTGGTGGAAAGAAGATTTGAGTGGAAAGCAACTTGGGGAAGGCTAGAGATCAAGATTTATGTGGTTGGATTGGAATATCTTGGCCTCAACACATGAGTAGGTGGTTCTCTCTCAGAACTGGTAAGTTGGAAGTGTAGGTTTGTTCTGATGGCTCTCTCCATGAATGAAGAGGAGGTGGAGGGGTATATATAGCCTCCACACAAAATCTAACTGTTACACACAATTTACCAAACTTGGTGAGACCGAATCAACAAAATCGGTCAGACCGATTTTAGTAAACCTAGTAACCGTTAGGGTTTTCGGTGGGACTGACATGCATCTCAGTAAGACCGATATGGTTAGGGTTAGGGCATAACGTAATCTTGGTGAGACCGATTACACAAACTCGGTTAGACCGATTTTGGTAATTAGCTAACCAGAGAGTTGGTCAGGTAAACTCGGTGGGACCGATTCGCTCTTTTGGTGAGACCGAAAAGTTACGAAAGGGAAACAGAAATTTTACGTTGCAATCTCGGTGGGACCGATCGCTCACTTCGGTTAGACCGAAACGTTACAAAGGGAAACTGAGAGATTACAATCCCATCTCGGTGAGATAGATTTGCCTAGGGTTTGTGGCAGTGGCTATGACATTTGAACTCGGTGGCGCCAGATAGAAAGAATCGGTAGGGCCGAGTTTGACTTTGGGTTTAGGTCATATGTGGATGTGAGGAAGTAATGGAGGGTTTTGGAGCATATCACTAAGCACATGAAGCAAGAGGCTCATTAAGCAACACCTCATCCCTCCTTGATAGTATTGGCTTTTCCTATAGACTCAATGTGATCTTGGATCACTAAAATATAAAATGTAGAGTCTTGAGCTTTTAAGCTTGAGCCAATCCTTTGTCCTTAATATTTTGAGGGATCCACTTTCATCATCCATGCCATGCCATTCATTGAGCTTTCCTGAAATATTTGTCTTGGAATAGCATTAGCTCAATGAGCTATATGTTGTTATGAATTACAAAAACCACCTAGGGATAGTTGCACTTTCAAGGGCTCCACCCATGAAGGGTCCACGAAGAAGCAACCTTGTTTATCCCACCATGGCCATCGCCAATGAAGGACTTGCCTCACTATGGTAGATCTTCACAAAGTAGGCGATCTCCTTGCCCGTACAAACTCCCTGGTTCAACTCCACAATATTGACGGAGGCTCCCAAGTGACAGCTAACCAGTCTAGGAGACTCCACTCTCCAAAAGGTAATAGACGGTGTGTTGATGATGAACCCCTTTCTCTTGTGCTTCAAATGATAGTCTCCCCAACACTCAACTCTCTCTCACTGATTTGGATTTGGTTGAAAGAAGATTTGAGTGGAAAGCAACTTGGAGAAGGCTAGAGATCAAGATTCATATGGTTGGAATGGATTATCTTGGTCTCAACACATGAGTAGGTGGTTCTCTCTCAGAAAATGAATGTTGGAAGTGTAGGCATGTTCTGATGGCTTTCTCTCTTAATGAAGAGTGGGTGGAGGGGTATATATAGCCTCCAAACAAAATCTAACTGGTACACACAAATCACCAAACTCGGTGGGACCGAATAATGAAACTCGGTCAGACCGATTTAGTTCAAAATGTGAACGTTAGGCTTTTCGGTGGGACTGACATGTGAACTCGGTGTGACCGATTTCATTAGGGTTAGGGCATAATGTAATGTCGGTGAGACCAATTACACAAACTCGGTGGGACCGATTTTGGTAATAAGCTAACCAGAGAGTTGGTCAGGCAAACTCGGTGGGACCGATTCGCTCATCTTGGTGAGACCGAAACGTTACCAAGGGGAAACAGAGAGTTTCCATTGCAAACTCGATGGGACTGATCGCTCATCTTGGGTGGACCGAAACATTACGAAGGGAAACAGAGAGTTTGGAATCACATCTCCATGAGACTGAGATCCCTATCGGTAAGACCGCAGTGACTAGGGTTTGTGGCAGTGGCTATGTCAAATGAACTCGGTGGCGCCGGATAGAAAATTTTGGTGGGGCCGAGTTTGAATTTTTGTTTGGGACATATGTGGATATGAGAAAGTAGTTGAGGGTTTTTGGAGCATATCACTAAGCATTTTGAGCAAGCAACCCATTAAGCGGCACCTCATCCCCTTTTAATAGTATTGGCTTTTCCTATGGACTCAATGTGATCTTGGATCACTAAAAGTAAAATGTAGAGTCTTGAGCTTTAGAGCTTGAGCCAATATTTTGTCCTTAGCATTTTGAGGGGTCCACATTTCTGATCCATGCCATGTCAATCATTGAGCTTTCCTGAAATATTTATCTTGAGATATCATTAGCTCAATGAGCTATATGTTGTTAGGAATTACCAAAACCACCCAGGGATAGTTGCACTTTCAAGCTCCCTCTCACTCCGAGAAGCCACCTCGACTCCTCAGTCCATTGCCGGAGCCCCTCATTCCTCCTACATGGCCGCCGTGCCCGCCTTAGTCTCGGCCTAAATTGGCTCCACGGCGAGCTCCACCTCCTTCTCTTCTCCACTTGACCCCTCCACCACCATCCTTGACCCTTCCCCAGTGGTCGCCGCATCCTCTCCTTGGCCGGAGCTCCATGCCCGAGTCCGGCCGAGCCGCCGTCCGCTGCAGCCGCAACCCCGTGCGACTCCGACCTCCACGGGATGTGTGAGTGGTCCAGGCGGGTGCAGCTCGGTCCCCTGATCACGTCGATATGCCGCACGCCGCGGGTGGTGGCCTGCAACGTCAGCAGTCGGGGTCCTCCCCTCCCCACGGCAAAATGCAGGTGCAGGAGGAGGAAGATAACCCTGCCATGCAGGCCCCACCTCCCCCTCGACCGCACTCGTCATCCACCATAGCCCCGGGACCGCGCGGTTAAGTGGAGACGCATACGGCCAAATACGTCTTCGCCTAAGGGAAGCGTATTCTGCCTTTGTACTACAACTGATTATGTTTTCTTTGTGGGGAAGCATACTGCTAAAAATGCGCTTTCAGTTCTGAGCTGCCGGACGAAGCCTCTACTTTGCGAATGTTCACCCGTTAGTAGCAGAAAATCACATAATTTGTTGATTTTTCTGCCTAATGAACGAACGGCCATATCTTTTTGCTCGCAACTCCAAATGAGGTGATTCCAAAGCCCACTTCTTCATCTCGTCGAGCCCGTTCTGATGGAACCAGTTTCACCATATGTTAAAATTCTGAAAATGACCTTTATGCCCTTGCCCTTATTCAGCCCCCTCCAAGAGAGAACATTTTCTGGTGATTCTTTCCGCGAGCTTCTCGCACTTCTTCCCGATGAATCCCTCCCTCACAGGTAAGCCACACCATCCATTTGCATGATTGCAATGTAGTGACATGGTTTACTTATTTAAACTTGTTTAAAATTTGCTTTATCTACATATGACTGATTCATGGCATTTCTCAGAGTGATATTTTAATCTTGCTATTGCCATGATGCTGTTTGGAGTTCTAGGACTAATATTTTGCAGCTTCTGTGGATGACATGCTGCCATTGGATTATTAGTGGCTTATATTATGATTATTTTCATGTTGATATATGATATTATATTTTGATGTATGATTTTGGATATGATGACTGCATGTGGATCTTAGTTGGGTAGCTTGTTCTTGCTATTGGATTAGTAGTATTATTGTTCTTGGATTCAACATGCTCTTAGTATTTTGTTATCCTTAGAGCTTATGTCATGACTAGGTTATGCTTTGGATTATTTGTTGGATATTGCTATGACTTGGATCACAAGTTGATAGATGATATCGAAGTATCAGTTATTGCAGATATACTTTGGGGACAAATTCCGTCATTAAGTTGGTCAGGTGCCACCGAACCGGGCTTTTCCATTGCAACCATATTTTCCTTTATGTGAAGGCCCTAATGCCGGTGCCTCCAATGAGGGAAGGTTATGGGCGTGCGTTACCCTGGCCCGGTAAGCAGACATAACCTTGTGTGCCCGTGGTTGGTATTGAGCTCTCATGTCCCTGTTTGGGACCGTTTTTGTTTTGCCACGACGGTGGCCGTTGGATGTCACGAGTTGACATAAAGGCCACACAGGAGTAAACCCAAAGGGGGTGTTGGTCAGAGTGGCCGAGAGAGTGTCATGGCAGTAGATTGGTTTCGTCAGAACGCGGTTGGTCCACCCGAATGGGAGCACGAGGCCATGGGTTCTATGATGTGGGTACAATGTGCTAACCTCTACAGAATGTGTGTTTAATCTATCGATAGCCGCGTCCTCGGTCATGGGCACAAGTTCGTACTAGGTCACACCGTTCGATCAACACTCACATGATGGAATGAGTTTTAGATGATTTATATGTTGATATATTTGAGCAGTAACAGCTTGGCAGGATGCCGACGATGATGTTGAGATGATCTAGAGGATGATCATTCAGTTTGTGATGTGGTCACGAGGTGGTCATGTGGATGTTTTAATCAAGAGGTGATCATGTGGATGTTTTGATCAAGAGGTGATCATGTGGATGTTTTGATCACGAGGTGATCAGGTGGATCATGAGGTGATCGAGATGGTATATTGCTTGGCCGGATAGCCAAGAGTGAGATGGGTGTTGAGATTGAGATGTTGGTTTACCAGCATTGTCTTAGTAGTTGCTTTCGTATCATAGTAGTTGTTAATTATTTAATCTGCTAATGCTATGTTGTTGTTTTTCCCTGATGCTTTTGGTTGTTGTGACCTTGCAAGTACATTCAATGTACTGACCTAGCATGTCATGCCAGATTGCAGGTGATGCCATGATTGATTGCTTGCTTGTCGAGGTTTCCGTGCGTGCGAGCTAGATCGTGCGGCATGGAGTTCACCACCTTCGTTGTTGTTCCGCAGCTAGAAGATTTCCGCTGTTACAAGTTGTTCCGCTGCTAGCATAGAGCAAGTGTAGTATCGCAGGCATAGTGTCGCTATGCTAATGTGATCCTTTGTAACATCAGACTCTTGTATCATTATCCTTTGTAGTAAGAGCCGATTTGTTCTATGCCAAGCTGTGTCGTATTCCAGAAGACTTCACCTTGATCTCTGGGATGGAATACAGGGCATTCCGGTCTCTCTGAGCCTGGGTGCCATAGAGCTTGGTATCAGAGCAGGTCTGGCTATAGGACACCCTAGTGAGCGCGAGCGTTAGAAATCAGTAGTATAGAGCCCATCTTGTTTGTTACATTTGGTTGCTGCATTTGTTTGTTGCATAGCATGCATATAATTTTATTAATTGTTGCTAACGGTTTATCTGGTGAGTGTAGCTAACATCGGTTCGGATGCACTACATCTCAGCCCCTGCATTTCTCCAGTTTTCTTTTCTTGCCTGCTCTTCGGTGTTTTGTGTCATTCTGTCCCAGCAGAGTGATGCCAAGTGATCCTGACACTGCTTACAGAAATGGTGCCCAGGTATCGCACCGATATCCTTCTTTCAACCCTGCCTATCATTTTTGTTGGGGAACGTTGCAGAAAATAAAAAATTTCCTACGGTTTCACCAAGATCTATCTATGAGTTCATCTAAGCAACGAGTCAAGAGAGAGAGTTTGCATCTACATACCACTTGTAGATCGAGTGCAGGCGTTCGAGGGAGTGGTGATGATGGAGTCGTCCTAACGTGATTCCGATCACCGATGACCAAGTGCTGAAAGGACAGCACCTCCGTGTTCAACACACGTGCGGGACGATGGCGTCTCCTCCGTCTTGATCCAGCAAGGATGAAGGAGAGGTTGAGGAAGACAACTCCAATGGCAGCACGACGGCGTGGTGCGGTTGGTCTGGCAGTTCTCGGCAGGGCTTCGCCAAGCTTCGTGGGGAGAAAGAGAGGTGTTGGGAGGGAGGGCTGCGCCTTCAATGGTGTGTGCAGCCCTCCCCCACCCCTCTATTTATAGGAGGAGAGGGCAGGGGGCCGGCCATCTAGGGAAACCCTAGATGGGGCGGCGTGACAAAGGGAGGAGGGAGGGTGGCTTGCCCCCAAGCCAGGGCGCGCCCCTTTAGGGTTTCCCTCCCCATGCCTTAGCCGCATGGGCCTAGGTGGGGAGGCGCCCAGCCCACCGGGGCTGGGTCCCTCTCCCACACAGCCCATGTGGCCCCCCGGGAGGGGTGGCCCCTCCAGTGGACCTTCGAACCCTCCGGTGGCCCGGTACATTACCAGTATACCCCAAACTTTCCGGAGTCCGTTTAACCACTTTCCATATATAAATCTTTACCTCCGGACCATTCCGAACTCCTCGTGACGTCCGGGATCTCATCCGGGACTCGAACAACATTCGGTAATCACATACTTGTCTTCCTAATAACCCTAGCGCCACCGAACCTTAGTGTGTAGACCCTACGGGTTCGGAGACATGAACATGACCGAGACGCCCCGAGGTCAATAACCAACAGCGGGATCTGGATACCCATGTTGGCTCCCACATGTTCCTCGATGTTGTCATCGGATGAACCACGATGTAAAGGGTTCAAGCAACCCCGTATTCTATTCCCTTTGTCAGACGGTATGTTACTTGCCCGAGACTCGATCGTCGGTATCCCAATACCTCGTTTAGTCTCGTTACGGCAAGTCACTTTACTCGCATCAGTAATGCATGATCCCGTGACCGGACACTTGATCACTTTGAGCTCATTATGATGATGCACTACCGAGTGGGCCCGGTGATACCTATCCGTAACACGGAGTGACAAATCCTGTCTCGATCCGTGTCAACCCAAAAGACACTTTCGGAGATACCGTAGTGCACCTTTATAGTCACCCGATTACGTTGTGACGTTTGATACACCCAAAGCACTCCTACGGTATCCGGGAGTTACACGATCTCACGGTCTAAGGAAGAGATACTTGACATTGGAAAAGCTCTAGCAAAACGAACTACACGATCTTTGTGCTATGCTTAGAATTGGGTCTTGTCCATCACGTCATTCTCCTAATGACGTGATCCCGTTGTCAATGACATCTGATGTCCATAGTCAGGAAACCATGACTATCTGTTGACCAACGAGCTAGTCTACTAGAGGCTTACTAGGGACGTATTGTAGTCTATGTATTCACACGTGTATTACGATTTCCGGATAATACAGTTATAGCATGAATAAAAGACAATTATCATGAACAAGGAAATATAATAATAATTCTTTTATTATTGCCTCTAGGGCATATTTCCAACAGTCTCCCACTTGCACTAGAGTCAATAATCTCGTTACATTGTGATGAATCGAACACCCATAGAGTTCTGGTGTTGATCATGTTTTGCCCGCGGAAGAGGTTTAGTCAACGGATCTGCGACATTCAGATCCGTATGCACTTTACAAATTTCTATGTCTCCATCCTGAACATTTTCATGGATGGAGTTGAAGCGACGCTTGATGTGCCTGGTCTTCTTGTGAAACCTGGGCTCCATGGCAAGTGCAATAGCTCCAGTGTTGTCACAGAAGAGTTTGATCGGCCCCGACGCATTGGGTATGACTCCTAGGTCGGTGATGAACTCCTTCACCCAAATTGCTTCATGCGCTGCCTCCGAGGCTGCCATGTACTCCGCTTCACATGTAGATCCCGCCACGACGCTCGCTTGCAGCTGCACCAGCCATCGCTCCACCATTCAACATATACACGTATCCGGTTTGTGACTTAGAGTCATCCACATCTGTGTCGAAGCTAGCGCCGACGTAACCCTTCTGACGAGCTCTTCGTCACCTCCATAAACGAAACATGTCCTTTGTCCTTTTCGGTACTTCAGGATATTCTTGACCGCTGTCCGGTGTTCCTTGCGGGATTACTTTGGTACCTTCCTACCAAACTTACGGCAAGGTTTACATCAGGTCCAGTACATAGCATGGCATACATAATAGATCCTATGGCTGAAGCATAGGGATGACACTCATCTCTTCTTTATCTTTTGCCGTGGTCGGGCATTGAGCTGAGCTCAATCTCACACCTTGCAATAAAGGCAAGAACCCTTTCTTGGACTGATCCATTTTAACTTCTTCAAAATCTTATCAAGGTATGTGCTTTGTGAAAGACCTATGAGGCGCCCTCGATCTATCTCTATAGATCTTGATGCCTAATATATAAGCAGCTTCTCCAAGGTCCTTTATTGAAAACACTTATTCAAGTAGGCCTTAATGCTGTCCAAGAATTCTATATCATTTCCCATCAAAAGTATGTCATCTACATATAATATGAGAAATGCTACTGAGCTCCCACTCACTTTCTTGTAAACGCAGGCTTCTCCATAAGTGCAGATAAACCCAAACGCTTTGATCATCTCATCAAAGCGAATGTTCCAACTCCGAGATGCTTGCACCAGCCCATAAATGGATCGCTGGAGCTTGCATACTTTGTTAGCATTCTTAGGATCGACAAAACCTTCCGGCTGCATCATATACAGCTCTCCTTAAGATAACCGTTAAGGAACGCTGTTTTGACGTCCATCTCGCCATATCTCATAATCATAGTATGCGGCAATTGCTAACATGATTGGACGGACTTAAGCTTCGCCACGGGAGAAAAAGTCTCATCGTAGTCAATCCCTTGAACTTGCCGATAACCCTTAGCGACAAGTCGAGCTTTATAGATGGTGACATTACCATCCGCGTCCGTCTTCTTCTTAAAGATCCATTTGTTTTCTATCGCTCGCCGATCATCGGGCAAGTCACCAAAGTCCACACTTTGTTTTCATACATGGATTCTATCTCGGACTTCATGGCTTCTAGCCATTTGTTGGAATCTGGGCCCGCCATCGCTTCTTCATAGTTCAAGGTTCACCGTTGTCTAACAACATGATTTCCGGTGACAGGGTTGCCGTACCACTGCAGTGCGGAACGTGTCCTAGTGGACCCACGAAGTTCAGAGCAACTTGATCCAAGTACCTTGATCATCATCATGAATTTCCTCTTCGTTGGTCTAGGCATCACAGAACATTTTCCGAGCTGCACTACTATCCTGTTCAAGAGGTAGTACTTCATCGAAGTTCTACTTTCCTCCCACTTACTTCTTTCGAGAGAAACTCTTTCTCGTAAAGGATCCGTTCTTGGCAACAAAGATCTTGCCCTCGGATCTTAAGTAGAAGGTATACCCTACGGTTTCCTTAGGGTATCCCATGAAGACGCATTTTCCGACTTGGGTTCGAGCTTTTCAGGTTGAAGTTTCTTGACATAAGAATCGCATCCCCAAACTTTTAGAAACGATAGCTTAGGTTTCTTCCCAAACCATAATTCATACGGTGTCGTCTCAACGGACTTAGACGGTGCCCTATTTAAAGTGAATGTAGCTGTCTCTAGAGCGTATCCCCAAAATGATAGCGGTAAATCGGTAAGAGACATCATAGATCGCACCATATCCAATAGAGTGCGACACGACGCTCGGACACACCGTTCTGTTGAGGTGTTCCGGCGGCGTTAGTTGTGAAACGATTCCACATTTTCTTAAGTGTGTACCAAATTCGTGACTTAAATATTCTCCTCCACGATCGATCGTAAGAATTTTATCTTTCGGTCACGTTGATTCTCTACTTCATTCTGAAATTCCTTGAACTTTTCAAAGGTCTCGGACTTGTGTTTCATCAAGTAGACATACCCATATCTACTCAAGTCATCTATGAGAGTGAGAACATAACGATATCCTCCATGAGCCTCAACGCCATTGGACCGCATACATCGGTATGTATGATTTCCAACAAGTTGGTTGCTCGCCCATTGTTCCGGAGAACGGAGTCTTGGTCATCTTGCCCATGAGGCATGGTTCGCATGTGTCTAATGATTCATAATCAAGAGACTCCAAAAGTCCATCAGCATGGAGCTTCTTCATGCGCTTGACACCAATGTGACCAAGGCGGCGAGTGCCACAAGTATGTGGGACTATCGTTATCAACTTTACATCTTTTGGTATTCACGCTATGAACATGTGTAATACTACGCCGAGATTCATTAAGAATAAACCATTGACCATCGGAGCATGACCATAAAACATATCTCTCATATAAATAGAACAACCATTATTCTCGGATTTAAATGAGTAGCCATCCCGTATTAAACGAGATCCGGATACAATATTCATGCTCAAACTTGGCACCAAATAACAATTATTAAGGTTTATAACTAATCCCGTAGGTAAATGAAGAGGTAGCGTGTCGACGGCGATCACATCGACTCTGGAACCATTCCCGACGCAAGATCGTCACCTCGCCCTTCGCCGGTCTCCGCTTATTCCGCAGCTCCTGCTGTGAGTTACAAATATGAGCAACGGCACCGGTATCAAATACCCAGGAGTTACTACGAGTACTGGTAAGGTACACATCAATTACATGTATATCAAATATTGTAACACCCCGGAAGTAACTTTCCATATTTGTAACTCCAACTCTTGCCATTTTCGGCATTGTGATATGACATTCCCTCCGTGGTTGGGTTTTTCTTCATTTTGCATTTTGTCTATGTCATGCATTTTTATCATGTCATCATGTGCATCGCATTTGCATACGTGTTCGTCTCATGATTCCGAGCATTTTTCCCGTTGTCCGTTTTGCAATCCGGCACTCCTATCTCCCCGCGGCCCTTTTACGCTTTTTCCGCAAAGGGTACTAAACCTTCTCGAAATGTACCGAGGTTTGTCTAGTGGCCTTGGTATACCAACCGCAGACCACCGGTCAAGTTTCGGTCATTTGGAGCTCGTTTGGTACTCCAACGGTTAACCGTGACTCGCAAAGGCCTCTTTTAAGTTGCAGCCCAACACCCTCCAAAACAGCCCAATAACCCATCTAAGTCACTTCCATGCTCTCCGTCGTTCGATCACGATCGTGTGGGCGAAAACTACACCTCATTTGGACTCTCCTAGCTCCCTCTATGCCTATTTAAACACTTCCCCCGAAAAATCCGGATCATTCCACCCCCAAACCCTAAAATTTTCCCCTCGCGCCATCGGACAAGTCCGGCGAGCCGGACGCGTCCGCCGCCGCCTTGCCAACTGGGCTGCCACGTCAGCCACCAGCCGGCGCCCCACATCGCCAAGACTCGCGCCCGCCCATGGGGCCCAGAGCGGCTCCAGCGTGAGCCCCGCCACGCCCAGCTCCCCGCCTCCCGGGCCGAGGCGCCCGCCTCCGCCGCCCGACGGTCCTCGCCCGCCGTGCCGCCCGAGCGGCTGGCGCCCGGCGACTCGCCGCCACACGCCGCCGCCGGCCATCAAGATCCGCCGCCTGGCGCCCGTCGGCCCGCCCCGCCGCCCGCGCTCCTCCTCGCCGCCTCCTCTGGCGAGCGAAACGCCGCCGCCCTCGACCGATCCGGCGGCCCGATCCGCCTCGGTTTCGCCGCCGTTGACTCTCTCTCCCCCTCCTTTTTTCCCCAAGTCTTTCATATCCTTGTTATTTCGTGTCATTTTCAACGTGCTATATCTTTGCATCTGTAGATCCATTTTGCGCGTATATTATGTCAAAATGTTCGTCTCGAAGAGTAGATCATTTCATTCCAGTGCATCATTTTCATTTGAGCTTATCTTGATGCCCGAAATGCTGTTGGAAGAGTGCTATGTGATGTTAGTTTCTGTTTCTTAACAGAACTTGCACTTTTGTTATTTTTGCCATGATTAATGTGTGCACCTAATGAATTTGAGTCCTACATGTGTTTTGAAATATGCCATGCCATCTTTCCAGGGGTGTATGCCATGTATTTTTGTGATCAATTTGGTGACTAGCACAAGCATGCAAAGTAGGTGTCCTAATGTTGCTGATTTCAGCCCTGTTTTAGCTGATTTTGATGCCGTGTTAACTTGATGCTACCAAGAGATCTATGCATGTTTTGAGATACTTCAGTAAGGATGTTTTGCAAAACATTTCTTGCTCTATCCATCCATGCCCTTTTTTGCAATTATGGAGTGCCATAGCTTGAGTCAATCGAGCTCTACTTTTGCTATCAAATGTTTCCTGGCAGATTGTTTACATGTTATTCACTTTTGCCTAGGTTGTTGTGGTTGATCCATTTATGCTATGTTATTGTTCTTGCCATGTATGTCTTCTATGCCATGTCTTCTTGATGTATGTATGCTTAGTTTATCATTTAAGGCTCTGTAGTGAGTGCATTGAGCTTGTAAACATGTCTACTTGTTATCAGTTTTTGACATGCCATGTTGCTGAATCTGTTAACGAAACTTTCGATATTGACATGGGTGTTACTATATTTTCTGATCCTTTTTGGCTTATGGTCAGTAAGGGACTTTTGTTCTATGCTTTGAGTAGATTCATGCCATGCCATGTTTTGCTATTTTAAGGTCCTGTAGCATGTAGTTTTGCTGCTCTGAACATTGCAACCTGATGCTGTTTTTGCCATGTCCAGCCTGATATTTTGTGCACTTTTTCCATGCTTGTTTGAACCTGTTATGATGTGAACTAGCCGTAGCTCAGTGCTCATCTTTTGTCGAGCATCTTGTGTAGATCACTGCCATGTACTTTATTGATACGTTTGGGTGCAGTAGCTTAATTAATTGTTGCTTGCTAAGTGGCATCATGCTGTTAATGGCAGATTTGTGCCATTCTTGTTTTGCTTGTCATTTGCAAACCGTGCATCCGATTCCGGTGATCTTTATATCGATTTCAACCGGAATCATCTCATCTTTCCAGTGGCATACTTGGTTTGCCAAGTTGATGCCTGGTTCATCATTTACCTTCGGGCGCACATACGCATTGCATATCACATCTCGCATATCATGTCATGTTTTGCATCATGTTGATTGTGCATTGCACCGTGATTTATTGTGGTTCTTTTGTTTGTGTTGTTGCTTTGGGTAGAGTCGGGAGACGAGTACGTGAACGAGGAACATGTTGAGAACGCTTACGAGGATCAAGCTTTCGACAACTCTGAGAACATTGCAGGCAAGATGACCATACCCTCGAAATCACTTCTATCTTTGCTATGCTAGTTGCTCGCTCTTTTGCTATGCCTATGCTGCGATACCTACCACTTGCTATTTCATGCCACCCATATTGCCATGTTAGCCCCTAACCATCCTTTTCCTAGCAAACCGTTGATTGGCTATGTTACCGCTTGCTCAGCCCTCTTATAGCGTTGCTAGTTGCAGGTGAAGCTGAAGTTTGTTCCTTGTTGCAACATGGAGATGTTGTTCCTTGTTGGAACATGTTTACTTGTTGGGGATATCACAATATATATCTGCTATAATTAATACATCTATATACTTGGTAAAGGGTGGAAGGCTCGGCCTTATGCAGTGTTTTGTTCCACTCTTGCCACCCTAGTTTCCGTCATACGGTGTTATGTTCCTTGATTTCGCGTTCCTTACACGGTTGGGTGATTTATGGGACCCCCTTGACAGTTCGCTTTGAATAAGACTCGTCCAGCAAGGCCCAACATTGGTTTTACCATTTGCCACCTAAGCCTTTTTCCCCCGGGTTTTCGCGAGCCCGAGGGTCATCTTTATTTTAACCCCGGACCAATGCTCCTTCGAGTGCTGGCCCGAACCGAGCCGCTTCTTGGGCCACCACGGGGAAACTCGAGGCTTGGTTTTACTCGTAGCCTGTCTCATCCGGATGTGCCCTGAGAACGAGATATGTGCAGCTCCTATCGGGATTTGTCGGCACAATCGGGTGGCTTTGCTGGTCTTGTTTTATTGCTGTCGAAATGTCTTGTAGTCCGGGATTCCGAGATTGATCGGGTCTTCCGGTAGAAGGAATATCCTTCGTTGACCGTGAGAGCTTATAATGGGCTAAGTTGGGACACCCTGCGCAGGTAATATCTTTCAAAGCCGTGCCTGCGGTTATGAGGCAGATGGGAATTTGTTAATGTTCGGTTGTAGAAAACCCAAAGTTGACCTCTTTAAAATACACATCAACGCGTGGGTAACCGTGATGGTCTCTTCTCGCGGAGTCCGGAAGTGAACACGGTGTTGGAGTTATGTCGGCGTAAGTAGTTCAGGATCACTTCTTGATCGCTACTAGTTTCACGACCGAGCTTTGCTTCTCTCCTCGCTCTCTTTTGCGATGTAGCCACCATATATGCTAGTCGCTTGCTGCAGCTCCACTTTACTATCATGTCCTTCCTATAAGCTTAAATAGTCTTGATCTCGCGGGTGTGAGATTGCTGAGTCCCCGTGACTCATGATACTTCCAAAACAGTTGCAGTGCCGATGATGCGGTCAGGTGACTCAACCGAGCTCAAGTGGGAGTTCGACGAGGAACGTGGTCGTTATTATGTGTCTTTTCCTGATGATCAGTAGTGGTGCTCAGTTGGGACGATCGGGATCTGTGTAGCATTTGGGGTATCTTCTTTTATTTTGGTTCCATAGTCGGACCTTGAGTGTACTCAATGATGGATGTTTATTTATGTATTGTGTGAAGTGGCATGTAAGCCAACTATGTATCTCTTTCCTTATTTATTACATGGGTTGTGTGAAGATTACCTCACTTGCGACATTGCTTTCAATGCGGTTATGCCTCTAAATCGTGCCTCGACCGTGGGAGATATAGCCGCATCGAGGCGCTACAAGTTGGTAATCGAGCCTTCCCGACTTAGGAGCCCCTACTTGATTGTTTGTTGGCGTTGTTGAGTCTAGAATGGAAAAATGTTTTGAGTCTTAGGATTATATATATCGGAGAGTAGGATTATTTTACTCCCCAGTCCCTTCGTCGCTCTGTGAGGTCTCCTGACGTAGAGTTTTGACTCTTCTCTCCTCAAATTTCACTAAAAAAAAATTTAGGATCACGTGGGTATCTTGGAATCCTTCCGATGGTTTTGTGACGAGAACATTGTTCTTGGTGCCTCCTAACATTTAGGGGTTGTGGCAGTGTCCCGGGGAGTTGAGCTCCGAGGTGTTATCATCACAATTTTATCGTTGCAGTTCTGGAATACGAGTTTTGCCGACATCGAAATCTCTTTTGTGCAGTTGTTGGTGAGATAACCCGATAAAGATCGAGGCGAAAAGGGAGTATTGCCATGACTTGCATAACGGATGTTTTTCAAGGTCGAGGTACACGATTTCGAGGATTTCTTGGTTATGTGTTGACGGATGGATACAATTGGATCTAGGTATTGTTAGTTTGGGTGATATATTTTGTGTCCCTGTATCCCCAACACCAGATTGCATAACAGAAAGTTTCGGAGTTTATAGGTGGGAATTCTAGTAGCTTACAGGATATTCTTTCCGGCTGATGTATGATTTGAGATTGGGGTTCAACGTCTAGTGGTCCGCCCATTCACGGTCGATTCTGATGGTCGCGAGACGCCTTAAAGAATCCTTGGCTATGCTGATTCGGGACGCCTTGTTTGTCATTCGTGACGTCCGCTATACGTCGTGTCCGTGTGGGCCCCACCACTAACACTTTGGGCGTAAATCTCTATCATGTGTTTGTTCCGCTCATTCTAGAAGCCAATCTTTTGTTTTCAGTTGTGATATTCGATTTGTTTCTAAGATGTTGTTGTTTCCATATCCTTATCTAAGTGGCTTCTCACCTTAATGGACGTGTGATGATTAACTTTGGAATTCATTCGTTCTTTCTTGTTGAATGTTTATTGTGAAGACTATATGTTGCAATTTCTATCCGCTGATTCTACTTATCTATTTGTCTATCAAAGGACTAACGGATGTCACCCTCTCCAGATGGCTCCGCCAACGCGCGTCGAATCCGGATCGCAATGATGGGGATCATCCGAACCTCCACCTCCACCTCCACCTCCGCCTCCAGAGGCTGGCAAGCTATCATGGCAACCACCAATGCCAATGCTCGATGATTTTGCAGCTCTTGCAAGAACGCACTCGAGGGCAAGGCAATCAAGGAAATCAAGGTCAAGGCAACAATCAGCCGCACTTTGCTACTCTCGATCGGTTCCTCGCTAATCAGCGAAGTCTTTCGGTTTACGTGTCGAGGCCACGACGCCGACGATTGGTTAGTGGACATCTGCAAGCATTTCGATTGTAGCAATGTCGGACCGAGGACTTTTTCAAGTTTGCATCGCTTCAACTCAAGGATCAAGCTGCTGAGTGGTACCGACAATACAAAGATTCCAGAGGAGGTCGTGTTATTACAGGATGAGTTCCGCCGTGATTTCAGAGCTCATCACATTCAAAAGTGTTGTTGAGAGCAAGCGTGAGGAGTTCCGCAATCTCAAGCAGGCAACATGTCTGTCTATCAATACAATATCCAGCCGTAAACTCGCTCGTTTTGCTAAGCAAGACGTACACGATGAAAAGAGTATGATCTATCAATTCAGAGGTGGTCCGAGAGAAGATCTGCAATTAGCTCTTGTGCTTTTGAGCGAGATAAGTATGATGATTTCTACAACATGGCACTGAAGCAAGAAGCTGCCCAGCTCAAATGTGAGGCCTCTAAGAAGAGAATCAGGGATGCAGTTCAGTCTTCTTCTTCCTCTCAAGTGGCAGCTAAGCAGCAGAAGTTCTACCTTCCTCCTCCTTCGTTCCGTCAGCCTTATCAGCAGAAGAACTCAGGTGGTCGTGGATCTTCCCACCCACCCAACCCAAGCTATCAGAACAAGTCTAATTCTCAAGCTCCAAGGTCAAATGCTCCTTACCACCGTCCGCTCTCTGAGGTGACTTGCAACAAATGTCAGCAGAAAGGTCACTATGCGAACAAATGCTTCAACCAAAGGCGCCTTCCGCCTCCTCCTCCTGTGAAATCTTCCAGCAATGCAGTGGTCAAGCATAATCCCAAGTCTGCAAAGGTGAATATGATGAATGCAGCTCAAGCAGAGGAATATTCTGATGTGTTAATGGGTAATCTCTCGATTAATGATATTCTGCAAAGTCTTATTTGATCTTTGGTGCATCGCATTCTTTCATGTCATATCCTTTTGCATGAAGCACAATTTTGATACTGAGGCATTACCTAAAGCTATGCAAGTTATTTCTCCGGCTAAGCGCTTGAGATCTACCATGTTGGTTCCAAATGTCGGTATCAAGATGGGCGATTATAGATTTCTGGCTAAACCAATTGTTCTTGGTGACTCGGACATTGATCTTATTCTCGAATGGATCGGTTTATCAAGACAAAGCTCAGCTTGATTGTGCTGCCAGGAAATTCAATTGACTCACTCTTCTAATGATGTGATCATCTATGCGCTCGTGATGAAACCATTGGTTGTTTTCTCTCAATGAGAAGGGCGAATTGAATGCTATCTCTCGATTCGATCGTTTGTGAGTACCAAGATGTCTTTCCGTAAGAGCTTCCGGTATGCCTCCTCATCGCCGCTTGAGTTCAGTTATCGATCTTGAGCCCGCATCGAACCCGCTTGCAAGCGCCCATACAAGCTTGGACCTGAGGAGCTGAAGGAATTGAAGAAGCAGCTCGATGAACAAGAGCGTCTGGGTTTGATCGGACCGAGTTCATCTCCTTGGGGTTGTGGTGTTCTTTTGTCTAGAAGAAGGATGGCACGGACCGACTTTGCGCCGATTACCGTCCATTGAATAAGAAGACTATCAAGAACAAGTATCCACTTCCCAACATCAATGAGCTTTTCGAGCAACTCAAAGGTGCTACAGTGTTCTCCAAGCTTGACCTTCGTGATGGGGTATCATCAGATTAGATTCGTGAACAAGATATTCCCAAGACAAGATTCGAACAAGCTTTGGTTCTTATGAATATCTTGTCATGTCTTTCGCCTTGTCAATGCTCCTCCTACTTTCTCTCGGATGATGAACTTCATATTCAACCCCTACACCAATGAATTCGTCTTGGTCTATCTTGATGATATTTTGGTCTTCTCCAAGAATAAGAAGGATCATGCCAAACATTTGCGATTGGTGCTAGACAAGCTCAGAGAGTATCAATTCTATGCTAAGTTCTCCAAATGTGAATTTTGGCTTGATGAAGTGCTTTATCTTGGTCATATCATCTCCGCCAAGGGCATCGCTGTTAATCCCGAGAAGGTGTCCGCAATTGTGAATTGGGAACCTCCTCAGAACGTCAAGCAGCTCCATGAGATTCTTGGTCTTGCAAGCTATTGTCAAGATTCGCTGAGAACTTCTCCAAGATTGCAAAGCCTCTTTCCAACCTCCTCCGAAGCATGTGAAGTATGTCGGTCTCCCGAGTGTGACGTTGCTTTCAATACTCTCAAAGAGAAACTCGTCACAGCTCTGTCTTGACTCCTCCGATGAATCCAAGCCATTTGAAGTTTTCGTGATGCTTCTCTTCAAGGTCTCGGTGTTGTGTTAATGCAAGAGAAGAGAGTTGTGGCTTATACCTCTCGCCAGATTGAAGCTCAACGAGAAGAACTACTCCACTCACGATCTTGAGTTGGCGGCATTGTTCATGCATTGATAACGTGGAGACATCTCTTGTTGGGAAGGAAAGTGGACATTTTCACCGATCACAAGAGTCTCAAGTACATTTTCACTCAACCCAACCTCAACCTCAGTGCAGACTCGATGGGTGAAATGATTCAAGAGTACAACCCAAGTATTGAATATACTCGGGCAAGGCCAATGTCATTGCAGATGCTTTGAGCAGGAAAGCTTATCGCAACAGTCTAATCCTCAAGCCCTTCCACCGGATCTCTGTGAAGCTTTCATAAGCTGAATCTTCAAGTTGTTCCTCAAGGCTTTCTTGCCAACCTCATAGTCTCTCCTACTTTGGAAGATCAGATTCGTGAGGCTCAACTTCGGATACCATGGTGAAAAAGGTGAAACGTGGTATCGACAAGGGCATTTCAAGTATAAGTGCTTCCACATTGATGACAAAGATACTCTTTTCTTTGAGGACCGGATTGTGGTTCCTAAGGGTGATCGAGAAAAGTCATTATGAACGAGGCTCACAATTTGCTTCTATCCATTCATCCTGGAAGTACGAAGATGTACCATGACCTCAAGCAGTCATATTGGTGGACTCGAATGAAGCGAGAAATTGCTCAATTCGTGAATGAATGTGATGTCTGCAGAAGAGTGAAAGCAGAACACCAAAGACCAGCTGGTCTCCTCCAACCTCTTGCTATTCCAGAATGGAAGTTTGATCATATTGAAATGGACTTCGTGACTGGATTTCCTAAGTCCAAGCGTGGAAATGATGCTATCTTCGTTGTCATTGACAAGCTTACTAAAGTGGCTCATTTTCTTCCTATCAAAGAATCCATCACAGCAGCTCAGTTGGCGAGCTATACACCTCGAGATTGTCTCCTTACACGGCATTCCTCAAGTGATCTCTTCGACCGTGGCAGCATCTTTACCTCCAAGTTTTGGGATTCTTATCGAAGGCCATGGGCACCAACATTCGCTTCAGACAGCTTTCCATCCTCAAACAAGTGGCCAAGTTGAGCGAGTTAATCAAATCCTTGAAGATATGCTCGGGGCTTGTGTCATTTCTTTCGCTTGAAGTGGGAAGATTGTCTTCCATATGCCGAAGTTCTCCTACAACAACAGCTTCCAAGCGAGTTCGGCAAGGCCCCATTCGAAATTCTCTATGGCGAAAGTGTCGTACTCCTCTCAATTGGTGCGAGACAGGTGAACGCCAACTTCTTGGCAATGACTTGATCACGTATGTAAGAAATGTGCCAAGTCATTCGTGAGAATCTCAAAGCCGCGCAATCGCGCGGAAGAGCTATTATGATGATAAGCACCGTGATGTGGCTTTTGAAATCGGAGACCATGTCTACCTCGCGTCTCTCCAATGAAAGGCACTCGTAAACCCGGTATCAAAGGAAGCTTGCCCCTAGATACGTGGGTCCTTTCAAGATCATTGGCAAAAGAGGCGATCTCGCCTATCAACTTGAGCTTCCATCCAACTTTGCAAATGTGCACGATGTGTTTCACGTGTCACAGCTTCGCAAGTGCTTCAAGACTCTGAACGCACTATCAACTTCAAGAGATTGACCTTCAAGAAGATCTCTTATCATGAGCATCCCATTGCTATTCTTGAAGAAACCGAGCGCAAGACTAGCAACAAGTCAATCAAATTCCTGAAAGTGAAGTGGTCACACCATTCCGACCGAGAAGCTACCGGGAGCGCGAGGATCACCTCCGTTCGAATATCCGAGTTCTTTCAGTCCTAGATCTCGGACGAGATCCTCTTGTAGTGGTGGAGTGTTGTAACACCCCGAAGTAACTTTCCATATTTGTAACTCCAACTCTTGCCATTTTCGCATTGTGATATGACATTCCCTCCGTGGTTGGGTTTTCTTCATTTTGCATTTTGTCTATGTCATGCATTTTTATCATGTCATCATGTGCATCGATTTGCATACGTGTTAGTCTCATGATTCCGAGCATTTTTCCCGTTGTCCGTTTTGCAATCCGCACTCCTATCTCCCGGCGGCCCTTTTACGCTTTTTCCATGTGCGGGTACTAAACCTTCTCGAAATGTACCGAGGTTTGTCTAGTGGCCTTGGTATACCAACCGCAGACCACCGGTCAAGTTTCGGTCATTTGAGCTCGTTTGGTACTCCAACGGTTAACCGCACTCTCGCAAAGGCCTCTTTTAAGTTGCAGCCCAACACCCTCCAAAACAGCCCAATAACCCATCTAAGTCACTTCCATGCTCTCCGTCGCTCGATCACGATCGTGTGGTAAAACTACACCTCATTTGGACTCTCCTAGCTCCTCTATGCCTATTTAAACACCTCCCGAAAAATCCGGATCATTCCACCCCAAACCCTAAAATTTTCCCTCGCGTCGCTTGACACGTCCGGCGAGCGGACGCGTCCGCCCGCCGCCGCCCGGCCAACCGAGGGCTGCCACGTCAGCCAGCCTGGCGCCCCACATCGCCTCAAGACCGGCCCTGCTGGGCCCAGAAGGGCTTGCTGAGCCCCGCCGCCGGCTCCCCGCCTCCCGGAGGCGGCCGCCTCCCGCCGCCGACCGGTCTCCGCCCGCCGTGCCGCCCGGCCGCCCGGCGCCCGGCGACTCTCGCCGCCGCCTTGCCGCCGCCGCCGCCCGGCGCCCCGCCGCCGCGCGCCGCCCGGCGCCGTCGGCCGACCCGGCCGCCTCCTCCTCCGCCGCCTCCTCCGGAGAGCCGAGCCGCCGCCGCCCTCGACCGATCCGGCCGGCCCGATCCGGCCTCGGTTCGCGCGCCGCCGTTGACTCTCTCTCCCCCTCCTTTTTTCCCTAAGTCTTTCATATCCTTGTTATTTTGTGTCATTTTCAACGTGCTATATCTTTGCATCTGTAGATCCATTTTGCGCGTATATTATGTCAAAATGTTCGCCTCGAAGAGTAGATCATTTCATTACATTGCATCATTTTCATTTAAGCTCATCTTGATGCCCGAAATGCTGTTGGAAGAGTGCTATGTGATGTTAGTTTCTGTTTCTTAACAGAACTTGCACTTTTGTTATTTTTGCCATGATTAATGTGTGCACCTAATGAATTTGAGTCCTACATGTGTTTTGAAATATGTCATGCCATATTTCCAGGGGTGTATGCCATGTATTTTTGTGATCAATGTGGTGACTAGCACAAGCATGCAAATTAGGTGTCCTGATGTTGCTGGTTTCAGCCATGTTTTAGCTGATTTTGATGCCATGTTAACTTGATGCTACCAAGAGATATATGCATGTTTTGAGATACTTCAGTAAGGATGTTTTGCAAAACATGTCTTGCTCTATCCATCCATGCCCTTGTTTGCAATTATGGAGTGCCATAGCTTGAGTCAATCGAGCTCTACTTTTGCTATCAAATGTTTCCTGGCAGATTGTTTACATGTTATTCAATTTTGCCTAGGTTGTTGTGGTTGATCCATTTATGCTATGTTATTGTTCTTGCCATGTATGTCTTCTATGCCATGTCTTCTTGATGTATGTATGCTTAGTTTATCATTTAAGGCTCTGTAGTGAGTGCATTGAGCTTGTAAATATGTCTACTTGTTATCAGTTTTTGACATGCCATGTTGCTGAATCTGTTAACGAAACTTTCGATATTGACATGGGTGTTACTATATTTTCTGATCCTTTTTGGCTTATGGTCAGTAAGGGACTTTTGTTCTATGCTTTGAGTAGATTCATGCCATGCCATGTTTTGCTATTTTAAGGTCCTGTAACTTGTAGTTTTGCTGCTCTGAACATTGCAACCTGATGCTGTTTTTGCCATGTCCAGCCTGATATTTTGTGCACTTTTTCCATGCTTGTTTGAACCTGTTATGATGTGAACTAGCCGTAGCTCAGTGCTCATCTTTTGTCGAGCATCTTGTGTAGATCACTGCCATGTACTTTATTGATACGTTTGGGTGCAGTAGCTTAATTAATTGTTGCTTGCTAAGTGGCATCATGCTGTTAATGGCAGATTTGTGCCATTCTTGTTTTGCTTGTCATTTGCAAACCGTGCATCCGATTCCGGTGATCTTTATATCGATTTCAACCGGAATCATCTCATCTTTCCAGTGGCATACTTGGTTTTCCAAGTTGATGCCTGGTTCATCATTTACCTTCCGGAGCGCACATACGCATTGCATATCACATCTCGCATATCATGTCATGTTTTGCATCATGTTGATTGTGCATTGCACCGTGATTTATTGTGGTTCTTTTGTTTGTGTTGTTGCTTTGGGTAGAGTCGGGAGAGGAGTACATGAACGAGGAACCTGTTGAGAACGCTTAAGAGGATCAAGCTTTCGACAACTCTGAGAACATTGCAGGCAAGATGAGCATACCCTCGAAATCACTTCTATCTTTGCTATGCTAGTTGCTCGCTCTTTTGCTATGCCTATGCTGCGATACCTACCACTTGCTATTTCATGCCACCCATATTGCCATGTTAGCCCCTAACCATCCTTTTCCTAGCAAACCATTGATTGGCTATGTTACCGCTTGCTCAGCCCTCTTATAGCGTTGCTAGTTGCAGGTGAAGCTGAAGTTTGTTCCTTGTTGGAGCATGGAGATGTTGTTCCTTGTTGGAACATGTTTACTTGTTGGGGATATCACAATATATATCTGCTATAATTAATACATCTATATACTTGGTAAAGGGTGGAAGGCTCGGCCTTATGCCTGGTGTTTTGTTCCACTCTTGCCACCCTAGTTTCCGCCATACCGGTGTTATGTTCCTTGATTTCGCGTTCCTTACGGTTGGGTGATTTATGGGACCCCTTGACAGTTCGCTTTGAATAAGACTCGTCCAGCAAGGCCCAACATTGGTTTTACCATTTGCCACCTAAGCCTTTTTCCCCCGGGTTTTCGCGAGCCCGAGGGTCATCTTTATTTTAACCCCCGACCGGTGCTCCTTCGAGTGCTGGCCCGAACCGAGTCACCATGGGCCACCACGGGAAACTCGAGGCTTGGTTTTACTCGTAGCCTGTCTCATCCAGATGTGCCCTGAGAACGAGATATGTGCAGCTCCTATCGGGATTTGTCGGCACAATCGGGTGGCTTTGCTGGTCTTGTTTTATTGATGTCTAAATGTCTTGTAGTCCGGGATTCCGAGATTGATCGGGTCCTCCCGGTAGAAGGAATATCCTTCGTTGACCGTGAGAGCTTATAATGGGCTAAGTTGGGACACCCCTGCAGGGTAATATCTTTCGAAAGCCGTGCCCGCGGTTATGAGGCAGATGGGAATTTGTTAATGTCCGGTTGTAGAAAACCCAAAGTTGACCTCTTTTAAAATACACATCAACCGCGTGGGTAACCGTGATGGTCTCTTCTCGGCGGAGTCCGGGAAGTGAACACGGTGTTGGAGTTATGTCTGACGTAAGTAGTTCAGGATCACTTCTTGATCGCTACTAGTTTCACGACCGAGCTTTGCTTCTCTCCTCGCTCTCTTTTGCGATGTAGCCACCATATATGCTAGTCGCTTGCTGCAGCTCCACTTTACTATCCTGTCCTTCCTATAAGCTTAAATAGTCTTGATCTCGCGGGTGTGAGATTGCTGAGTCCCCGTGACTCACAGATACTTTCAAAACAGTTGCAGGTGCCGATGATGCCAGTGCAGGTGACTCAACCGAGCTCAAGTGGGAGTTCGACGAGGAACGTGGTCGTTACTATGTGTCTTTTCCTGATGATCAGTAGTGGTGCCCAGTTGGGACGATCGGGGATCTGTGTAGCATTTGGGGTATCTTCTTTTATTTTGGTTCCGTAGTCGGACCTTGAGTGTACTCTGAATGATGGATGTTTATTTATGTATTGTGTGAAGTGGCTAATGTAAGCCAACTATGTATCTCTTTCCTTATTTATTACATGGGTTGTGTGAAGATTACCTCACTTGCGACATTGCTTTCAATGCGGTTATGCCTCTAAGTCGTGCCTCGACACGTGGGAGATATAGCCGCATCGAGGGCGTTACAAATATACCTTTGGTGTTGCCGGCCTTCTTGTCCGCTAAGTATTTGGGGCAGTTCCGCTTCCAGTGACCCTTCCCCTTGCAATAAAAGCACTCAGTCTCAGGCTTGGGTCCATTCTTTGACTTCTTCCCGGCAACTTGCTTACCGGGCGCGGCAACCTCCTTGCCGTCCTTCTTGAAGTTCTTCTTACCCTTGCCCTTCTTGAACTTAGTGGTCTTATTGACCATCAACACTTGATGTTCTTTCTTGATTTCAACCTCGGCTGACTTCAGCATAGAGAATACTTCAGGAATGGTCTTTACCATCCCCTGCATATTGTAGTTCATCACAAAGCTCTTGTAGCTTGGTGGGAGCGACTGGAGGATTCTGTCAATGACCGCCTCATCAGGGAGGTTAATATTCAGCTGGGTCATACGGTTGTGCAACCCAGACATCTTGAGAATGTGCTCACTGACAGAACTATTTTCCTCCATCTCACTGAGAACCCAGACTTCATATCTCTCGACCCGGGCGTGAGCTTGGAAAACCAGTTTTAGCTCTTCGAACATCTCATATGCTCCGTGATGCTCAAAACGCTTTTGGAGCCCCGGTTCTAAGCTGTAAAGCATGCCGACCGAACGAGGGAGTAATCATCAGATTTAGACTGCCAAGCATTCATAATGTCTTGGTTCTTCCGGGACGGAGCGTCACCTAGCGGTCCTTCTAGGACATATTGTTTCTGGCAGCTATGAGGATGATTCTCAAGTTCCGACCCAGTCCATTATAGTTGCTGCCGCCATCTTTCAGCTTGGTTTTCTAGGAGCGCTGAAGTTCAAGTTGACATGAGCGCTGGCCATTTGATCTACAAGACATACTATGCAAAAGTTTTAGACTAAGTTCATGATAATTAAGTTCATATAATCAAATTATTTAAATGAACTCCCACTCAGATTAGACATCCTCTAGTCATCTAAGTGATACACGATCCGAGTCGACTAGGCCGTGTCCGATCATCACGTGAGATGGACTAGTCATCGTCGGTGAACATTCTCATGTTGATCGTATCTTCTATACGACTCGTGTTCGACCTTTCGGTCTCCGTGTTCCGAGGCCATGTCTGCGTACATGCTAGGCTCGCAAGTTAACCCTAAGTGTTTTGCGTGTGTAAATATGTCTTACACCCGTTGTATGTGAACGTAAGAATCCATCACACCCGATCATCACGTGGTGCTTAGAAGCTTATTTAACTTTAGCAACGGTGCACAGCTAGGGAGAACACTTCTTGAAATTGTTGTAAGGATCATCTTATTTACTACCGTCGTTCTAAGTAAACAAGATGTATAAACATAATAAACATCACATGCAATTATATAGTAGTGACATGATATGGCCAATATCATAAAACTCCATTGATCTCCATCTTCGGGGCTCCATGATCATCTTGTCACCGGCATGGCACCATGATCTCCATCATCGTGCCTGCATTAAGTTGTCACGCCAACGACTACTTCTACTACTATGGCTAAACGTGTTTTAGCAATAAAGTAAAGTAAGTTACATGGCTTTCTTCAATGACACGCAGGTCATACAAAATAAAGACAACTCCTATGGCTCCTGCCGGTTGTCATACTCATCGACATGCAAGTCGTGATTCCTATTACAAGAACATGATCTCATACATCACAATATGTCATTCATCATTCATCACAACTTGGCCATATCACATCACATGTCAATTGCTGCAAAACAAGTTAGACGTCCTCTAATTGTTGTTGCATCTTTTACGTGGCTGCAATTGGGTTCTAGCAAGAACGTTTTCTTACCTACTGAATAACCACAACGTGATCTTGTCAACTTCTATTTACCCTTCATAAGGACCCTTTTCATCGAATCCGCTCCAACTAAAGTAGGAGAGACAGACACCCGCCAGCCACCTTATGCAACTAGTGCATGTTAGTCGGTGGAACCGGTCTCACGAAGCATACGTGTAAGGTTGGTCCGGCCGCTTCATCCCACAATACCGCGGAAGCAAGATAAGATTAGTAGCGGCAAGTAAGTTGACAAGATCCACGCCCACAACTAAATTGTGTTCTACTGCAAAGAGAACTACGATAAACCTAGCTCATGATGCCACTGTTGGGGAACGTTGCAGAAAATAAAAATTTCCTACGGTTTCACCAAGATCTATCTATGAGTTCATCTAAGCAACGAGTCAAGAGAGAGAGTTTGCATCTACATACCACTTGTAGATCGAGCACGGAAGCGCTCGAGGGAGTGGTGATGATGGAGTCGCTCCCAACGTGATTCCGATCACCGATGACCAAGTGCTGAAAGGACAGCACCTCCGTGTTCAACACACGACGGGACGATGGCGTCTCCTCCGCCTTGATCCAGCAAGGATGAAGGAGAGGTTTAGGAAGACAACTCCAATGGCAGCACGACGGCGTGGTGTAGTTGGTACGTGCAGTTCTCGGCAGGGCTTCGCCAAGCTCAGAGGGAGAAAGAGAGGTGTTGGGAGGGAGGGCTGCGCCTTCAATGGTGTGTGCAGCCTCCCCCACCCCTCTATTTATAGGAGGAGAGGGCAGGGGGCGGCCATCTAGGGAAACCCTAGATGGGGGGCGGCCAAAGGGGAGGAGGGAGGGTGGCTTGCCCCCAAGCTAGGGGGCCCCTTTAGGGTTTCCCTCCCATGCCTTAGCCGCATGGGCCTAGGTGGGAGGGCGCCCAGCCCACCAGGGGCTGGGTCCCTCTCCCACAGCCCATGTGGCCCCCGGGAGGGGTGGCCCTCCCGTGGACCTTCGAACCTCCCTGGCCCCGGTACATTACCAGATACCCTCAAACTTTCCGGAGTCCGCTTAACCACTTTCCATATATAAATCTTTACCTCCGACCATTCCGAACTCCTCGTGACGTCCGGGATCTCATCCGGACTCAACAACATTCGGTAATCACATACTTGTCTTCCTAATAACCCTAGCGCCACCAAACCTTAAGTGTGTAGACCCTACGGGTTCGGGAGACATGCGAACATGACCGAGACGCCCTGAGGTCAATAACCAACAGCGGATCTGGATACCCATGTTGGCTCCTACATGTTCCTCGATGTTGTCATCGGATGAACCACGATGTCAAGGGTTCAAGAAACCCGTATTCTATTCCCTTTGTCGACGGTATGTTACTTGCCCGAGACTCGATCGTCGGTATCCCAATACCTCGCTTAGTCTCGTTACCGGCAAGTCACTTTACTCGCATCAGTAATGCATGATCCCGTGACGGACACTTGATCACTTTGAGCTCATTATGATGATGCACTACCGAGTGGGCCCAAGTGATACCTATCCGTAACACGGAGTGACAAATCCTGTCTCGATCCGTGTCAACCCAAAAGACACTTTCGGAGATACCTGTAGTGCACCTTTATAGTCACCCGATTACGCCAGGACGTTTGATACACCCAAAGCACTCCTACGGTATCCGGGAGTTACACGATCTCACGGTCTAAGGAAGAGATACTTGACATTGGAAAAGCTCTAGCAAAACGAACTACACGATCTTTGTGCTATGCTTAGAATTGTCTTGTCCATCACGCCATTCTCCTAATGACGTGATCCCGTTGTCAATGACATCCGATGTCCATAGTCAGGAAACCATGACTATCTCGTTGACCAACGAGCTAGTCTACTAGAGGCTTACTAGGGACGATTGTAGTCTATGTATTCACACACGTATTACGATTTCCGGATAATACAGTTATAGCATGAATAAAAGACAATTATCATGAACAAGGAAATATAATAATAATGCTTTTATTATTGCCTCTAGGGCATATTTCCAACAATTTTAGTGATAGACACGCTTCTATCCTGGATCGTCCTTTTATTTTGTCGTGTTGGCAACCCTTAATGATCTTAGTCATCAAGAAAGGGCAATGCTAGCCGACTCAGTTCTCCCCACTGTCCTATTCCTTGGACGAGTATGGATCCCTTCCATCTACTTGATAATAATGTGGTCGCGACATTCGTGTCCCACTACATGGTGACGAAGTACGTCCTCACCTGTGAGCTAGTCCAGGTTGCTACTTGGCTAAGCTAGCACTTGGTGTAACTATGTTTACACCAACCCCCTCCACACATTGATTCGTCCTCGTGCACACGGTCACAACATGTTAGGTCGTAGTATCGGAGTTCCCGTGAAATTTGTGTGCTTAAGTAGGCATGCATATTGTGTGACTAGCTGTAAAATGTGACTTTGTTTGTCTGTGAATTGATTGTTTTGTGTGCTCTTGTTTAGTTGAGTTTTGTTTTTCTTCTTGCTTTTTGGGCCCTCAATGTTACCTAATTTCTCCTTACGGAAGTTTCTCATCAACCGACACCGGACCCGAAGAAGCAATAAGGATTTATAATATTTGGAAGAAGCTCAGCTAAAAACATCAAGTCTACATCAGTACTTAGTCCTCACAACAGTTATGATCCAGTCAGTAGGAAGACAAGTCAGGTGCAAGATCCACGGTATATTTTCCGTGAAAAGTATGGATCATATACAAAGTTTTGGCTCAGCAATAAATGATGCTTGAGATATGCTATCATCTGAAAGAAATCCAGAATCTTCTATGATCAAGGAAGATAGTCAAACAATTTTTCTCATGCAAATAATGAGCCGCAAAATATTATGGGTGCGTGTATGGCTTTTAGTCTACACATCACAATATGAAGTTTTGAATATGAGAAACTCAGTCTTCGTCCACACGCTATCCGAAGAAGATTATGATGCGAGGCTCCACAATTTTTCCTCAGTACAATATATGGACAGATTACGGTCTAAGATACCCAGTCTTCCTCAGCAAGATACCTCAGTAAAGGCTTCTGACATAAGAAATTGAGTCTTTCTCAACAAGCAACTAAAGGAGAAGCTCACAGGTACGAAACCCAGTCTTCTCCAGCACGTCATTGCGACAAAAGCTTTGAGTATAAGCTATCAATTCTTCTTCAGCAAGCCACTTAGATGGCTTCTCACATAAGAAATCAGTCCGTGTTAGTACAACACTACGCCACATCGTCAGGTATGGCGCAGCAAGTTGGCAGTATGTGACAGTGCATCTCAAGAATCAGACCCGCAACATTTTTTCAGAAGTACAAATCAGTCAAGACATATGCCTACCTCAAGAATCGAGTATTCAGTTGCATATGATTCTTATATATATGGTGAGCCTGTATCCCCGGTCATACCAGTCACTCATACGGGATGCGGAAAGGATCAAGTAGATATACCTAAGAAAGGTAAGAATCCCACAACCTAATGAGCCATGCAATTGAAGATAAAAAGAGATACATCTCGCGTAATATAAGTATCGACAAGATCTGGAGATGACAACGCAGAGTCAACAGTCTTGCCAAGGTCACCAAGGCCAATATTCCCGCACCCGACAAGGTGATATCATGAACTCTTGTCACCTTCTCATATGATTGGCCTCGACCCCGAGCTCTGTACAACTACAAGCCACATGTATATGTCATATATGTGCGGACCCAGGTCAGAAAATAAGCACAAGGAATATGTCGGCGTTCTGGGAACGGGGGTACCCAGACTTGCCTGCCTGCGGCCTGCGGCGTGGCTCAAGGGGTGGCCCAGCACGACCAATCTTCATCAACACGAGCTCAAGACCCTCGCGAGGGGCCAAGCCTCGTGGGGTGGATGACATGAAGCTTCCTCAGGCACGGCCTCGTTAGGCTGGCTCGCGAGCAGGCGGAGAGATCAAGGCGGGGTACCTCACGAGGTGCCCATGACGCAAGCCATGACGACCAAGGGCGCCAGGCGGGCGCCAGCCCGCGCAGGTCCTCTATTCCTCTTTGGTGCAAAGGAGGCAAGCGCAAGCGAGAGTATCAAGCAAAGGCAACCATTTCGGTGCAACAAGACCAAGACCAACACAACGGAAGGAAGGAGGTCATCGTGGAGCCCAAGCCAAGGTCATCGCTGAGCCTTTGGCAAAGCGAGGACCAACTTTAGTCAGATAAGTGTACTAGATGTTCCCTTCAAAATGGCCAATTGTTGGCGCCCTTCCCGCTCAATATTCGGGAAGAGGCCCAGGGCCTCTGCCTATAAATAGGACTAGCCACCCACAGGGTAGGGGCATTCAGAAGGGTAGCAAGAGAACAAACAAGAGAGAAGAGAGAAGCAACTGAACTCCCCCTAGCAGTTCATCGCACCAGCCAATAACAGACCCTCGCGAGGCTGTTCTTCCTTGTACTGTTCATCAGCATTCCCAGAGGCAATCCACCACACCACAAACTAGAGTAGGGTATTACACAACAATGGTGGCCCGAACTAGTATAAACCTTGTGTCCCTTGTGTTGCTCTTTGTGTAGTTTAGATCCTTGCGAGGCGAAGAGGTGTAGGTAGGTAGGAGGTGTGATCTCCGCGCGCACCCCAGAGTTCGAACCTAGAGGGTCTACCGGAACCCGAATCGACATTTGGCGCTGTAGGTGCGCTGAATCCGCTTTCGCCTCGCGCCTGGTCAGATCATCGTCATCATGTCCGGCGACCCAACGGGCAACCCTGATCCTCGGCGGCCTGGCCCGCCCAGCGGAGCCGCTTGCCCCGGCGACCTCAACCCCATACTTTCAGCAGCCCATGGTCCGCAGGGCGCCTGCGGGCGCGGGCGATGCGGTCAAGCAACGTCAGCTCTCACGCCGCGGCAGGAGCGGTCGGCGGCGAGGGCCTCGAACCACGCCGCGGCCACGGCACCGTACACCCGACGGGAGCAGGCAAACTCAAGGTCCGCGCTCACGGTGGCCCGAGAGCTACTGCAATGCAGGCTACTGGAAGGCGGCCGCGACGTGCTGCTGGAGCGGGTGGCAGAGCTCCTAGGCTTCGCCTTATCGAGGGCTCACCCCTTCTGCACCCAACTACCACCTCAGGCCCAGGACGAGCCACGCGGAGGCCCCACGCGTGCCCGCGCAGCTCCAAGCGGACTCCAAGGCTACTCCAACGTCAACCAGGCCGTCAGCACCGGGCTAACAGCGGCGCTGCCTCCGCCCCCGGCCAGTGAAGGAGGACTCGCCGCAGCCCACGGCCTCGGTGGGCCGCCGCGCTACCATCCCCAGGTGGGTGCCTCAAGTAGGACTGCGTGGCACACGGGGCACTACGGCGAAGCATTCGGGGTGGTGGCCCCGGAAGAGTATGTGCCCCACATGATGGATCAAGGGCACGCGCAGGAGGACGAACATGGCCCGCTCCTCGGCCCAAGCTGGGGGGGGGGGGACGAGACACCCGAAGCTGAGCTCTTCCAGGAGCCCCGGGAAAGCCCCGTCGACCGCGCTGGAGGCAGCGATTATTGGGTACCGCTAATTCCTTAGGAGCAGGCATACGCTAACCATGGATCGCAGGAGGTACAGGTCGTCGCGGCGGACAGCTGCCCCAATCCCGCAGTCTCCTACCCCTCAGGAGGAGGGCGCCGGGGGCTGCAGGAGAGGGGTCGAGATCCAGCATCACCACCGCGGCGTTCGGAGCAAGGTGTCCTCAGGAGGTAGGACCTCTGCCGGGGAGGTGCCTCAGGGCCTACCCCCGGCAGAGGACCCATGGTCGTCGGGGGAACCGCTGGCGACCGCTCTACCCCATCGGCGGCGTCCTCGGTCTCCGGCCATCGTCGATGGCACTAGAGTGTGGCACAAGGCGGGGCCCTCGTCTGGCGATATGAAGCAAGGCGGTACTGTGAAGAAGGCCCAAGGCTCGTGAAGCTCGCTGCCCCGTGACACTCTCACGTAATAATGAGTGGGCTGTACACGCCGGAGTCTCAAGGGTGCCGGCCTCAGGCCCTTGGGCTCCCTCCCACGCCCCGTGGCAGCACTTAGCTCCGCGCTAGTGAGAAGACATCCAAGACTAGACTAGGTGTCAGACGCGGCCTTTTTCTGATTTCCTTTCTTTTCCCCTTGGCTGTCGCTCCCCGTTTGGATTTAAGTTGGATTTGAGCTTGAGATTTGTGTGTGTTCGGGGAAGGGGTGTTTAGTCTCGTTCGAGCGGTCTCTCGCGTTCTGGTTACCACTTTGCCTCAGCTGCCTCCCCTCGTGAGCCCCTCGCGAGCCAGGCTAGGCCTAGCTTGCGTGCAGCCCGGACTGCCGCCACCGCGCCCTCTCAGGAGGTTTTCGTTACAGGGTCAATGGGCTCGTTCAGGAGACACTCGGGACACCACAGCCCTCCGCAGGCTATCTCGGGGCCCACATGGGTCGAAGGTAAACAAGCCAGCCAGCTCGTCGCAAAGCCAGCCACTTGGCACAGGCGTACGAGTGATATCGCATCTACTAATACGCTAAATGCAAGTTTTTACATGAGGGGCTCCCCCTCCAAAAATGCTCTTACAACCTTCAGGGCAAAGCCCAAACTCTATCTGCGCAGGGTAAGAAAGCAGGAACAACACGCGGTCAGTCGGATAAATCCCCCAATGCATCCTCAAGAGCACCTCCCGAGTCGTCGCTGGCATCGCTAGCCTCGCCATCGCTCTCCGCGTCGCCGTCAGCGGCGTCAGGGCCGTTCACCACGCCACCTTCATCAGCAGCCACGACCACGCCATCGTTGTCAGTAGCGAAGGCCCTGACGAGGGCATCCACGTTGTCTTCCACCCAATGCGCCAGGTCGTCCCAGATGGCATGGGGCACCGGGGCGATGGCGGCATCAAAGTCAAAGTTGGGATCCATGTTTCGAAGATGGCTGAAGACGCGAGAAAAGGCGCGCCCGAGCAGGGCATGGCTCCTCTCCTCCACCAACCTGTTGGCTCTGCCCAACCGCGCCTCCAGCTACGTCACCACATCGGTGAAGAACTGGAGGTTACGAACATAGTTAACCGCGTGAGGCTCCGCAACGGCTGCCTCGCAGATGTTGCCCAAGGCCGTGTTAGCTCTTTCCCGGAGCGTGGAAAGCATGGGGCCATGCTCGTTTCGAGGACCGCCACATGGCGATCTCGCCCTCGCTACTCGCACAAGAACGGCCTCAGCCTCGCCCACCTGCTGGCAGAGAAGAAGCACCTCGCTGGAGGAAGTCAGCTCCTCCGTGCCGCGCCAAGGGCAGCCCGGAAGCATCAGCCCGCGCCACTTCATCCGCTTGGCCTCGTGGCGGCGGTCCTGCCTTCCGCTTGGGCCCTGATCAACCCCAGCCTCTCCTCGAACTCGCGCTCGAGGTTCAAGCGGGCCGCCGCCACCCGGCGATCAACCTCTTCCAGGACTCGGACCTCGCGCGCAGCGACGTCTTCCTCCGCCTGTGCAACCAAGCGCTCTCTCGTCTCCAGCTGCTCAAGGTCACGGGTGCGCTCGGCAGCTTCCAGCATCAGCGCCTCCTCACGTCTCTGGAGCTCTGCCTAGTCGACCAAAGCCCCCTTCATCGATGCAAGGGCCGTCTCACGCAGCTCCACCTGCTGCTCCAAGGAATTGCACCAGGCCTGGAGTTCCGCGCCCGCTCCTCCGTCGCCTCATGCTGCCGGTCAGCCTCTCGGGCCTCCTCGACGGTCCGGGAACGGGCCTCCCGAGAAGCCGCCAGCGACACCTCGGCTTTCTCATTGTCGAGGTCACGCTGGTGGTGCGCAAGGGCAACAGCCACCTTCAGCTTGCGCCTCTCTTCAGCCAGGTGCAGGCCCTCAGCCTCAAGGCACGCGTCTTCATCGGCGAGCTCTTCGCCAAGCTGGCTCACCGCGTCAGCCGCCCTCCGGAGAAACCCTTGGCGAAGAACGCGGCGCTCCCGGGCGCGCTCGAGCATGTCTTCCGCCTCGTCCTCCGCCCCAGGTGTGCGCAGGGGGCCACGAATCAGCACTCCCCCCCTGGGCAGGGGGCTGGGGGCTGGCGCGCTCGCGATGGACGGGCACGCCGCTGTAAGCCTGGCTCGAGCCACCGTCAGACCCCGATTCCTAGTCACATCGATCTAGCCGGTAACACCTCATATCACTTTGCGGCCTCAGGCACGGTATTCCCACGGGTGTCGCCTTACCATGGCCCGGGAACGTTTGCGCTTTTGGCTCACGATATGATAGTGTCGCTAGCATCCATATGATGAGAACCCAGCCGACATGGCTAGTCGTGAACCCAAAGCGCACTAACCCATGGGGACAGCATACATGAATAAACTTCGAGCATGTCGGTCAGCAGCGCAGAACTGGCTGTAGCATCGGGCTAACAGGACTCAAGTGATCCGGGCTGTAGCAGGCTAGGCAGGACTCCGGATTTCACCGCAGAACATTTTCAAGGGACGTATATAGGAACGGTGAATCACATGCCGCCACCAAGTGTTCCGAGCAGTAGTGTTGGGCTAGCAGGACTCCGTGAACCGGCCAGAAGCGGACTACTATGGCTCATGGAAGCACAAGACTACATTTCCCCATAAGAGAGGCTACCAAGGATAAACAACTAGGTTGTCGGATCCCACACATACCAAGCATTTCAATCATACGTACAATATGCTCGATATGTGTAAATACAACATGGCATCACAACATAACTCTACGACTCAAGCATTTATTAAATAGGCTCCAAGGAGCGAGATATTACAAACATGGGTCTCATGACCCAACATTCAGAGCATACAAGTCAAAGCACATGCGGAAGCTTAACATGTCTGAGTACAGACATCTACAAATGAAAAAGGCTGAGAAGCCTGACTATCTACCAGATCCTACCGAGGGCACAAGATCGTAGCTGAGGTATCAAGCTAAACGTCGAAGTCCACACGGAACTACTAGTGAGACTGAAGTCTCTCTGCAAAAACATAAAATAGGCAAACGTGAGTACAAATGTACCCAGCAAGACTTACATCAGAACTAACTACATATGCATCATTGTCAACAAAGGGGAAGGTGGGTGAGGGAGTCCTGGACTAGGGGGTGTCCGGATAGCCAAACTATCATCTTTGGCCAGACTCCTAGACTATGAAGATTCAAGATTGAAGACTTCGTCCCGTGTCCGGATGGGACTTTCCTTGGCGTGGAAGGCAAGCTTGGCGATACGGATATGTAGATCTCCTTCCATTGTAACCGACTATGTATAACCCTAACCCTATCCGTGTCTATATAAATCGGAGGGTTTTAGTCCGAGGACTAACAACAATCATACCATAGGCTAGCTTCTAGGTTTAGCCTCTCGATCTCGTGGTAGATCTACTCTTGTACTACCCATATCATCAATATTAATCAAGCAGGATTAGGGTTTTACCTCCATCGAGAGGGCCCGAACCTGGGTAAAAACATTATGTCCCTTGTCTCTTGTTACCATCCGCCTAGACGCACAGTTCGGGACCCCCTACCCGAGATCCGCCGGTTTTGACACCGACATTGGTGCTTTCATTGAGAGTTCCTTTGTGTCGTCGCCGTCAGGAAGGATGCCTCATCGCGTCTTTAAAGACGATACTATCGCCAAAGGAGCCTTGGCCACTGGTCAGACTCTTCGGTTAGGTGGTTTTCTTATGACCGCCAGTTCGGCCACCGCGCCGACGATGACTTCTCGGGTCATTGAAACCAATCTTCACGTCAACTCAAAACTTGCCGAGCAGTTAGATCCGATCGAGCTCTCCTCCGTAAACGAGCTCTTGGATCGCATCGCCTCCCTGGGAGTCGCCACAGACTACGACTAGATCGGGCCTAAAACCGATCTGAGAGAGATCAACTCTCCCCAGGCTACCCATCATGTTGTTGTGATAGAGGAGCAATACGGTGATTCTTCTTCTATCTTAAGGACTAGCTACGTCCGGATTCCCGATCCCTCCATGCCGGATTGCCGCAGAAGGACGGATGTCGATCAAGCCCTGAACTTAAAGTCAGGCGGCGGGTTGGATTCATTGGATACCATTCAAAAATCCAAACTTCCAAGTTCGGAAACTTCTCGGCCCCTGAGTCTTAAATTGGACGGGGTTCCGGATCTAGTTCCATCTGCCCACCCAAACATTAGCGATCTATCCCGAATTCGGCAAGAGCCCGCTGAAACTATACATCACTACTGGGCCAGATTCCTCCTGGTTATAGACAGGATAAAGGACTGCCGAGAGGAGGACGCAATCTCATTTTTCTGCAATAATTGCACGGACAAGGGAATCCTAAACGCCATAAGTCGTCGCGAAATTACACACTTTGCTGACTTGGTGACCATAGTACAAAAGTACTGTGTGATGGAGAGTGCTTGGAAAACCGAAAGTAAGTTTTGGGATAATCCGGCCCCGAATACAGCCCTAGTCCGAAATAAAAGGGTGCATCATCACCAAGCACCTGGGTTATAAATCAAAAAACCAAAACCCCCTAAAGGGCACGGAACCGTACTGGAGGGTTGGCTAAACGGACCCTCCAAAATTCATAGCACAGAGGGCGCCACTCCAACTCATAGCTTTCGAGCATGTTGGATACTACGGCAGGTGGCCAAAAGTGGCGAAGAGCTTCTAGCCTCAGAATCGCAGCCCAGCAACACCAGTATGGTATTAACAGTCTTCGAGACTTCCGCATCAAATAACATGCAGAAACAAACACTCCGCAACCTTGCCGAAGTCTACCAAGTAGCAACAATAAATTCCGAACAGCCCGAGCACCAGCCGCGTTGGTCCTCAGTCCAATAGTGGACGGCTTTCGCCTTACTAAGGTACTCATGGATAGCGGCAGCGGGCTAAACCTCATCTACGAGGAAACCCTCCGAAAAATGGAAATAGACTGGAACCGCATTGAGCAAAGCAGTACAACCTTTAGAGGAATAATCCCTAGCCGGAAACATGCTGCACAGAAAAATCACACTGGACGTAGTGTTCGCTCACGGACAATTACAGGTCCGAGGAGGTCACATTTCAAGTGGCCCTGTTCAGCAGCTTAATATCACGCTTTATTAGGGCGAGAGGCATTCACAATTTTTCAAGCTATACCCCATTATGGGTACATGAAGCTTAAAATGCCCGGACCTAATGGAATCATCACTCTCGCTAGTGATCCGAACATAGCACTCCGCGCCAAAAACAAGACAGCCGCACTAGCCCTCGAGGCACTATCCGAAGCCCTAGTGGCCGAGGAACTCACTGCGATGCGTTCCACGGTGAACAGAGACGATGTGATACTTGATAAAAGATCCAAGTCCACCTCTTTTAAACCAGTGGATGAAATAGTCAAATTCCAAGTCCACACAACGGACCCTGCAAAGACGGCCTCCATTGGAGCACAATTAAACCCTGATGTAGATGCCGCACTACGAGAATTTCTACGAGAAAACTGGGACATTTTTTCCTGGCACCCTTCGGACATGCCAGGAATCCCACGTCGGCTGGCCGAGCACAGCCTAAATATCCTAAAAGGATTCAAGCCAGTCAAACAGGCTCTTCGGCGCTTTTTCGAACCCAAGAGACAGGCCATGGGAGAGGAGCTAGCCAAACTTCTGGAAGCCGGATTCATCCGAGATATAAAGCATCCGGACTGGCTAGCAAATCAGGTGATGGTACCAAAGAAGGATAAATCCTGGCGCCTATGTGTTGATTTCAAAGACCTTAATAAGGCTTGCCCAAAGGATCCCTTCCCCCTCCCTCGCATTGATCAAATTATCGACGCTACAGCAGGACACGACTCATTGTGCTTCCTCGACACGCATCCAACTACCACCAAATCAAGATGGCGGAGCTGACCAAGCTGCAACAGCATTCATCACTCCATACGCCCATTCTCGCTTCAAACCCGCCGGGCTCAAAAACGCCGCGCAATATATCAGCGCAATATACGTACATGTCCGCAAACCAGATCGGCAAAACAAGGAAGCAAATGTAGATGACGTGGTCGCCAAATCCAAGCATGTCGAAACTCTAGTAGACGACTTGAGGCTCACATTCAACAATCTCCAAAATATGACATTAAGCTAAAACCGAAAATGCGTCTTCATGCTCCAACCGGAAAGCTCTTGGCTTCATTGTGTCCGTAGAGGAATTGAAGCAAACCCAGCCAAGATCCGAGCTCACAATTGATATTCCAAAAGACCTCAAGCAAATACAAAATTGATCGATGCGAGCGGCTCTAAGCCGCTTTATTTCCGCTTGGGAGAAAAGGCGTTACCCTCTACCGCCTCCTCCAAGCACCAACACTTCGAGTGGATTTGATGCCGCCACGGCCGGACTCGAAGAAATAAAAGCCATATTGGCAACAAATCTGGTCCTAGCCGCACCCAACATGGGCGAACCAATGCTATTATATATCGCCGCAACACATCAAGTTGTTAGCGCGGTGCTCGTCGTCGAACGAGAAACGGACGGACATAGGTTCCCTCTTCAAAGACCGGTTTACTACGTGTCCATTGTCCTAACTCCATGCAAGTCCCGGTGCCCACATTATTAAAAGATAGCTTATGCGGTGTTCATGGCATCCCGGAAGTTGCGACACTACTTTCAAGAGTGTTCGATAACGGTAGCCTCCGAAGTACCTCTTAACGACATTATAAACAACCGCGACGCGACGGGCCAGATTGCTAAATGGGCCATAGAGCTCCTTCCATTCGATATAACCTATAAGCCACGACGAGCTATTAAGTCGCAGGTTTTGGCCGACTTCGTGGTCGAATGGACCGTCAACTCCCTAAAGAGTACGGGCGATACTCCAATTGATCATGCACTTTCACGGCTCCAAAATGTTGGCCGGCCTGGGGACTGGCATCGTCCTGACGTCCCCAACTGGGGACACTGTCCAATACGTCCTTCAGATAATGTATACGGACTCCAACAACGCAGCCAAATACGAGGCCCTTCTGCACGGCCTCCGGATGGTAGTCTCCATGGGCATTAAACACCTCGAGGTGCGCGATTCAACCTCGCGATATCTCAAATAAATGAGACTTTGATGCCAAAGATCCGAAATGGCAGCGCATCGCAATGTGGTCCTAAAATGTCAAGACGGTTCAAGGGCTTGAATTTCATCATATAGCCCGATAACAACCAGCGGCGGACGATTGGCACGCATCGGCGCAAAACGCGATGCCGCCCCGCCTAACATCTTCCCCGAACGGCTGTTCAAGCCATCCGCATTTATGGGAAGGGGAGTCCGAAATAACAATCCAGACCCAACCGCACTGCCTGAAACCGAACACTCTGACACAATCGGAGGCTCTGCCAATGAAATAACACACTCCGCCCACGAAATAATGGCGGTCATCGCCCCGTGGACGGAACCATTCCTAGCCTACCTAACTAGGCAGGAACTCCCCATAGACCAAAATGAGGCTCGCTGCATAGTACGGCGATCCAAAGCCTATAAAGTCCATGAGGGAGAGCTTTATAAGAAAAGCACAATAGGAGTCCTTCAAAGGTGTATCTCCGAAGAGGAAGGGCGAAACCTCCTGGCTGAAATTCATGCCGGACTGGGTGGGCACCACGCCGCAGCCCAGGCCCTTGTAGGCAAGGCCTTCTGTACAGGATTTTATTGGCCGACGGCCCGGGCAGATGCGCAGGATTTAGTCCAACGATGCGTCGGTTGCCAGCTTTTTGCTAACCAAAGCCACATGCCACCCACCGCCTCAAAACTATACCCATCACCTGGCCGTCATGTCTAGGGGCTTGACATGGTTGGACCCCTTAAAGGAGGAACCCACAAGCAAAAATACCTATTGGTCATGGTGGATAAATTCACCAAATGGATAGAGGCCAAGCTCGTTAAAACGGTCAATCCGGCCGGTGATAGAGTTCATATCAGGGTAGTGCACCGCTACGGCGTCCCCACAAGATCATCATCGATAACGGCACCAACTTCGCGCCGATGAGGTCAAATTATGGTGCAAAATCAAGGGCATCAAGCTCGACACGCCTCGCCTATCACCATCGAACCAACGGTCAAGTCGAGCGAGCAAACGGTCTAATCATGAGCGGCATTAAACCTGCACTAGTGCGGTCCTCAAGGAATCTAACACGACCGGATTGAGGAGCTCGACTCCATACTGGGGATGCGGACCACGCCAATCGCATTACTGGATTCACACCATTTTTATGGTGTACGGCGCAGAGGCAGTCTTGCCCTGCGACATAATGCATGACTCACCTCGCGTGCGCATGTATGAAGAAAGAGAAGCCGAGCTCGATCGGCAGGACAGTTTGGATGCATTGGAGGAGGAGCGTGACATGGCAAAAGCTCGTTCTGCATTTTATCAACAGCAGGCTCGAAGATATCAAAGCAGGGAAGTACGGGCCAAAGCTTACAATGTTGGCGAACTAGTTCTACGCCTGCCGGACAAGAAAAAGGACAAACTCAAGCCCAAATGGGAAGGTCCCTTCATCATCGACCAGGTCCTGACCGGTGGAGCATACCGTCTGCGAAACGCATCGGATAACCGACTCGAGCCAAACCCATGGAACGCAGTCCGTCTACGAAGATTCTATGCCTAAGCGCCGGACTCCGAGTTCGTCTCCTTCCTCCGTCCATATTTTCTATTTTTGATGTCTTTTATTTCTCTCCTTCCTCCTCCTTCTTTTTGAAGCCTTTAGAGGCCCGTTTGCGCATTGTTCGCACACACTTGATGCGCTATCCGCGCTCATTATACCTGGGGGCTTCTTTAAAAGAGGATTATTTATACGGGCTTTATGCCCAACACATGTGTCACACTTCTGCATGTACCTTTTATTCACCATTATATGCATCAATCTGACTTAAGTTTTGGCCAAGCTGGGTTTCCTGGCTCATGTGCTTACCCCTACGTTCCCGATTGTTCGGCTAGGTGGTAAAGGGAGCACCTCTGCGATTGTTACCACCAGGTCAGCCGGACGTGTACCTCAGACTAGGTGAAGCCGAAAGCTAGCGTTCTTAAGGGAATATTCGGTCGGTGAACTAAAAGATGATTTTTTATTTTTCATTTATCTGCCCCCAGATGCTTTTCTGTTTTTTTGCAATCCGGACATGCACTTTAGGGCATGCCTCCCAGGGAAAGGAACCCCTAACGGAACTATTCTCCCTGGAAGATGTTTCTTACTAACCATGTAATATAACATAACTAGTTGGGCACTTGTCTGATAAAGCACTCATGACCCCTACGCCTGGTCTCCACGCATACCCCGGTTTTTACATAACCACGAGGGTATTCGGACACACTCCGAACTATTGGGTCCCGAGGTTGAAGCGAAAAGGTCCGCTACGACAAACGATCTACAATCCGGCTAGAAGGCATTTTACATGTCATTTTAAATTACATAGTCAAATTGATGGATTGTATTCCTCTTCAATGCCGTCTAATAGGCTTTCTAGTTTACAGCCTTGTTGGAATACTTTATGCCAACTCTACTTGGCCGCACACTAAGCTCACAGGATATCCTTCCCATCGGGCCCCACAGTCCGACCTCGCCATATGGTTTGGGTCCGCCGTGTACCGCTGCCTTCACCATGGCCTGTGCCTCCTCGGCGCTTTGACGACAGCCGATATCTTCCATAGTCGGAAGCGCCGCGTGCTTCCCAAGCTTCTCCGCAAGCTCTCCAAGGCCTTTGGGTAGGGAGATAGATGGCCACAAGGTCCGGGCGACGCTTTTCATCACCTGCCAAACTCGCTCGTGCAGCTTGCAATAGCTCGAAGAAGGTCACCCGAGAACTGGCATTTCTCCTCGACGCACCCGTGAGCATACCTACGTACATAACTCTATTAATTGACTTCTCGCCAACTCTTTTCAAAGTTCGCCAAGCACTTATCAGAATGCCACGACTAAGTCGCCGATTCTCCTTCACGGAGTCAGACAGCTGGACACGAACATCCTTTAGTTCCTCACCCAGCTGGGTGTTGGCATCTTGGAGATTATTTTTCTCTTGCGTCACCCTTGTAAGCACATTCTCGCCGGCCTTCAATCGGCGCAAGTGTTGTTGCTTGTCCGGATCTAGTTCGGCGCCATCTGCAATATTATTGTTTGATTTACACACACGCCGCACTTCACAAACTATTTATCTTTTGAAGCATATATTACCAGAGGGGGTCTCTGTGGCTCCACCGGTAGCGGCTAGTGCGGCCTCAAGTTGGGCCTTGCATTCTTCAAGCTTCTGAGACAGTCGGGTATTCTTTTTTGTAAGATCCTGCATAGCAAATGATCCTTAAATCAGTTATTCTAACTATTTTAAGTCTCGGGGGCTACTGGCATATATAACTATCAAATTTCCTCACCCGTATGTCCTTTACATACTGCTCCGTGGCTCTGGCTAGACCATGTTGAGCGGCACGGAGGTGCGCATCTCCCGAATTGAAGGCATTCAAGGCCTCTTGGGAGAAAACTGCGTCACGAAGAACTGTCCGGCGGCGCCTGTGATTCATGGCGCTCTCCACCTCGGAGTTTGTGGCGGACAATCTGTCGGTATCCTCTGTCGGTGGAGCATCCGACGCATGCCTCGAGCTTGCCTCTGCTTCTGGACCCGGCTTTGGAGCCTGGTTGGCGGAGGTTCGATTGGCAACCTCTCCGACTCGGCCCGCGAGCGCTTTTTCCTGAAAAGAGCACCAGCGTAGTACGCCTTCCAGAATCAATCCCGGGAATATGGTGACGCGCTTATACCGCTGCGGCGGAGTTTCGATCCGGATCGCACTTTTTTTAGCTCGCGGGCCAGATTGCCCCTTGTTGGCTAGCCGCCGCTGGCTCGCCTCCTACCCTCAAGGCACCCCCGCTAAACACCATCAAATACGTGGTGATTAGAAAGAAAGCACGGTGGGTCATGGTATCCGGACTTCGTCACGGTTATTCGGGAGGCCGGAAATAATCCGGGTAGTCGGGCGTAATGGCAACCAAAGCATTGTCGATGCTAAGTTGGTGGAACACCCGCCGATCAGCTCCACCTTTATATCCGGGTCCTCTTCGAGGCTGGATCGAGGGACCGTTCCGGATCCTCGGGTTGTGGGGGCGGGCTGTGTATCTTCTCCACGGCCCGGCGCAATTCCTACGTAGAAACCATGAAATAAGATATTTAACCACAGGAACATGGATCGGACAGGCCACGAAGATATTTGCTTACCCAACTTCGAGGATTATTCAAGAAAACCCGCCATGGACTCGACGCGAGAAAATCCTCCTCTTCCCTTTGTACATGGCGGACAAGGTCTTCACCAGTTCGGTGACCGATCCCGCCCTTTGCGGCCATGGCGGTGGCATCGCCCTCCCGCTGAAGTCCCACATGGGTGGCCCCTATATTGAGCGGCTGCACCCCTCATAATGCAGGTTGCCATGACTCCAATCATGGTCAATCCGCATGAGCCAAGAATCTTATTCGCTCATCAAGTAAAGGACGCCCCGGTCATTTTCCTCCGAGCTCTGGCGCCAGCTTAGGGGCTTCTTCAGAGGAGCGCTTAACTCCGAGGGCCGATCCAACAGATCCGCAGCGGATGTCCTCCATGTAAAACCATTCCGAGGGCCAGTCTTCGGACGCCTTCTTTGGGGTTCCGGATAAGTATCTGGTCCCAGCGATGCGCCATAGCTCGGCTCCGCCCACTTGATATATTGACCCTTCGTGAGAACGAGGCACAAGGCAGAACAATCTCTTCCACAGAGCGAAATGGGCCTTAACGCCTAGGAACAGCTCGCAAAGGGCCACAAAGCCTGCTATATGCAAGATGGAGGCAGGCGTAAGGTTGTGCAGCTGGAGGCCATAGAACTCCAGAAGCCCCTGGAGAAACGGATGGATTGGAAATCCGAGTCCTCTCATTAGGTAAGAGAGAAGCATACCCGCTCTCCCTTAGAGGGATCGGGGACGCTCTCCGCCTGCTTCCCGCCCTTATAAGTGGCGAGTCCGAACGCACCGAACCATGAAGGTCGGGGAAGGAATCCTTTGGTTTGGAGCACCACCAATTGGCAAAGGGATCGAGCATCTCCCAATCTCCGGCTGAGGGCTGGGAGCGCGCGACGAGGAGCCGCACGACCGTCCATGGTGGAATGGGTTTTTGTCAAAGGCGCCTGATGAAGGCTCGCAAGGGAGGATGGTGTGATCCGATCTGGATCCCCGCCTCTTTTATAGACGGCTCATTTGCACAGCAAGGGGGGTAAATGTAAAGATACCCAGACTTTTCGCATTCATTCTAACACGTGGAAGATGGCCATTATTGGGCATGGAAGCCAAGGAGCGCAACATTTATCAGAAGCCGAACACTATTCGACAAGTATATGGAATTTGGAGAAGAACCCGCCGCAATGTCAAGACACCCACGCTACGGACTCATCGCCATTGAAGCCTGCTTCGGGGGCTACTGAGGGAGTCCTGGACTAGGGGGTGTCCGGATAGCCGATCATCTTTGGCCGGACTCCTAGACTATGAAGATACAAGATTGAAGACTTCGTCCCATGTCCGGATGGGACTTTCCTTGGCGTGGAAGGCAAGCTTGGCGATACGGATATGTAGATCTCCTGCCATTGTAACCGACTCTGTGTAACCCTAACCCTATTCAGTGTTTATATAAACAAAAGGGTTTTAGTCCGTAGGACGAACAACAATCATACCATAGGCTAGCTTCTAGGGTTTAGCCTCTCTGGTCTTGTGGTAGATCTACTCTTGTACTACCCATATCATCAATATTAATCAAGCAGGAGTAGGATTTTACCTCCATCGAGAGGGCCCGAACCTAGGTAAAAACATCGTGTCCCTTTTCTCCTGTTACCACCCGCCTAGACGCACAGTTCGGGACCCCCTACCCCAGATCCGCCGGTTTTGACACCGACACTTATCTTATGCGATTTTAGAGTATCCACTTTCACTTGTCTATGAACTGTTATAGGCAACCCAGAAGTCCTTTATCATGACACGGCTATTCAATAGATCATATTAACCCCGCAGGGTGTACCTCTTCACACACGCCTCGCCACTTACCACCATGTACATGACGGTATCTCGAAACCTTCAAGCGAAGCTTCGGCGAGGGAGTCGGCCACGACCGACTAACCACACAAGTCTCTCGCCCAGGTTTATTGCCTACTCGGGTTCCATCCGCAAGGAGATCCGCCGGGTTGTCGCCACGGCCCAAAACAATGTGAGCAGGGTTCCCAAGCCCACCATCCGGTGCCACTTGGTACACCGTACATCAGGCCTACTACGCCCCAAGCCCACCTATACCGGTGCCACTTGGTAGACCACTAACACTACCTACAAACACCGTAAACTAGTTGCAACTCCCGGACAGAGATCAAGTTGATTAATAAGCCGAGAGGGGCCGAGTTACGAACCCAATGTGGTAGTAACTGCTCATGGATCACAAACACGTAACTCAGTTCCCGAGGACGGCTGCAATGAGACAACCCACCATGTACTCCTACATGGCCTCTCACCATTACCTTTACCAAATCATGTTCACACACTTAGCTCACACACAGAGGGACATGTTCACACACCTCCGATTCATCCTCGATGAATCGACCGACTCAACTCTAAGCAAAGAGTGCATGACAAAAATCATGAATGAGTAGGCACATCAGGGCTCAAACAACTCCTACTCACGCTAGTGGGTTTCATCTATTTACTGTGGCAATGACAGGTCATGCAGAGGAAAAGGGGTTCAGCTACTGCAACAAGTAACACATGAGTCGTTGTTGTCCTAATGCAGTAAAAAGAGCAGAGCGAGAGAGTGGTTTTGTATCGGAATGAACAAGGGGGTTTTGCTTGCCTGGCACTTCTGAAGATGGTATAGCTCTTCATCGGTGTCATCGAACTCTTCGCCGGAACACGTCTATCGAGAGGGGGACAAACAGCTGCAAACAAGGAAGAACACAATCAATGAAATGCACAATATGATGTATGATCATGACATGGCAATATGCTGTGGTTTGAGCTAATGCAACTAGCAACAGATTAAATGAAGTTGGTTTGAATACAAGATTTAAATACAAACCCCATATGTGATTATTCAAATGCCATTTAATTGATTTGACCAAAACAGTGAACAAAAGTTGTTCTAACATGCATGAAAATGGTACAGATGGGTAGATTGGATTTTTCTGATCATTTTTCATATAGAATTTATTTCATTTGGAGTTATAGATTATTTGCTATGAATTTTAGAAGTTTTGAACATTTTCTGAAATTTCCTGAATAAGAATAAATCCAGAAAAAGGTTAACTGCGTCAGCATTGCATCACTCTGACATCAGCAGGTCAACTGCGGTTCACCAGGTCAAACCTGACTAGTGGGGTCCACTGGTCAGTGACCCAGTGTTGTTTAGTGACACTAACAGGTGGGGTCGGGTCAATCGACACGCCGACAGACCAACTCGACCGGTGGGTCCCGCGTTATTAAACTAATCTAAACAGAAATAAAACCTAAATTAGTTAGGGCATGGGGCCCAGGTATCAGTGAGCTACGGGGTTATTAGGGCGTCATTAGCCACTAATGACTTTGCCACGTCAGACGCACCGGCGGTTAGCCGCCGGCGACCCAACGGAGCGGCGGAGGTGCTCCGGATTCGTTGTCCGGCGACCGTTTGACTCGCGGTTTGGTCCTACGGGTTGCTGGATGTGCGCCGCATCCATAGGTGTAAGCAGCAGGGGCTGAGGCGGCCGGAGTTGACGGCGGCGAGCTCTTTTGCGGTCGCCGGTGTTCGGCCAGGTGTGGGGATGCGGCTGCAGCGCTCGAGCGAGCAAATGGAGTGGCTAGGCAGCCTCTTGGAGGCGCCAGGAACATACCAGTGCCCCTGGGGCGAGCAGGAGAGGCTTGGGACCGCGGGCTCACCGGCCATGGCGGACGGCGGTGCTCGGTTGCTCACGAATGGCGGCTAGAGGTAGAACGCGTCGACGGAAAGAGGGGTGAGAGATGCGGGGGCTCACAGCGAGTCCAGCAAAGGCAACGATGAGGTCGGGGAAGACCCAAAGCGGTCGGCATGGCGGGGCGATCTCCACAGCCGATGGTTGAAGAAGGTTGCGTTGGTCGTCGAGGAGGGTGACGGTGCCGCGGCAGTTCTCCTGGACACGCTGCATGGGCGAGGGAGGGCCGGTGGCCGCGGTGGTGCTAGTCGGCGGCGACGGCTGCGTTCGGGTGAGCTCGGGGGAGTGAGCCAGGGGAGGGGGGAGAGAGCAGCGAGTGAGGGAGAGGGGACAGGGGCTTCGGGCGTCTCCGTGGCGCTGGTAGAAGGCCCGGGGCTCCCAGGTGGAAGCAGGAGGTGGCCGGGGCTCAAAGGCCACGCCTCGCCGCCTTCTCGGGCAGAGGTCGGAGATGACTGGCAACGGGGCCAGTGGGCTGGGCTGTGCTGGGCCGAACCAATAGGCGCCAGGTAAGTGGGCTAGCAGGTATGGTTCCTGCTCTTTCTATTTCTGTTTTTCTTTTTTCTTATTTTGCGTTTGTTTTGATCCAGCTTTAAAACCAAATCAATTTTATAAATCCTGAAAATATTCATGAGCACTTTCTGAATTATTTCAAAGTGTCCCACAAATAATTCCAACATTATTTGAGCATTTAAATTATTTATAGTGTTTAAATGCCCAAAGTCAAATACAATATGATTTAACTCAAAATCCAGAATGACCTAGAAATATGTTCATCATTTTGGCAGAGGTTTTCACCTTTATCAAAATCATGAACATTTTCAAAGGACATTTTGGATTCGTTGAAAATGATTTCATTTGATCCTATTTGAATTCATTTGGTGCTAGGGTTTGGATCAATCCCCAATTCAACTTTCAAAGGAATTTAAACATGATGCATGGAGATTATGCAATGACAGACAAGACTAAGCTAGGGCTGTGACAACTCACCCCCACTAAACAAGAATCTCGTCCCGAGATTCAAGACGTGAGGTAAGAAGACAGAGGGACACAAGCTAACACAACCTTCATGATCCAGATGTCTTTCTCGAGGGTGTTGATTCATTGCAGCACCTTGATCTCAACGTCTTGCTTGAGAACTACATCCAACATGACAACGGGTAGAAAGGAAGAATTTAGAAGAATCGATCTTCCTGAGGTTCGAGCAACTTAGGATCATCTTAATGATCACAAGATCAACTCACGGAATGGAACATGGAAACATCTCTGGAGCTGAGAGGCAAAACATGCATCAGGACGGACGGAAGAAACAATTTGACGAGGGTTTCAATTAGCGATGAAAAAAATTGCTATGATTCCATAACGGGGCACCTTAGGGAAAGTGACTCATAGAATTATTCCCTCAAGTGGCAAAAAGGAATTACTTTTGATACATAGATCATTGGAACTCTTTTCACCAGCCTGAGGCAATTTACGAACGATCGTTTGACGGAGTTCGGAGAAATGGCATACTCAGATCAGAAGGCAAACTATGGTTATAGAACAACTCGGAAAACGGGAGGCACATTCCAATTGCTACCGAGGATATAACCTAGTGACTGAGTGTGCTCTCAAGAACTTGAGCATTTCCATGGTCATCAAGGTTTTACCAACATCCGTGCTGAGGATCCAGGCAACACATCTTACTACCATGATGAATAGTGATGGACAATGCAGGTGCAAAGGAAGACAATACTTTCTCAGATTTCACCTTAGCGAGGCCAAGAGGACGAAATCTGGATGATCGACAAAGAGACATTTAGCACTCCGCTTCTGATGTTCTCCCTGATGTTCTAGCTACCACGATCATGCTTAAAAGCATCGACATGGCCTTCAAGCAAAGGTCGGACTTCGAAAGCACAAAAGTCCATAAGGAACAACTTGTGGAATAAGTCATACCAAATCCTCATTGAGAAGATGGTCGAATTGCTCATTCAAGATACTACAATAATAGATCTTCCGACTAGGTGTGTCGGCCAGAACATCAACCTCGTCGGGACCTACATCATAGATCTTGGAAATGTTCCAGCCATCATATCTGCCTGAGATTCAGATCTGGCTGGTAACAGGATTTTTCAGACAACATGTCCAGAAAAGAAAAGGTTGCAACACAAGTCGACAAGATAACGTTGCGAGACTCTCGGGAGATGAACTATGATAGCAAGCTCCAAAACATGAGCTGGTTCTGCTACACACATGTGAACATGTTGTCCAAGACAAGCAGGACCACAGAGTAGTCTTACAATACAACACTACCAAAGTTCAGGTGAGGAACCATCATTGTGGATAATGAAGTCCTTGCATAAGTCATGATTAGCTCTTAAGAAGGAACTTCTTCTCCTTGAACAAATCAATCAGTTGCTTGGTGTGCTAGGGAATACGTATGGAGTGGAGGTAATTAATCTACCAAACCACATAATACTTCACACGTATGCATGACTGATTTGGGATGATTCCAGAGGAAAAAAACAAACCTTTCTCAAATTCATGGCGGCAAGTTACACCTAATGCACGTGAACTTGGAGAAAGTCACTTCTTTCAACAAACATATACTTCATGAACGGGGCATGAAGAAAATGCTTACACAAGTTTCCAACACTAGCTGGATGTTCAACACGAATCATGGAGGAGACAAAATGCTGCTAATGGGCTCAACAGCAACTCATCGGAATTTCCATATCACTGGACTTCCGCCATCATGTGAACACGGTGATAGTATTGGTCAGACCAAAAGATGTAATGGTGTATGCTCGAGGGATCAACCACGAGTAAGACAACATTATGAATATCGTTGGTTCTAACTTGATTTGACGATAGCCCACACTCAAATCAAGGTTTGGACAAGACAATAGATTCAACAACTGATCACGGGGATCAGTCGATGAATATATCATATTTCTTCAACACACACACACACACACACACACACACACACACACACACACACACACACACTCAAGGATATCCCTTAGTGATGAACTAAGTCGGACAAGCTTTCATCTTCCAACTCTCCAAGTTGTTGTTTAGCCTAACCAACTAGCTCGGGGGTATCCAACACAGAATCTTGGAGAATGGGTGGTTTGGAAGAAAACCAACATGATCATGTACTCAACATAGCGGTCAGGTGAAACCTGGTCATACTTCCGAGAAGATATTCGGAACATCACGAACCACCGATATGTTACTAAGATCGAGAACAATCTTTCTTTTCAGGGAAAGACGATGTGACCAAACAAGAGAGGGATTAATACAATCCTAACTCTTGATCGAAGGGTGCACCAGGAAAAATGGACTGGGTAGCATGATCAGTCTTAGAATGATAATTCAATAACCAGCACGATAAGAATGAGAGTATTGTCCATTAACTACCAAGCAACAATGTTGCTAGGAGTATTGAATTCACACATCATGGTTCACTTTTCGGCATTCTGGTTACAACAACACAGGAACCGAGGAATGAAGAATGATGGCGAGAAGTATCACTGCACCAAGAATTCATAAGATGGTGTGCAATTCCTATGACTTTCTTGACATAAAGAGGGTAATACTCCAGGGTAGAACAGAACAAAAGCTGGATTGGCATTATGATCTGCGGGGTACAACTGCTTTGACCCAATCCCAGAGATGGACGAGGTACTGGAGTTTGTTTCTCCTAGTCATTCCGGAATAGAATGGCTTGACGGACCACAAGAATAATAGGTACCGATGAACGAATGCACGCATAATCTTGACTATCAATTGATAGACGAGGTTAGAAGACAACTAAAATGGGACAACTCAAAAGAACATATGATTTTCTGAGTTGTGGATGCATGGATTAGCATGTCGAACCAAGTTCAACAGGTTTCTTCCGGATAACCCATGCAGAAAGGTAGAGCTGGCAGAGTATCAACATAGAATCGAGAACTCATCAAGAGCACTCTGGTCGTGACCTTTTGGTTCAAAAGAACTCCTGTCAAGAATGGTTCATGGTAATTGGAAGAAGGATGTACCACGAACCTCGAGGACTATTGCAAAGGTTACTAATATCCTAAAGGAACTAGCAACACTATCAACGTGAGGTAAGTAGGGTGAATCTCGGGTTCAAGAACACAGGAATAGAATACCAACTACTAAATGGCATCACGGGACGCTTTCGAGAACGGTGGCCAAAATCATCACACTGGGAACACAAAACATGGCTAGATTACTAGGTGACTCCCTAAAACACCTAGGGTCATAATACCAATTCCAACATATACGACGAGGTAACGGAGTACCTCAACTCGACGATTAGTGTGGTTAATCTGGCCCAAAGGAACATCGAGAACGGACGGAAAGGATTTGCAAATGCATCAGACTATTTAGAAACCGGGGATGACTCGGACAGCATAACGGCTATAAATGCTCAAAAAGTTTTGAGACATCCTGCAAATTGGTGGCATAACCACTCAGAAGCACAATATCAAGGTTCCGAGACCAACTATGAACACACGGAAGTAGTAGGAACTGAACTGAGGCTTAAATCCATCAATCCTATAAGTCTACGGATTAGAAACATGTGATCCTGATAGAAAGAAGCGTAAGCCTAGTTCCTTAACCCCGTAGGAAAGATATGATGACTCGGATCAGAAGGGCATAAGGCAAAGGAGTAAAAAGAGCCTTATGTTCCATCCCACAATCAATTCCCTTATATCACTAAATAATTTCTAGACTCAACTTTGACCAGTTTGGCTTCGCAATCCTACAGGCAGTCAGGCATTGATACCAACGTTGTCAGGACCCCAATTCCAAGTCACATCGATCTAGCCAGTAACACCTCATATCACTTTGTGGCCTCACGCACGGTATTCCCACGGGTGTCGCCTTACCATGGACCGGGACCGTTTGCGCCTTTTGGCTCACGTATATGATAGTGTTGCTAGCATCCATATGAAAGAGAACCCGGGCTGACATGGCTAGTCGTGAACCCAAAGCGGCACTAACCCATGGGGACAGGCATACATGAATCAACTTCGAGCATGTCGGTCAGCAGCGTGTGAATCCGGGCTGTAGCATCGGGCTATCAGACTTCGTGATCCGGCTGTAGCAGGCTAGGCAGGACTCAGATTTCACCGTGTGACATTTCCCAAGGGACAGATATAGGAACAAGTGAATCACATGCTGGCCGATCAAGTGTTCCGAGCAGTAGTCTGGGCTAGCAGGACTCCGGTGAACCGGGCTGTAGCGGACTACTATAGCTCATGGAAGCACAAGACTACATTTCCCCATAAGAGAGGCTACCAAGGATAAACAACTAGGTTGTCGGATCCCACACATACCAAGTATTTCAATCATACACACAATATGCTCGATATGTGTAAATACAACATGGCATCACAACATAACTCTACTACTCAAGCATTTATTCAATAGGCTCCGAGGAGCGAGATATTACAAACATCGGTCTCATGACCCAACATTCAGAGCATACAAGTCAAAGCACATGCGGAAGCTTAACATGTCTGAGTACAGACATCTACAAATGAAAAAGGCTGAGAAGCCTGACTATCTACCAGATCCTGCCGAAGGCATAAGATCGTAGCTGAGGTATCAAGCTAAACGTCGAAGTCCACACAGAACTACTAGTGAGACTGAAGTCTCTCTGCAAAAACATAAAATAGGCAAACGTGAGTACAAATGTACCCAGCAAGACTTACATCAGAACTAACTACATATGCATCATTGTCAACAAAGGGGAAGGTGGGGTTTAACTGCAGCAAGCCAGCTTTGACTCGGTGGCTATCCTGAACTACGACTGCAAGTAACTCTTTTGAGGTGGCGCACACGAGTCCACATATTCACCATATCAATACACCACTATGGATCCGCCCCGCCTTCCCTACGAGAACGCCATTCATAGCACTCACGCTTATCTTGCGATTTTAGACTATCCACTTTCACTTGTCTATGAACTGTTATAGGCAACCCTGAAGTCCTTTACATCGGACACGGCTATTGAATAGATCATATTAACCTGCAGTGTACTTCTTCACACACGCCTCGCCACTTACCACCATGTACACGACGTGTATCTCGGCAACCTTCAAGCGGAAGCTTTGGCGAGGGAGTCGGCCACGACCGACTAACCACACAAGTCTCTCATCCAGGTTTATTGCCTATTCGGGTTCCATCCGCAAGGAGATCCGGCCGGGGTGTCGCTCACGGCCCCAAACGATGTGAGCAGGGTTCCCAAGCCCACCATCCAGGTGCCACTTGGTACACCGTGATACTATGCCTAGTCTGTCCCAAGCCCACCTGTACCGGGTGCCACTTGGTAGACCACTAACACTACCTACAAACACCAGAAACTAGTTGCAACTCCTGGACAGAGATCAAGTTGATTAATAAGCTGAGAGGGGCCAAGTTACCGGAACCCAATGTGTGGTAGTAACTGTTCATGGATCACAAACACAGAACTCAGTTCCTGAGGACGGCTGCAATGAGACAACCCACCATGTACTCCTACATGGCCTCTCACCGTTACCTTTACCAAATCGTGTTCACACACTTAGCTCACACACAGTAGGACATGTTCACACACCTCTGATTCATCCCCGATGAGTCAGGCCTGACTCAACTCTAAGCAGTAGCAGGCATGACAAACAAGCATGAATTAGTAGGCACATCAGGGCTCAGACAACTCCTACTCATGCTAGTGGGTTTCATCTATTTACGGTGGCAATGACTGGTCATGCAGAGGAAAAGGGGTTCAGCTACTGCAACAAGTAACACATGAGTCGTTGTTGTCCTAATGCAGTAAAAAGAGCAGAGTGAGAGAGTGGGTTTGTATCGGAATGAACAAGGGGGTTTTGCTTGCCTGGCACTTTTGAAGATGGTATAGCTCTTCATCGGTGTCATTGAACTCATCGCCGGAACACGTCTATCGAGAGGGGGACAAACACCGGCAAACAAGGAAGAACACAATCAATGCAATGCACAATATGATGCATGATCATGACATGGCAATATGCTGTGGTTTGAGCTAATGCAACTAGCAATAGATTAAATGAAGTTGGTTTGAATACAAGATTCAAATTCAAACCCCATATGTGATTATTCAAATGCCATTTAATTGATTTGACCTAAGAAGTGAACAAAATTTGTTCTAACATGCATGAAAATGGTACAGATGGATATACTGGATTTTTCTGATCATTTTTCATATAGAATTCATTTCATTTGGAGTTATAGATTATTTGCTATGAATTTTAGAAGTTTTGAACATTTTCTGAAATTTCCTGAATAAGAATAAATCCAGAAAAAGGTTAGCTGCATCAGCATTGCATCACTGTGACGTCAGCAGGTCAACTGCGGTTGACCAGGTCAAACCTGACCAGTGGGGTCCACTGGTCAATGACCCAGTGTTGTTTAGTGACACTGACAGGTGGGGTCGGTTCAACTGACACGTCAGCACAGTCAACTCTGACTGGTGGGTCCCGCGTTATTAAACTAATCTAAAAAGAAATAAAACCTAAATTAGTTAGGGCGTGGGGCCCAGGTGTCAGTGAGCTAGGGGGTTATTAGGGCGTCATTAGCCACTAATGACTTTTCCACGTCAGACGCACCGGCGGTTAGCCGCCGGCGACCCAACGGAGTGGCGGAGGTGCTCAGATTCGCCGTCCATGCGACCGCTTGACTCATGGTTTGGTCCCACGGGTTCTTTGGATGCGCCGCATCCATAGGTGTAAGCGGCAGGGGCTGAGGCGGTCGGAGTTGACGGCGGCGAGCTCTTTTGCGGCTGCCGTTGTTCGGCCAGGTGTGAGGATGCGGCTGCAGCGCTCGAGCGAGCAAATGGAGTGGCTAGGCAGCCTCTTGGAGGCGCCAGGAACATGCCAGTGCCCCTGGGGCGAGCAGGACAGGCTCGGGACCGCGAGCTCACCGGCCATGGCGGACGGCGGCGCTCGGTTGCTCACGAACGGCGGCTAGAGGTAGAACGCATCGACGGAAAGAGGGGTGAGAGATGCGGGGGCTCACAGCGAGTCCAGCAAAGGCAACGACGAGGTCGGGGAAGTCCCAGAGCGGTCGGCATGGCGGGGCGATCTCCGCAGCCGAAGGTTGAAGAAGGGGTTGATGCAGGCGCTGCGGTGGGTCCCCGGTTGCGTTGGTCGTCGAGGAGGGTCACGGAGCCGCGGCAGTTCTCCTGGACACGCTGGATGGGCGGGGGAGGGCCGGTGGCCGCGCTGGTGCTAGTCGGCGGCGACGTCTGCGTTCGGGTGAGCTCAGGGGAGTGAGCCAGGGGAGGGGAGAGAGAGCAGCGAGTGAGGGAGAGGGGACAGGGGTCTTCGGCCGTCTCCGTGGCGCTAGTAGAAGGCCCGGGGCTCCCAGGTGGAAGCAGGAGGTGACCGGGGGCTCTCGGGCGTGCGCCACGCCTCGCCTCTGCCTTCTGGCAGAGGTGGGAGATGACTGGCAACGGGGCCAGTGGGCTGGGCTGTGCTGGGCCGAACCAATAGGCGCCAGGTAAGTGGGCTGGTAGGTATGGTTCCTGCTCTTTCTATTTCTGTTTTTCTTTTTTCTAATTTTGCAGTTTGTTTTTGATCCGGTTTTAAAAACCAAATCAATTTTATAAATCCTGAAAATATTCATGAGCACTTTCTGAATTATTTCATTGTCCCGCAAATAATTCCAACACTATTTGAGCATTTAAATTATTTATAGTGTCTAAATGCCCAAAGTCAAATACAATATGATTTAATTCAAAAATCCAGAAATGACCTAGAAATATGTTCATCATTTTTGGCAGAGGTTTTCACCTTTATCAAAAATCTTGAACATTTTCAAAGGACATTTTGGATTCATTGAAAATGATTTCATTTGATCCTATTTGAATTCATTTGGTGCTAGGGTTTGGATCAATCCCCAATTCAACTTTCAAAGGAATTTAAACATGATGCATGGAGATTATGCAATGACAGGCAAGACTAAGCTAGGGCTGTGACACCAGCCCATCCCCAAATGAAGAGCATAGGGCTGACCTCAGCTAATCATCGTCCACGACCAATCGAAAAGCCCCAGGCAGGCTGGCTATGCCCCGGGAAGGCTCGCGAAGGAGGGTCGTGAGGTGCGCAGAGCCATGATGCACCACAGGATGGCTCACCTCTCCAACCGGCCTCGCCACGAGGGCAGTGCTTGAGCTTGGAGCGCTTGGGGATGGTGGAGAGGGCGAGGCCTGGGGGGATGGCTCATCAGCCATCTCCGCGAGCTCAGCAGGAAGGGCCCTGCAGAACAGGGATCAGCCGAAGCAACGGGAAAATAAGGAACTAAGGAAGGGGAAGGCTTACTCATCCATGGCAAAATACTTCCTGCGCTTCAGTAGGCGGCAAGGATAATCATCACCCAAGGCCTCCTTTCTCTTTCGGAGAGCCTCGAAGTCCACGCGGAAGCGGCCCAGAAGCTCGGCGCAAGGGTCAGCCTGTGACGAGGAAGAAGCACCAAGGAAACCAGCGTCAGAGGCGTCGTCCTGGCGCACGCCGCCAGTCGCCTCACCAAGAAGGGTGGCCGGGGCCTCAGGGGCCTCTGCCACGGGAGCCGCGGGCCGCGGCTCAGCGCCTTCAGCCGCCACAGGGCGGGCCACGGGGGCTGCCGCCCCAGAGGTGCCGCCTGGCGTCGTCATCCCGGCGGAGGCCCCCTCGGCCCCCGGTGGCCCTGGCCTCCTTGCTCCGCCACTCGAGGAAGGACCGCCGCGGGCAACCAGAAGGGCAACCACCACAACTGGGTTCTCACAAGGTCCCATGAGGCCTGCGGGGCGGAGCCCCCATTCGTCGAAGCTGGGCATCTGCTTCACGAAATCGCCCCTATTCGAGCAAAGGTACAGCAGGGCACCCCCTTGCCGGATGCTGCCAGGGAAAGGGTCCCTAGTCAGGATCATGAGAAACTTCCTCAACACTTCAGGCGTCAGGTCCTCCTCCTGGAGCCTCATGCGGTCTTCACGCCCGCTGAAGGCCCACATCCGGCGGGAATGGCGCTGGAGAGGGGCAATGCGGCATAGCAGGAACTCCTTCACCACCTTGGGCGCCGTCATGCCGAGCGCCCTCAAGAACGCGAAGCAATGCCAGACGAAGACGAGCCGGGGGCTCGTGAGCGTTTCCTGGCCCCAGCCCGAATTGGGGATAGCGGGTAATGTTGGCTCCGAAAGCAGGAGGCTGGGCACCCCGACATCTACATACAGTCACCGCTCGTGGAACCCAGGCGCGGGCGGAGGAAGGCTTAAATCAATTCCTGAAGCCGATGTTTCTGGTGCGGCAATGAAGCTCACACACCCCGAGCATTGGGTGGGGTCGCTGAGGCGCAAAGAGAAGAAGTGGCGCAGCAAGGCAACTGAAGGAGGAATGCCCATCATCGCCTCGCAGACAAAAGCGAAGACAGCAAGAAGAGTAATGGATTCGGGACCCGAATGCATCATGTGGATCTGGTAATGGGAAAGCACAGCGTTGAAGAAATTGGAAAAGGGGGGAACCAGTCCCGCCCACAGGGCGTCGGCGAAGTACCGGACCTCGGTGAGTATTCTGTCAAAGGAGAAGTGAGACGCGGGCCAGACCGTCGTCCTCCCGCACTCATTGAAGATGGTGGCGATGGAAGAGCTGACCTTGTCCAAGCCTTCTCGGTTGAGTATGATCGACCGATCGACAGCAGGAGCCGTCGGCGACGGCGAGCGAGGCGGAGGCACAGGCTTTTTCCCTTTCCCCTTCTTTGTCGGAGCCATGGCGGCAGGAAGGGGGAGGATTTGAGATCAGATTGGAAGCAAAGACTGGAGCTCGAGAGGAGGAAGAGCAGGGGACGCTCGAGCGGCGAAGAGAGGGATGACTGTGTGCAACCACGGGTCTGCCTAGCTGGGCGCAAAATAAGGAGGCATGGGGGAATAGGGACGCCCACGTCCAATCAACCGCCACGCGCGCCCGAGGCCGCAGGCTGTTAGGGCCCGCGACGCTTTGCACTTGCCCTTTTGCTTCCCTGCTAGGCCATGTCCAGGCGCGCCTTGGGCCCGGGGGCTACTGTCGGCGTTCTGGGAACGGGGGTACCCAGACTTGCCTGCCTGCGGCCTGCGGCGTGGCTCAAGGGGTGGCCCAGCACGGCCTGTCGTGGTTCTAAGTCTGACAGTAGAATGGGGGGTAGGGATGTAGGGGCAAGATCCTAGCTATGGAGTAGTTGTATATGCACAAGTTTTACGAGTACAGGCCCTTCTCGGAGGAGGTATCAGCCCTACGTCTCGGAGCCCGGAGGCGGTCGACTGGATTATGTGCGTATGAGTTACAGAGGTGCCAACCCTTCTGCCTGTGGAGGGGGGTGGCTTATATAGAGTGCGCCAGGACCCCCGCCAGCCCACGTAGCGGAGGGTTTAAAGTACATTAAGGCCTGGCGTTACTGGTAATGCCTTACATAATGTGTCATCATGACCATAAAGACTACTTAATTACAGACCATTTGGATACAAAGTGGCTCTTGCCCTCCTGGTGGTCGAGTGGGTCTTCATGGTCGAGTGTCTTTGAGCCTGTCGAGTGGAACCCTACCAGGTCGACTGGAAGGCAGTTTCTTCTAAGGATGTCCTTGGGGAGGGTACCTTGGACAGGTTCATGACCCTACCCCAGGTACATGACTTCATCATTAGCCCCCGAATGGATCGAGGTTTGAATGAGGAAGGAGTTGATAATCTTTCCGACCTGTTTTTCGTGCTGCGAGTGTGTCTTGCTCTGGATCAATGACCTTTCAGTGATGGTGTCAACTTCTCTTTCAGTCGCCTTGATCCATTCTTCACATCTATCGAGTGAACTTTATGAACTTGGAGATTTCCGAGTGACGAATCGGAGGAAATCTGCCGTCTGACAAGTTTCTCTGCTGTTAGCGGATTTAGCGGGATCCGAATTTCGGGAAGCAGGCGAAGCGGGGAAGGCCGCGGTACTCGGATGGGACAAGGCGAAGACGCCTTGATATTCGCACCACCTTTTTCGCCACGTATCGCGCGCGCGACTGTTGCGGGATTTGACAGGATTGCCCGGGCCTACCAGCCAGCCACTCGGAAGCGACTTCATATAAGGCGCCGGGTGGGGGTTTTCTAAACAGTGCGCCCTCATTTTCTCCTCTCCCGTCCTCAGATTCATCTGCTGCACCCGCGGCCTGCTCAGCGCTGCTGCTCTGTGTCTGCTTCGCCGGCAACAATGGTGAAGGAGAAGACGACGGCCTTGGAGCAGGCGAAGAAGGCGACGGCGATGGCGAAGGGGAGAGCGACCAGTCGGGGCGGATCCTCGTCGCGGTCCAGCCTGCCGCAAGGTTGGGTCCAGGGAGATTGGATCCGCTCGACCATCACCCAGAAGGACCTCAACAACCTGGCCAATGAAGGACTGATCTCCCACGGGTCAGCAAGGCTTCCGGGGACGGAGTGGCAGCCGCAGCCTCAGGAGGATGAGTGTCTCCTCTTAGCCACCCACGTTGATCGCGGGTTCTCTACCGCCGAATCATTTCTTTTGGGGGTTTCTGAACTTCTTTGGAGCACAACTCCATCACTTCACACCCAACTCCATTGCCTATCTCTCTGCTTTCGTGTCCTTGTGCGAAAACTTCTTGGGTTGGCAGCCGCACTGGGGCCTCTTCAAACACATATTTACTTGTCGCTCTCAGACGGTGAAAAAGGCTAGTCTGAATGACGAGAGAACCCAAATAATCCAGATGTGTGGGGGTCTTGGGGTCCAGATGAGGGGTAAGAGTGCCTTTCCAGCCATGACCCTTCTCGATTCAGTTAGAGGGTGGCAGTCGACCTGGTTCTACTGCCAAGACCAGCCGACGCCAGGGCAGTCGACCGGTCTCCCTCCTTCCTCCATGGGTCGAGTGAACAAGCCGTCCTCTCTGAAAGTGCTTCCAGAGGAGAAGCCCCAGGTGAAAATGTTGATGGAGCGTGTAGTCCAGCTCATTCGCGACGGATGACTGGCATGGATCTTCTGGAGGTTTTCCTTCGACGGCACATTCAGCCACTCCAATACCGAGGCCACCCGATGTGGTTGTACTCTGGTACGGAAGACACCACTCGGGTCCACCCAGAGGAGGTCGACGACGCCACATTGGAGAGGTGGATGACTGCCATCACAGGGAACAAAGATAACCCTCGTGGAGCTAGGAGGATTCCACCACTTGACCAATCTTACGAACCAGACGAGGTGCGACCACTTATCTCCGACTGTGATCCTGTTTCATCCATTCTTTTTTGCTAAAATCGGCCGATTGACCTTTGTCTTGTTTTGTTGTCTTCCAGGCCACCACTAAGATGTACTCGATGCCCAACGGGGTGCAAGAACATGTCGAAGAAGAAGAAGGAAGCGGAGGCGAAAGCCAGGAAGAATGGCAGTCTGACGGTGAGGAGGACGAGGGAAACGACAGCTCTGATGAAGAGGAGGAGGAGGAAGAGGAGGAAGAAGTCAATCCTCCCCGCTCGGAAAGGCGATCCAAGCTGACACGTGATCCGGCGGTCGAGCGCGGTAAGGCTATCGCGTCCGTCGGGCAGTCGACGAAGCGCCCTCGGACGACTTCTCCAGTGCCGACTGAGAAAGCGCCGAAGCAACCCCGAGCGACATAATCAAAGCCGACGAAGGCCCTGCCCAAGATGAGGATGGCCATTCCCACCATTTCTGGGTAACAACAGAGCTTGTGTTTTCTTGTTTATCATGGGTGTATTTTTGGTCGACTCGTTGATTGATCAACTGATTTTTGAAATCTGCAGCGCTGCCACCGCCGAGACCTCAGCTAAGCACGAAGATCAGGAAATGGAAGATGTCGCCACCTCCAACCTTGGTATAATCTCTGCAGTTTCGCTTTATGGTCGACTAGATTTCCGTTTTTATCTTTGAATCTTTCTTTTAGTTCCACCTCATGTCATTGATCTCCCTGACGACGACGACGAAACACCGCTAAGGAAGAGGAAGAACAAAAAGGCGCCTACTGGCAAGGCTGCTCAAGTTGTATCAGTGCCTGAGACGCTGGTTCACGAGGGGGGCAACACCACTCGGGCTTCTGTGTCCTTCGTTGTGCCGCTGACGAGTGTCCGGCCTTCATCATCGACTGCTGATCCGCCTTCCCTTTTTGCCACACACAACGTCCCGGAAGACCAAGTGAGTGCCGCTAAGGAGGCTATACGCCAGGCAGGGATCATGATGGAGCAAGTGAAGGTGGTCCGGGAAGCCAGCCAGGCGGCTTATGATGCTAGCTCGGCTCTTCAGAGCAATGTTCAGGTGAGTTGGTTGCTGCTTGTTTTGTTAGGATAAGCTACCTGAAACTTCTTCTTTTTGAAGATTTTCATATCTGTACACCCATTGGGTGTGTCGATTGAATTTTTGTACTGGTGGGGGCATGCTGAGTGCACCCACTGGGTGTAGTCCCAGAGACTATGGTGGACTGCGGCCAGTCGACTATAGTCTTTATATTTTGAACTTCTTCACTCGGTCTGGTCGGGCCATGTCAAATGGAACCTTGGAAACGGTGGGGGCACGCTTAGTGCACCCACTGGGTGTAGTCCCCGAGACTATGGTGGACTGCTGGCAGTCGACTATAGTCTAAAGAACTATTCTTTTACGCGGCTGACTGCTGACAGTTAGCTATGGTTTTAGGATCATAACCTTTTACCTCTTTCGGTCGACTGGTCGAACCAAATTGGTAAAACCAGTGGGGGCACGCTGAGTGCACCCAGTGGGTGTAGTCCCTGAGACTACTGTCGAATGTTTTGATTCGGCTGTAGTCTTAGAAATGCTACGATCTTTCCTTAGTCACTCGGAAGTGACATGTCTTTGATGTTTTGCCAATTGACTCTTCGCAGAAATCTTGCGAGCTTGTATATTGCTATACTGAGTTGGAGAACAATCAGATCCAGCTCAACCTTGACTTGAAGCTTGCTCAGGAGAACTTGCAAAAGGCGAGAGACGAAGCAAAAGGTATGGCTGGTGAGAACTTGACGACTGTCTTTGTCTTTCTATCCATTCTCAACTCTGGTCTCATTGTTATTTTGCAGATAAACTGGAGGAGGCTCTGAAGAAGAAAGACCATGACCTTGCAGAGGCACAGAAAGGGCTTTGGAGAAAACAAAGCTCGCGGAAGAGAAACTGGCCTCAGTCGGCAAACTTGAAGAGGAGAATACCAAACTGAAAGCTGCTCTCGACGCGGCCAACAAGGAAGTTAGCCGACTGAAGAATGACAAGGTTGCTCTGGCTGACAAGGCTGGCGAACTGGCGGGGAAGAGGAATGATCTGGAGGCTTGTATTGGGGGGCTCGCCAAAAAGCTATTCCTCATGCTTGAAGGTAATCTCTTTTATCCGACTGACTTGTTATCACCGACTGATCATAGAACCATTAGCTTGAACACGAGTTGCATTTACAGAATTCTGTCAGAACTTCGAGGAGGAGACCAGTCGAGTGGAGACAAGCCTGGACCCCATCAACTCTCCTGTGAAGGATGAAGCCGCTATGAATGTGCTCCGACTGGAGTCTCGCGTTGCTGGCGTAGTGGACTACCTCGCTCGACTGAAAGCTGCGGTGTCGCGGGTCGACTCAACACTCTGGCCAGACCAGACGCTTCAGAATGACCTTGAGTCCATAATGACTCGACTGAATGAGGTTCCAAGTCGAGTGCAAGAATGGAAAAACTCTTCTGCCAGGTGTGGTGCTGATGTTGCTCTGTCTCTGGTTCGTGTCCACTTCAAGGAGGCGCGGGAGGAAAAGCTGGCGTCCATCAAAGTTGCCAATACCAAGAAGTATGATTTCCAATCTTTCATGGAGACTTTCATTGCCGCTGCCACCCGGATTGCCGACGGAATCAACCTCGACCAGTTTGTTGCACCTTCCAGTCCTCCACCTGAGGAGTAAAAAACTTCTATGCTTTACCTTAAATTTGCCTCAGAATGCCGAGTGGTTTTGTAACCGATAAACTTTAACAGGCTTAACGCCTGAGCACTTTCGAATCCGTAGGACATTTATCCGAACTTGACTTATCATTGATCGTGCTTTCATTTGCCTTCGAGTGAACTTTGCTTTTCACTCGAAATATACTTCAATGTTTGAGCAGCATCCCTCATCATCCTTGCGGATCGGGATGGACCGCGCCTTGTACTTGTGGCGAAGCTCTGAAGGAGAAGGTAGCAGTCGACCTGCACCTCGTCGTCCTTTTGGATTGGGATGGACCGCAAGTTGTACTTGTGGCGCAACTCCGATGTAGAAGGTAACCGTCGACCTGCACCTCGTCGTCCTTGCGGATCGGGATGGATTTCTTACTTAGGCGAGTACTGGACTGCAGCTAAGCCCCTGAGTGGGAGGTTTGCTCTCCACTCGGTAGGATTTTTCAATAATTAGGCGAGTACTGGACTGCAGCTAAACCTCCGAGTGGGAGGTTTGCTCTTCGCTCGGTAGGATTTTTCAATACTTAGGCGAGTACTGGACTGCAGCTAAGCCCCCAAGTGGGAGGTTTGCTCTCCACTCGGTAGGATTTTTCAATACTTAGGCGAGTACTAGACTGCACCTAAGCCCCCGAGTGGGAGGTTTGCTCTCCACTCGGTAGGATTTTTCAATACTTAGGCGAGTACTGGACTGCAGCTAAGCCCCCGAGTGGGAGGTTTGCTCTCCACTTGGTAGGATTTTTCAATAGTTAGGCGTCTTGGACTGCAGCTAAGCCCCAGTGGGAGGTTTGCTCTCCGCTCGGTAGGATTTTTCAATACTTAGGCGAGTCTTGGACTGCAGCTAAGCCCCGAGTGGGAGGTTTGCTCTCCACTCAATGGGATTTTCAATACTTAGTAGTCTTGGACTGCAGCTAAGCCCCCGAGTGGGAGGTTTGCTCTCCACTCGGTAGGATTTTTCAATACTTAGGCAAGTACTGGACTGCAGCTAAGCCTCCGAGTGGGAGGTTTGCTCTCCGCTCGGTAGGATTTTTCAATACTTAGGCGAGTACTGGACTACAGCTAAGCCCCCGAGTGGGAGGCTGGCTCACCACTCAGTAGGATTTTAAACACTTAGGCGAGTACTTGGACTGCAGCTAAGCCCCCGAGTGGGAGGCTGGCTCACCACTCGATAGGATTTTAAACACTTAGGCGAGTACTTGGGCTGCAGCTAAGCCCCCGAGTGGGAGGCTGGCTCACCACTCGGTAGGATTTTAAACACTTAGGCGAGTACTTGGACTGCAGCTAAGCCCCCGAGTGGGAGGCTGGCTCACCACTCGGTAGGATTTTAAACACTTAGGCGAAACGGATTCGCAGCTAAGCCCCCGAGTGGGAGGCTGGTTCACCACTCGGTAGGATTTTAAACACTTAGGCGAAACGGATTCACAGCTAAGTCCCCGAGTGGGAGGCTGGCTCGCCACTCGGTAAGGTTTTTATTTTACAAACTTAGGCGAAACGGATTCGCAGCTAAGCCACCCACGGGGGATTTTAACAAAAAGTAATAACAATCACTGGGAAAATTTTAACATTCTTGACTTAGATAAACAATCTACAGAGGTACTCTTTTATTACATCTCATCCGAGTGAGTACTTAAGTACAAAAGGGGCGGAGCAGCTCTGCATTCCAAGCTCGTGGCTCATCAATCTGGCGATCGACGTTGTAAAGATGGTATGCTCCATTGTGGAGAACTCTGGTGACGATGAAGGGACCTTCCCAAGTAGGAGCGAGCTTGTGTGGTTTCTGTTGATCCACTCGGAGGACCAAGTCTCCTTCTTGGAAGGCTCGACTGAGGGAGTCCTGGACTAGGGGGTGTCCGGATAGCCGAACTATCATCACGGCCGGACTCCAAGACTATGAAGATACAAGATTGAAGACTTCGTCCCGTGTCCGGATGGGACTTTCCTTGGCGTGGAAGGCAAGCTTGGCGATACGGATATGTAGATCTTCTACCATTGTAACCGACTCTGTGTAACCCTAACCTATCCGGTGTCTATATAAACCGGAGGGTTTTAGTCCGTAGGACGAACAACAATCATACCATAGGCTAGCTTTTAGGTTTAGCCTCTCGATCTCGTGGTAGATCTACTCTTGTACTACCCATATCATCAATATTAATCAAGCAGGAGTAGGGTATTACCTCCATCGATAGGGCCCGAACCTGGGTAAAACATCGTGTCCCTTGTCTCCTGTTATCATCCGCCTAGGCGCACAGTTCGGGACCCCCTACCGAGATCCGCGGTTTTGACACCGACATTGGTGCTTTCATTGAGAGTTCCTCGTGCCGTCACCTATAGGCCCGATGGCTCCTTCGATCATCAACAACGATGCGGTCCATGGTGAGACTTTTCTCCCGAACAGATCTTCGATTGGCGGCTTTGCATCTGCGGGCAATTCACCGCCATCTGGAGCAGATCGAAGCTACGCCCTGGCCATCAGGTTAGATTTGGAAGCTTGAATTATACGTACGACATCCGCGGAGATTTGATCTTCGACGGATTCGAGCCACAGCCAAGCGCGCCGCACTGTCTCGATGGGCATGATCTAACTCTGCCACCGAACAGTGTCCTGGAGGCCGCACTAGTATCCGCTCCGAACATCGATTCGGAGCCGATCTCGCCGATCGAGGACGGTTGGTTGGACACCACCTCGGGGGCTGAAATCTCTACGGCTATTGAGCCGAACACAATCCCTATCTTTTGCGAAGACCGTGACTCCAAGGTGCCGGACTCCTCTCCGGACTCCGAACCCTCCGCGCCCCTGCCAATCGAATCCGATTGGGCGCCGGTGATGGAGTTCACTGCCGCGGACATCTTTCCGCACTCGCCCATTGGCGACACCCTGAATTCACTAAAGTCTCTCTCTTTATCCGGAGAGCCCTGGCCGGACTACGATCAGGAAGGTTGGGATGCGGATGACGAAGAAATTCAACGCCCACCCACCACCCACTTCATAGCCACTGTCGAAAGCTTACACGACGTGCTCGATTTCGACTCCGAAGACATCAACGGTATGGACGACGATGTAGGAGACAACCATGAACCAGCGCCTATAGGATGCTGGACAACCACCTCGCCCCATGATGTATACATGGTGGATACACCTAAAGGAAATGAAGACGAGGAACAACGGGACGCCACGAAGGATAAATCCCTCGAAAAGCAGTCAAAACGGCAACGTAAACGCCGAACCAAGTCCCGCCTCAACAAAGACCCAGCCATAGAGCAGGGCGAACCGGTGGACGATGAACATGCTATCGAGCAATCATCCGAACAAGACAACTTGGATAAACAACCCGTCCCCGGCGAAGATAACAGTCCGGACGATCTCACGCCGGACAAATTGTTGGAGCAGAATAACCTCCACAAAAGGCTCGTCGCCACTGCGCGTAGCCTGAAAAAGTAGAAGCGAAAGCTCAAAACAGCAGAAGATGCACTCAGAATCAGATGGAGCAAAGTATTCAACACCGCAGACAAATACGGCGATAGTCGCCGACTAAAGAGCTACCCAAAGAGAAAACTACTGCCCGAATTTGACGAGGAGGCCATAGAGCCCCCACAATCAAAAAGTAAGAAGGCCACCCGGTCGGATGGACGACCCCACAGCAAAAAGAGAGCGGCATATGGCGACGCACACAAGCCGGTACGCGATCCGCATAAGGATTCACATCAAAAGGATGGCCCAGTTAGGTCCATCTATGGGCCGAGAAAGCAAGCTCTTCAAAGCAATGCAACACGCCAAATATCTGAACATCACGGCACACCCAAATACAAGGACGCCGCACATCCCCTATGTTTCACCGATGAGGTGCTGGATCATGAATTTCCAGCGGGATTCAAACCCGTAAACATAGAGGCATACGACGGAACAATGACTCGAGTGCGGATTGAGGATTACATCCTCCACATACACATGGCTAGAGGAGATGATCTCCACGCCATAAAATACTTACCCCTCAAACTCAAAGGGCCAGCTCGGCATTGGCTTAAAAGCCTCCCCGAAAATACCATTGGAAGCTGGGAAGAGCTCGAGGATGCGTTTCGAGCAAATTTTCAGGGGACCTATGTCCGCCCTCCGGATGCGGACGATCTAAGTCACATAACTCAACATCCCGGAGAGTCAGCCCGGAAATTCTGGAACAGGTTCCTTACTAAAAAGAACCAAATAGTCAACTGTCCGGACGCTGAAGCCTTAGCAGCTTTCAAACACAACGTGCGAGACGAATGGCTCGCCAGACACCTCGGCCAAGAAAAGCCGAGAACAATGGCCGCATTAACAAGCCTCATGACCCGCTTTTGCGCGGGAGAGGATAGCTGGCTAGCAAGATGCAGCACCAGCGACCCAAGTACATCCGAAGTCAGGGACGGATATGGGAAACCATGGCGCAATAAGGACCAGCGTCGGATTAAAGGGAACAGTCCAAAGAGCGCGGCAGTCAATGCCGGATTCAAAAGCTCAAGGCAGAACAATAAAAAACTGCCCCTTAAGGACAATAGCGATGAGCTATCCAACCTAAACAAAATCTTGGACAAGATATGTCAAATCCACAGTACTCCCGGGAGGCCTGCAAACCATACCCACAGAGATTGCTGGGTCTTCAAACAGTCCGGCAGACTCAACGCCGAACACAAGGGGCTCGACACACCAAGTGAAGATGATGACGAGCACCACAAGCAGAGCCCTGGAAAACAAAAGAATTTCCCACAAAAGGTTAAAACGGTAAACTCACTTCACGTGATCAAAGGGAAAAACAGAGCGGCGCCCACTAAAATGCGCGCTGCACAAACTACCCCAGCGGAGTACCAACACTGATTGTCAAAACCAATCACCTTCGACCATCAGGACTACTCTGGAAGTATCCGGAACGCAGGATGGACTGCCTTGACATTGGATCCTATAATCGATGGATTCCAACTTACACAAGTCCTCATGGATGGCGGCAGTGACATAAACCTGATATATCAGGACACAATCCGCAGGATGGGGATAGCCCCAACCAAAATTCACCATAGCAACACCTCCTTCAAAGGGGTAATGCCAGGCCCATATGCCCATTGTACGGGCTCCCTACTGCTAGAAGTTGTGTTCGGTTCATCCAACAACTTCCGTCGCGAAAAGTTAGTATTCCATGTCGCTCCATTTAAAAGTAGCTATCAAGCACTATTGGGACGCGAAGCTTTCGCCCGCTTTAACGCAATACCGCATTACGCATCTCTTACACTTAAAATGCCCGGTCCAAGCGGCATCATCTCATTAAAAGAGAGTATTAAGTGTCACTCGAGCACGAAAGAATGCGAGGCTGCCTTAACAGCCCCACACCAATCCGGCTCCGCTAACCAAAGCACCTGAATAGGTAATTCGAACCCCGGACACGGCAAGACGAGTCTGGCGCCTACTAGCGGCATACCCCCATACAAGGGGCTGCATGCATGTACAACAAGAGACAATAAAGCTCAATTTCATTCACTTCTTCGAATCGTACTCTGTTTATTTAATATAAAGTACATCTTTTGCATGATCTTTTTTCTTTTAAACTAAGTTCCTCTCTTTTACAGATGAACAAATGTGCTACACCCGTCTGGATACGGCACAACGGAGACACAGCGCAGACGCAGTAGGGACCCGTTGCAAGGATTCTTTTCAGATTAAGACCCTGCGTAAACCTTTTTTACTGTCTCTTGTTGTTATACATCCCCCGGTTTCTTACTATAACCGAGGAGGAGGCTGGCGTTTTGGCATTGGCCGCACCAGAATTTTTGCGCGTACCTGGACACCAGGGGCTTAGGGCATTATTCTGCCCGTTTTTATAAAGACCGAATACCTTTGGGAGTATTCGGCGTCTCGAGTTAGGCCTTATATGCATCAGCTCCGAATCATGTCTTTGGTCAAATGTTGGGTTTGCCCGGCTCCTGTGTTTTGCTGCCTTACGTTCCGTTCTATCGGCTAACGCGGCACCATGAGAACTACTGCGATTGTGCCCCGGTTCGGCCGGGTGAGCACCTCAGTAGAGAAAGCCGAAAACTGACTGTCATGATATAGCGAGAGACTGGTCAACCACTCGATGACTCACCGGAATGTTTAGAATTCCTCCGCATTAACGAAGGACCGGTTTTCGGTCAGGCACATACGCACCCCGAATTCGGGAGAGTGTGGTGCCCCCAGGGGCTATATAGTAGCCCCACCCTCGAACTCCTATGGCTAAGTGAAAGTGATAAAGCATTATAGTCCGGTTGCCTAGTTTGCTACGCTACCACCTCCTTAATAGGACCAAGACGTTGGATTAAGTGTGAAAAGGCGCCTTCTTTGCAAACACCCCCGCACTATGTGCGTGGGGGCTGAAGCCAAGGACTGCCATCTTTCAGGTTATATATACATATACATCAACGGCCGCACAGGGAGTAGTTTACTACTTGAACGCACAAGTATAAAAAGCTCTTATATTATATTGAAACATTGTTTTCACAAATCATACATGTCATTTAAACATAATATCCTTCGAGCACTGCGTCTCTATTAAACGAGCGCCCAGCAGGACTTCCTTAAAATAGTGCTCGGCAGGTACTCAGCTTTTGTCCGAATCTTGGGATGCAACGTCGGTGGCCTTCATCTCAGCCCAGTATGTCTTGACACGGGCCAGAGCCATCCGCGCTCCCTCAATACACGCCGACCGCTTCATTGCGTCGATACGCGGTACCGCACCAAGGAACTGCTACACTAAACCAAAATAACTCTTCGGCTGGGGTCCGCCTGGCCACAAATGGGTCATGACATGCTTCATGGCAAGTCCGGATGATCGATTCAGCTCGGCCTATTCGGCCAACCGATCGTTCAACGGAAGAGGACGCTCCGGACTATGGAATTGTGACCAATATAGCTCTTCCCTTCTGTGCCCCTTCTGGCCTCGGAAGTGCTCAATCGCGTCCGCAGCGCTCACCGCTAAGTCCAGATAAGCATCCTCCAAACTCCATAACTTGTCCAACCGAGCATACTTCGGATCCGTATATTTCCTCCGCAGAAAAAAAGGCTTTCCAGCAGCAACATCCACAGCCTGACGCAGCTCCTCCTTTGCAGCTCTCACTGCGGAGCGGGCATCCTTGGCTTCGGCGGTGGCCTTTTTCAGGTCCTCTTGCTCCGCTTGACGTTCTGTTTCAAGAACCCCGCAGCGGTCGGTAGCATTCTTCAACTTTATGGCCATATCGGCCATTTCCTCTTTGCTTCGGCAGTGAGCAGCCCGTTCGGCTTTTAGCTCTTCGGCCGCCCTTAAAGCGGCCGCATTACTATTCCTGGCTTGCTCTTTAGCTCGGCACCTCCACAGCAGCGGCACCACCTGCATTAAGCATACAAGTAGTAAGGCATGGGCGTCAAGCTCCCTTACCAGGTGTCCGCATAGAAGTCACATACCTTGTGACTCGTCAAACTATTTATTGACCAGCGGGATGTCCGCATCCGCCTCGTCAAGCTGCCGCTTTAGTTTGGCATATTCATCAGTCCGGCTGGCCACCGGACGCCCCGCCACCTATTTAGGAGCGGCGATATGTTATAACTGAGATTATGATCCTTGGCACGCTGTCAATTTTGACAACATACCGAGTCTCAGGGGCTACTATCTATACAGGGTGCATTCTACATGCATAACTGTTAGAAGGTACATCATTTTTGTGTACCTCAAACCCCGTCAGTAAACTTCTGACGGCTTCATGCAATCCGCTCTCAGCGGATGCAATTCTTTCAATCACCGTACCCATTAGAGAACGGTGATCTTCTGAGATAGCCACTCGCCCGAGCAGATCCTTCAGCTCCTCCGCCAAGACGCCGATTGGCGCGGACCTTCCGCCCCGCCGGACTCGGGAAACCCTCCGACGACACCTCAGGCGTCCGCCCACATGAAGGTGCGACAGGTGGAGGCGTTTGCTCCCATCATCTCCGAAGAAGATCCTCAAGACGAGCTCTGCTGAGAAGAGCTGAGGTCCGAACTACAAGGTACAATTTGGTTATCTTCATAAATAAATGCAGGATGTTCCTTATTTACAAGACCCTTCTTTTTACTTACGGCTCACTGAGGGCTGATCCTTGGGGAAATAGTGCGGCTGGGTTACTTCCCAGCCGGACTCTCTCGACGAAGATTCCTTTCCCTCTTTGAGGCCTTGACCTCCGGATCTACCAAGCGGTCCTCTTCTCTCCTCGGAAGATGGGACTTTAATCCTCCTTCCTTGATAGCCTCCTTCATAGAGGCAGTTGCTTCCCGCTCCCCTTCGCCTTCTTCAAAAGGCGCGGCCTTCAACATCTTGGTCAGCATGGGATCCGGCGTGGTCTCGGAGGGAGCCGACACCTTATTAACTTTGCCTTGGCTATCCACTCCTGTTCAGAAACGCTCCTTTAAAGGGCATATATATATGATAAATGAATGAACAGCCTATCCGGGTACAGGACTACTTACTTGAGTATCTGGGCGATTGCAGCTCAGTCCGGCGTCCTCAGTCAGGTCCGGAAACTTCTCTTGTGATCCGAAGAACAGTTTATACATCTCCACGGGTGTCGTACTCCACAAAATGATGGAGAGCTCATGGTCCCTCCGGATTGAATTCCCACAGCACGGAGGGGGTGACGTTTGCAGGCGTAGGCGCTGAATCAACATAACTGCGCCATCTGCGACCAGATTGATCTCTTTCTTGGAGGTCTCGACGGCCCTGCAATGCAGGAACGCCTTGGACGGCCCCAGCCGAGCCCCCTTGTTGACCCATGACGCCACCGCTGTGGTGGACTGAGCGGAAGGCGGAAGTGCCACCCATTTGGTGCCCCGGGAGCGGTAATATAAAACCACTCCCATTGCCACAAACCAAGCTCCTCTTGAAAAGAGCCCTCGGCCACGGAGCATCAAGACACTTGCTTATGACCGCCCCTCCGCTTTCTGCTTTTTGACCTCGATCATCTTGGCTCCACCTTGAAGGTCTTAAGCCACAGTCCAAAGTGAGGGGTAATATGGAGGAAGGCCTCACATACGACAATGAATGACGAGATATGGAGGATGGACTCCGGACTCAAGTCATGGAAATCCAGCCCATAATAAAGCATGAGCCCCCGCACAAAGGGATCCTACGGGAAGCCTAAACCCCGAAGGAAGTGTGACATGAACACCACGCTCTCGCCGGGCTCGGGAGTGGGAATGACCTGCCCTGGAACAGGCAGCCTATGCGAAATCTCGCCGGTTAGATACCTGGTGTCTCGCAGCTTTAGCACATCTTCTTCCGTGACGGAAGAAGACATCCATCGGCCAAGCTGGTCGGAGCCAGACATCGTCGAAAGTTCGAAGCGCCTAAATCTGAAGCTTTGGGTGTTAGAACTCGAAGCGCGAGGCGAACTCGATGGAGGGTGTAAAAAGGAAGAGGGCCTTGGTCTCATTATAAAGAGGTTGAATACCAAGAGCCCTCCCCGTGGTCGATTAGGACTCGCCTTTGATAGAGGAGGCCAGCTAACGGGCACGGTTGGGTTACCCACGTCCGTATTGATGGAAATCCTGAATAAGGGGCACGATCTATGCTTTGATAAGACGTGCTGTGGAAACCGCCCGCTGAACGCGCCGAGGTGGAACAGAAAGAACGATTCATATAAAGGCCTGGTCGTGGTGTGATGTCACGCCATGAATACGCCAGCAGATCTGTGCAAAAATTATTCTCTATGGTGGAATGTGGAATTTGTTTTGCAGAGCGGACACTATCTTTGTGTTCAAAACCTTCTATGAAGTATTCAGAGGAGGAACCCGCCTTGCAATGCCGAAGACAATATGCGCTACCGGACTCGTCGTCATTGAAGCCTGGTTCAGGGCTACCGAGGAGTCTCGACTAAGGGTGTCCGGATAGCGAACTATCATCACGGCCGGACTCCAAGAATATGAAGATACAAGATTGAAGACTTCGCCCCGTGTCCGGATGGGACTTTCCTTGGCGTGGAAGGCAAGCTTGGCGACACGGATATGTAGATCTTCTACCATTGTAACCGACTGTAACCCTAACCTATCCGGTGTCTATATAAACCGGAGGGTTTTAGTCCGTAGGACGAACAACAATCATACCATAGGCTAGCTTTTAGGGTTTAGCCTCTCTGATCTCGTGGTAGATCTACTCTTATACTACCCATATCATCAATATTAATCAAGCAGGAGTAGGGTATTACCTCCATCGTGAGGGCCCGAACCTGGGTAAAAACATCGTGTCCCTTGTCTCCTGTTATTATCCGCCTAGACGCACAGTTCGGGACCCCCTACCCGAGATCCGCCGGTTTTGATACCAACATCGACTCTTCACATTTCTGGCATGGAATCGACGCAAGTCTTGCCGATAGATAGTCGAGCAGATCAGGACCATCTCCCTCTCTCCTTCCAAGAGGTCGACTGCATCCTGCCGGGCTTGTTCCGCTTCATCTTCAGAGTAGAGTTCGACTCGAGGTGCATTGTGAAGCAGGTCACTCGGTAGAACTGCTTCAGCTCCATAGACCAGAAAGAATGGAGTTCTCCCAGTCGACCGATTAGGAATGGTCCTCAATCCCCAAAGAACTGATGGAAGTTCGTCGACCCATGCTCCTGCTGCATGTTTGAGATCACGCATCAGCCGGGGTTTCAGTCCTTTGAGAATTAGGACGTTTGCGCGTTCTGATTGTCCATTCGACTGAGGATGAGCAACTGAAGCATAGTTGACCCGTGTGCCTTGAGAGGCGCAAACGGCTTTGAACTTGTCGGAATCGAAGTTTGACCCATTGTCAGTGATGATGCTATGCGGAATTCCATATCTGAATATCAACTCTCTGACGAAACTGATAGCAGTGCATGCATCGAGGTTCTTGATGGGCTTGGCTTTGATCCACTTAGTAAACTTGTCGACTGCTACTAGCAAGTGAGTGAAGCCGCTCCTGCCAGTTCTCAGTGGTCCGATCATATCCAACCCCCAAACAGCGAAGGTCCAGACGAGTGGAATGGTCTTCAAGGCTGAGGCGGGCTTGTGCGACATATTGGAGTAGAACTGACATGCTTCACACTTGTCGACTATTTCCTTTGCCATTTCATTTGCTTTTGGCCAGTAAAATCCCGCTCGGTATGCTTTAGCCACAATGGTCCGAGAGGACGCATGATGGCCACAGGTCCCCAGTGGATATCCTCAAGAATTATCGACCTTCTTCCGGCGTTATACATTTCGGCCGACTCGATCGCGCTTTCTCTGTATAACCGTCCCTTGATCATCAGAAGGCCTTGGATCGACGGACGATCCGTCGAACCTCTTCTTCATTCTCTGGGAGCTCTTTCCTTAGAATATATGCGATGTATGGTACTGTCCAGTCGGAAGTGATGACCACAATTTCCATAATCAGGTCGACCACGGCTGGAACCTCAACTTCAGTCGGATCATTGACACTTTTTGGCTGTGGGGCTTCTTCTGTGAAAGGATCTTCTTGCACTGATGGTGCGTGGATGTGCTCCAAAAACACATTACTGGGAATGGCTTCCCTATTGGACCCTATTTTCGCCAAATCATCAGCAGCTTGATTTTTCAATCGGGTATATGATGAAGCTCTAACCCTCAAATTTCTTCTCCGGGTTTCTCCTTTGCATTGCAAGAATCGATCACTGGCTGGGCTTCTGACGTCCCACTCCTTCATCACTTGATTAACAACCAGATCTGAATCGCCATAGACCATAAGGCGATGGACACCGAGTGAAATGGCCATGCGCAACCCGTACAGGAGTGCTTCATACTCTTCTTCATTGTTGGAGGAATCGAAGTGAATCTGGAGTACATATCTGAGCTTATCTCCTCGGGGGGAAACTAATACTACCCCAGCACCGGAACCATTCAGCATCTTGGAACCATCGAAGAACATGGTCCAGTGCTCCGAGTGAACTTGAGTCAGAAGCTTCTGTTCAATCTACTCGGCAATGAAGTCTGCTACTGCTTGGGACTTGATGGCTTTCTTTGCCTCAAACTTGATATCAAGGGGAAGGAGTTCAATCGCCCATTTCGCCACTCGACCAGTTGCATCTGTTGTGTGTAATCTCGACAATGGGGGCCACCGACGATCGTAATGGAATGGTCAGAGAAGTAATGAGCAACCTTCTTCGTGGTCATATAAATCCCATAAACAAGCTTCTGATAGTGAGGGTATCTTTGCTTTGATGGGGTCAATACTTCAGAAAGATAATATATTGGGCGCTGAACTTTGAAGGCTTTTCCTTCTTCTTCCCACTCGACCGTAAGTACCATACTGACGACTTGTCCTATGGCTGCAATGTAAAGTAGCAAAGGCTCTTTGCTGATAGGAGCAGCAAGCACCGGCTGGGTGGAGAGCAGAGCTTTTAGCTCTGCAAATGCTGCATCAGCTTCTGGAGTCCACTCGAACTTGTCTGACTTCTTCATCAGTCGGTAAAGAGGCAATGCCTTTTCACCGAGGCGGGAGATGAATCGACTTAAAGCAGCCAAGCATCCAGTAAGCTTCTGGAGATCGTGCACACGCACAGGGCGTTTCATTCGGAGTATAGTGCTAACTTTTTCGTCGATTCCTCATTCGGAAACAAGAAAACCGAGTAACTTTCCGCCAGGAACTCCGAATGTGCACTTTGATGGATTAAGCTTGATATCATACCTCCTGAGATTGGCAAATGTCTCAGCAAGGTCAGTCAACAGGTCGGAACCCTTTCGTGACTTGACCACTATATCATCCATGTATGCTTCCACATTCCACCGATTTGAGTGAGCAAACACTTCAATCATCCTCATGAATGTGGCCCGCATTCTTGAGACCGAATGGCATGGTGACATAACAAAAGCACCGTAATGGAGTGATGAAAGCTGTTTTGATCTCATCGGGTCCATCTGACGGATCTGATGGTACCGGAATAAGCGCCTAAAAGACAACCGCCACATCCTCGCCGAGTCGACTATTTGGTCGATGCGGGAGAGGAAATGATCTTCGGTCAGGCCCGATTGATATGTTTGAAGTCGATGCACATGCGCAGTGACTTGTCCTTCTGGGGGACCATGACCACATTGGCGAGCCACTCGGAGTGGTAAATTTCTCGGATGAACTCTGCTGCTAAGATCCGAGCTACTTCCTCACCAATGGCTTTTCTCTTCTGGACGGCAGACCGTTGAAGATGTTATTTGACAGGTTTAACTTTCGGGTCGACTCGTAGGCGATGCTCAGCCAGTCCCCTGGGAACACCCGGCATGTCAGCAGGCTTCCATGCAAAGATATCCCAGTTCTCACGGAGGAACTGGATGAGCGCTTCTTCCTATTTGGAGTCGAGTGTTGTTGAGATGTTGGTCGGAGCAGCATTGGGATCAGTCGGGTGAATGTGAATCGGTTTCATCTCACCGGACGACTGGAATGCTGATTCCGTAGCGGTCTGCAGTCTTCTGATATTCTTGCAGCTCTACCACTGCCATCTGAGCATCAGCGATCTTAGAGCCTTTCTGAAAACACTCTTCTGCTTTCTTCCGATTGCCAGTGACAGTGATCACACCCTTGGGGCCGGGCATCTTTAGTTTAAGGCACACATAACATGGTCGAGGCATGAAACAGGCATACGCCGACCTTCCCAGAATAGCGTGATAAGCGCTCTGGAAATCCACGACCTCAAAGGTCAACTTTTCTTTTCGGAAATGTTTCGAATCACCAAAAACCACATCAAGAGCAATTTGGCCGAGTGACTCAGCCTTCTTTCCATGAATGACTCCATGGAAGCTCATGTTACTGGTGCTGAGTCTGGACATCGGAATGCACATCCCTTTCAACGTCTCTGCATACAATATGTTCAGGCCACTGCCACCATCCATCAAAACTTTGGTCAGTCGAGTGCCTTCGACGACTGGGTCGACCACCAATGCTTGCCTCCCAGGGGTGGCAATATGTGTCAGATGATTGGACTGGTCGAACGTGATGGCAGTCTGGGACCATTTCAGATAATTGGGCGTCGCCGGAGCGACCATATTCACTTCTCGGTTGATAACTTTCAATCGACTTTTGCTTTCGACGTCAGCAAAAATCATCAGGGTGGAATTGACCTGGGGATATCCACCATCACTATCTTCCTTGTCCTCTATTTTGTCCGACTCCTTTTCTTTATCCTTGGTGTAACACCCCAAAATTTTTGCCAAGTTTTCAATATTTAAATTTTTTTGCCAAGGGTTTTAAAAATCTTTATTTATGTTGATTTCAGAACTCTTCTTTTATTGTTAAGGAGTTTTATAATTTTTCCCAAGTGGAGCTTTCCATAATACATTGGACTTCTTTGCCAGCAACCGAGCAGCGGCATCACGACGATCGTCGAGGATCGTCGCACACAGAAGCACCGAGAGCCCCAGCACCGCTGCCAGCCCTCCGCACAGCAAGATCACGTACCAGCCCGGCGCCGCCTCCGCCATTAGCGCCTCGTCTCGAGCTCCGGCAATCGGAAACAGAGGAGAAGGAGAGAGAAGGAGGGGCGAGGCCAGGTGTGAGGAAGAAGAGGAGAACGCCGCGGTCGTTTTATAAGCTCGAGATCGGTGTACGATGGGCGAGGTCCACCAGCGCCGCTCGTCACCCGACCGCCGGTGTTCAGAGGCGAATCCGCGAGCAGTGCCGATAGCGCACTGGCCCGCGAGGTGAGTGCACGCTGCACCTGCAGCTAGCACGCCGCACACTACCCCGGTACGGCCTTGGTATCCTACGCGCTAGGCGTCGCCGGTGGAGAAAGTGCAGGAAGGCAAGGAGAGAGGAAGAAGAAGGAGCAGAGGAAGGAGAAGAGGCTGATCAGGCCCGGGTCCACCAAAAGCCACCAGAGAGCACTGTGCTCTCGAGTGCGACCAGCGTATTTTAAGATTTAGGAGTTATTCTAAATTTTTGTCCAGTGTAGGAATCGCTAGTTTTCCACACACTGCGCCAGTAACCCACACTGTACATTTGCACCACTTATCGTCCTCTCACTGTAGCCATTTCTGTTTTAATGCAAATTTATATAAAATTTAACTCTTTGCAAATCTCGAGGACGAGATTTTTCTTAAGGGGGGTAGTAGTTGTAACACCCCAAAAGTTTTGCCAAGTTTTCAATATTTAAATTTTTTGCCAAGGGTTTTAAAAATCTTTATTTCTGTTGATTTCAGAACTCTTCTTTTATTATTAAGGAGTTTTGTAATTTTTCCCAAGTGGAGCTTTCCATAATACATTGGACTTCTTTGCCATCTCATTAAAACAATTTCTAAATAAGTAGAATTGTTTAATAGAATATTTCACCCTGAGCTTTATTCATTAAAAATGAACTGTATTAAATTTTTGGAGCCCCTTTTTGAACTACAACCTTTTGATAAAATCACTTAATATTTCAACCAAAATTTGGAGATGTCATGAGATGTCACTAAATCAATTATGTGCATTAATAAAATTATTTCATTGCTTATTTTGGGTTTTTCACCCATTTTTCTTCTCTGGTCCAGTGGGCAACTTTGCACTACAACCCTTTCAAATATTTGTTTCTAGCCCCCACCAAAATTTTGGGATGTCAGTAGTAGCATGCCATTCAACTTTATGCAAAAACATAGTGATGTTATTTGGAGAATTTGAGTGCAACAGCCTCTTTTTCATTCTGGACCAGACTTGTGTTTTTTACTACAACTCTATTATTTCTTGCTCTAATGACCTTGTGTTTTCTCATGCTTGTAGTCAACCTTGCAAAACCCCTAAGTCCAGGAGCATGCTCTATTTGGAACACTTTTGGTCCATGTAATGATGCCACTCACCCCTGCCTGAATTGAGGTTTTGCAAAACTTGCACTAGCAAGTTTCTCCATTTTGCAAACCTGACTTCACCACCCTCTCTTATATCCATAGAGACACCGATCTGGAGAGTTTGGCCACCCAAGAGCTACCTAGGTGCCTTTGGCATTTTGTCAAACACCTGTGTGCATGACCAGTTTTGCATGATTTCAAGTTTACATTGTGAGCTTGAGCTCTGACCTAACCAGATGTCCTAAGGTTTTGCCTCGCCCATAACCTATTTCTGCTAACTCTCGTGTAGTTTGGAACTCCCTAGGCTGCCATGGCATATCGTCGAGCACACTCGGGCGTGCTCGGGGCGCGCCAGGCGTGCGTTGGCACCCGCTTGCACCCAGTCGCCGCGCCCCACCTCAAGACTCAAAACCCGGCCCCAGCCAGCTCGTCGTGTCCCCTGCACCGCCACACCACCCCGACCAACCTGGCGCCCCACAGCGCCACCGCCAGGATGGCCGTGGCGGCTAGCTGCCGGCCGCTAGCAGGCCCGACCATGGTCGGCGCCGCCCAAGCCACCCCGGCTCGCCACCTGCCCTTGTGAGCAGTGCGTGCTCATCCACAGCTTCGTCCCCTAGCGCTCGTCGCCGCCACGTCGCCCTAGCTACAGCATGGCGGTCCGCCGTTGTTCTCATCTCCGGCCGCCTCGGAACCGACCTCCATCGCCTATTTAAGGGAGCCCCGAGCGCCTCCGAGCCCTCAGGTAGCCTCTCGCCGTCTCACTAGCGCCCCCATCGCCACCAATTGGAGGGGAACAGGTCATCTTCAACCTCTTCGGTCAGTTCGGCCACCGCCGCCCCCCGACTCCGTTCGGCGGAACCAGAGCTTCCCCCTCTCCAATCTCTTCACCAGAAGCCTTCTCTGCCTCCCCTGAACACTTCCCCCTACTCCATTTCGATCGAGAACCGCCGCCGCCCCGAAACCAATTTCCCCCGGAGCTTTCCTCCGTAGCGGAGCTCGCCGACGACAGCTCACGCCGTCCCCGCCGACCCAGCGACTACCAGTAGGATCGCCCTCGACCCGCGGATCCATCCCCGCCCTCCAGAGGCCGCGAGGAGCCACCGCTCGCCGGCATTGGTCGCCGGAGTTCCGCCTCCGCTTGGGACAGAAGGAGAAGGAGGAGGGCGGATTAGTCAACCTGACTAGTGGGCCACCTAGGACCCACTGTCGGTGACCACGCATGGTCCACGCTGAAGTAAGTGGAAGTATTTCAGATTACGCCGACGTGTACGTAATTAATCGAACCGTTTTTCTTTTTCTTTTTTATTTTAAAATCAGATTTGACCGTAACTTTGACTGCCTATAACTTTTTAAATACAACTCCAAATGAATTGATTCTTTTGCTACCTCTCTCAAATATTGTCTAGTTTATTTTAAGATTTATTTGAAAAAATTCAAAACAACTTTTGTGTTGTTTTTATTTTGTGTGTTAATTCAAATATATTATTTTAAATAGGGTTTTGAAGATTTCATGATGATTTGATGCACCTTCCTTCCCATGACCTGAAGGCAAGCATTCGAACCCTCGTGAATTTTTGTGTGTGTTGCATAGCACGGTGGCTACACCACCCCGACATATACATGCGTCATTTTATGTGAGGATGAGATCCTATTCATGGGTGCATTTTATAGAGTTTATGCTAATGAAGTTGACATGATTTGGGATGGAAATCACCGTCATACGTCTTTCATGCATACCGGAAGGAAAGACGGGAAGGCCTCTGTCTTGGGTAGACACGGGCTTGCCCCTAGTCCTCCGTCGAGACGGTCGTGTCCGGTATGACATGAGGGGATGTCGCATGGTGTTTCCATCTGTTGTTTGAGATATATGCATTGTTGTGCTAATCAAGCAGGAAATATTACAACCTCCTGAGTCAACCGTAGATTGAGTCTTGTGCCAGTAACCCCCATACTTGCTTCGTACTACCACTCGTATCTACACCAATTAGGGTACGGTTCAGTAAGTTTTCAACCCTTTCCTAGCACACACCGCATCTGAGAGGCCGTGGTGGAAGATCGAGGCATCCGTAGTCATACCGGGTCCGGGAGCATGGGTGTTTGGTTGTAGCCGAAAGGGGTAGCTCCCCAGTTATTGTGTATAAATTTTGTGATCCCATGTTACGCCGAGGTTGTAGCCTCCCACTTTGAGTTTTGCTTAACAGGTGTTATGGGTGATTCCAGACACATGTGAGTTAAGCTGGTGTGTGCAAGTTAGGTGTGTTTTCAACAAAAAGACCGTAGACAGAATTAGTCTCGATGGACTAAAGAAATCCGTTACTCGTGGGTAAAGAGTACACCCTCTGCAAAGATCAAACCTATTCGAATAGCCATGTCCATGGTTAAGGATTACAGTTTGGGATGGGTCAAGTGTCGGTCTTAGTGTCGGTCTTCGGAGGTGAAACTATTAAAACTGGGAGTACGATGGTGACTTGTGATAATTTATGATTACTATTTTGGATGTGGACTAACCCGTGATATTTTTCTGATATTCTTGAATATCCCAGGATGGTTCTACCTCCGGATATTCATTGTGGCATTTCTTTTAAAGCCCTTTATGTGGTGTCGCCAGACGCTCGATCGTGGCATTTCTTTTAAAGCCCTTTATGTGGTGTCGCTCGACGCCTCGATCGTGGCATTTCTTTTAAAGCCCTTTATGTGGTGTCGCCAGACGCCCGATCGTGGCATTTCTTTTAAAGCCCTTTATGTGGTGTCGCCGACGCCTCGACCGTGGCATTTCTTTTAAAGCCCTTTATGTGGTGTCGCCGACGCCCGATTGTGGCATTTCTTTTAAAGCCCTTTATGTGGTGTCGCTCAGACGCCCGACTGTGGCATTTCTTTTAAAGCCCTTTATGTGGTGTCGCTCAGACGCCCGACTGTGGCATTTCTTTTAAAGCCCTTTATGAGGTGTCGCTCAGACGCCCGATTGCGGCATTGTTCTTGTTTCTTTATAAGCCCTCTATACGGTGTCGCTCAGACGCCCGATTGTGGCATTTCTTTGTGTTATTTACTTCATGAATTTTTATACTACCATATTATTGCATATCCAAAAATAACATGCATAAACGCATCAGAGTTTTACTTATCTCATGTGACTAACGTCTTGAGCATATATATTTTTAGCACATCCTTATTAAGTCATGCCTGTGTTCATTATGTTTGCGAGTACATTCAAAGTACTCACTGGCTTGTCCCTGGCTATTGTCTTGGCCAGATTTCATGTTTGGAGAGGAGGGTTGGGGTGACTGTCCCAGAACCTAAGCAACGGTGATAGCATCCACGCGAAGATAGGAGTTAACCTGGTCAGCTGTTCCCGTGGGAAATGGAGTCCCATAGTCGAGGATGTTTCGTAAACCGCTTCCGCCATCAACCTTTAGAAACCATTTGTTGTATGCACAGGCCAGAATGGTCTTGTACTACACATATTGTATTTTTTTGCTTGGAATTTCTGTATCAAGTTAGTGCCTCGTCATTAACAAAGAATCCGGGGCTGATGAGCACAAGGACCGTTCTTCCTGAATTGACTCCGGAGAACCGTCGCCACAGCACTTGGTATCGAGCCAGCTGACCATTGGCTAATCCTATCTTAGCCAGGTCATTAAACTTAGGCTAATAACCCACCGAGCCATAACCAAGACCTCAGCCAAGCTTCTCGCACAAGATAGCCACCAAAGGACCCGACGCTTCTGCAATCGGTGCCCAACCTATTAACTAGCCCGCCTATCACCCACCAGTGATCAGCACCAAAGGCGCCTCATTCGCAAGCGCATGAAGGAAGGCTATGTCCCCTTTTCTATAAAAGGGACGCGCCGCCTCAACCCAACCCAGACAGCCGCTATCCCAAAACCTAGCCACAATGCACGGTCCCGTAGTACACCATGAGACTACAAGAACCAACCTTGGAGGTTTTGTGACCATACTGCAAACCTTACCCGCCGTGCCTCACGCTTAGAAGAGCCACCGAATATGTTGTGTACCAAGGACCCATTAGTGGCGAGAGCCACAATTCTGGGCCATTGACATATCTACGGTAGGGGTCTCACACCCGAGCGCCTCTACAGGTTCACGGGAAGAACTACTTCCTTTGAGCCACAAGCCATCCAACTAGCTGCTCGAGAGGCTATAGTTCATCTCGTGCACTGCCGCCTAGAGTTAAGCGTCGCCGCTCCACTACTACCCCAGCGTGAAGGGTATGGTAGACCACCTCAAGTTGCCAACGGAGACCACGAGACAGACCTCTGATTGCTGCATCTAGTGCGCTATGTAAGTGCACTAGAGGACCTATTCGATCAGATCACTATTGATCTAGTCGCAGCTCGTGGAGAGCTGGTTCGTCGAGCCCCAGCAAGAGAGGAGATCGAGCCCAACACCGACAACCCGGTCGTGCTATTTGGACAACCGACGAGACCCCGAGGCCAGCCCCACCGGCCGCCAAGGTGCTTTGATGACCCCGAAGTGCTTCGTCCGCCTCCGGGAGCACACTCCAACGGGTTGTGGTCAACAATCCCGTGACGGTCATCATCACTACCCCGAGCTCAGAGCCCTCAGCCCTCTCCAAAGAAATTCGACGGTGAGAACCGTAGGGAAGCCTCGACGTCCACAAGGGATGCCCGCTTGGATGTAAACGAAGTAGACTGAGACACTCGAGTAGCACCGAGTCCCCGTGTATCCTCGCTTTGTATTTCTGTGATTCCTTAAATTAGCGCAGCCTGGCATCGTGCATTTGTTTTATATAGTAGTTTTGCATCGATGTATTAGCATGCAGTGTGATTTCTCTATCCTTGGCGCAGCTACCCAGAACCCGCCCCGACAACACCCACAGTGATACGTCACTTCAGTAGGATGTGTGTACCTGTGGTTGACCCCAAGCTGAGCCGGCCGATTCTTTACCTTTTACCACGGTAAATGACCCAGCCCCGGTGCTATAAAAGGGCCACCGAGTGACCTTGCCAAGCACCTTCACATTGTGCCCCATCCCCACAACCATTTCTTGCCATGCCAAGCCCTAGTATTTATCTGAGGACTCCAGATGCTACCCCAGGTAGTTTTGTCAAGATATTGTGGGATTTTACCCGCAGTACCATGGGCGCAACCCAGCCACCCCAGTACGAGCTGTTCAAATCGAGGATCACCCCTTCCACCTCGAGATATTGGGCAGCCGTGCACATCCCGCCCGTAAACCCAAACCAAGACCCCACAGAAGTCTCCTTCGTGGGGAAATCTATGCCAACCTCAAGACATGGTCAGAGAAGCTGCTGCGATGAAGCGCTTGCTCGCTTCGATTCGCGGTACCCTACGCCATGTAACGAGGGTATTATTATTTTCCGAGCTGCAGCACCGGAGGAGTAACATCCTTTCCGTGGACGATTGAGAGAGACCAGCCTTGGCCAACCTCGCCCAATACGCCATCGCGCAAGAACGTTTGACCCAACATGTGATAGGTTATCTGCAAAGCCTCGCGGATTTAAACCCTCAGATCGCCATCGGCAGATCACTGAGGCCCGACCAGGAGAGACACATTCATCGACTGGTCAATCCACTCCCTCCGATAGAAGAAGAGTGTATCCTAGTACCGGAAACATTTTCTCAAGACCCCGTCCAATTACAGTTTTCAATTTAGATGCACCGCTGTATTTATTGTCGCAATTCTCATTTATGTGTTGTAACTTATGCTTAGTACCCCAAGTTTCGCAGCGAGTAAATCATTAATATAAGCAGCTCTGTCACTTTTGGACTTTAGTGTATTACTGTTTTTCCCTAGCAAAAATTCCTGGAGCGTGATTTCTTTTTCCTGAGTTGCCGCATCGTATGTTTTCTCACGACATAGATCATTTATTTCACACAGCCCCAAGGCAGCAGACTCACCCCCACAATTACTCGAACACATACACTGCTTGCAAAATTTTGCAAACTGTGTTGCGTCTAACTAAGCACCTCCGGACAACAGTTATCACCGGGCACACCCCACCTACTCATCGTGGCCACCGCGATCATGGAGAACCAGCAACCGAAAGAAGCGGCATCACGACGATCGCCGAGGATCATCGCACACGAAGCACCGAGAGCCCCAAAGACCGCTGCCAACCCTCCGCACAGCAAGATCACGCATCAGTCCGGCGCCGCCCGCCATTAGCGCCTCGCCTCGAGCTCCGCAATCGGAAACAGAGGAGAAGGAGAGAGAAGGAGGGCGAGGCCAGGTGTGAGGAAGAAGAGGAGAACGCCGCGGTCGCTTTATAAGCTCGAGACCGTGTACGATGGGCGAGGTCCACCAGCGCCGCCACACCCGACCGCCGGTGTTGAGGCGAATCCAGCAAAGGCCGACAACAAGACTGCCCGCATGAGGTGAGTGCACGCTGTACCTGCAGCTAGCACGCCACAAGACTACCACGGTACGGCCTTGGTATCCTACGCGCTAGGCGCCACCGGTGGAGAAAGCGCAGGAAGCGCAAGGAGAGAGGAAGAAGAAGGAGCGGAGGAAGGAGAAGAGGCTGATCAGGCCCGGGTCCACCAGTCAGCCAGAGAGAGCACTGTGCTCTCGGGTGCGACCAGCGTATTTTAAGATTTAGGAGTTATTCTAAATTTTTGGTCCAGTGTAGGAATCGCTAGTTTTCCGCACACCGCGCCAGTAACCCACACTGTACATTTGCACCACTTATCGTCCTCTCACTGTAGCCATTTCTGTTTTAATGCAAATTTATTTAAAATTTAACTCTTTGCAAATCTCGAGGACGAGATTTTTCTTAAGGGGGGTAGTAGTTGTAACACCCCAAAATTTTTGCCAAGTTTTCAATATTTAAATTTTTTGCCAAGGGTTTTAAAAATCTTTATTTCTGTTGATTTCAGAACTCTTCTTTTATTGTTAAGGAGTTTTGTAATTTTTCCCAAGTGGAGCTTTCCATAATACATTGGACTTCTTTGCCATCTCATTAAAACAATTTCTAAATAAGTAGAATTGTTTAATAGAATATTTCACCCTGAGCTTTATTCATTAAAAATGAACTGTATTAAATTTTTGGAGCCCCTTTTTGAACTACAACCTTTTGATAAAATCACTTAATATTTCAACCAAAATTTGGAGATGTCATGAGATGTCACTAAATCAATTATGTGCATTAATAAAATTATTTCATTGCTTATTTTGGGTTTTTCACCCATTTTTCTTCTCTGGTCCAGTGGGCAACTTTGCACTACAACCCTTTCAAATATTTGTTTCTAGCCCCCACCAAAATTTTGGGATGTCAGTAGTAGCATGCCATTCAACTTTATGCAAAAACATAGTGATGTTATTTGGAGAATTTGAGTGCAACAGCCTCTTTTTCATTCTGGACCAGACTTGTGTTTTCTACTACAACTCTATTATTTCTTGCTCTAATGACCTTGTGTTTTCTCATGCTTGTAGTCAACCTTGCAAAACCCCTAAGTCCAGGAGCATGCTCTATTTGGAACACTTTTGGTCCATGTAATGATGCCACTCACTCCCTGCCCAGAATTGAGGTTTTGCAAAACTTGCACTAGCAAGTTTCTCCTTTTTGCAAACTGACTTCACCACCCTCTCTTATATCCATAGAGACACTGATCTGGAGAGTTTGGCCACTCCAAGAGCTACCTAGGTATAACGCCCCCGATGCGGCTATATCTCCCACGTGTCGAGGCACGACTTAGAGGCATAACCGCATTGAAAGCAATGTCGCAAGTGAGGTAATCTTCACACAACCCATGTAATAATTTAAGGGAGAAAGGTACATAGTTGGCTTACAATCGCCACGTCACACAGTACATAATTTAACATACATCATTCAGAGTACACTCAAGGTCCGACTACGGTACCAAAATAAAGAAGATACCCCACAAGCTAACACAGATCCCCGAATCACCCCAACTGGGCACCACTACTGATCATCTGGAAACGAAACATAGTAACGACCACGTTCCTCGTCGAACTCCCACTTGAGCTCGGTGGAATCATCCTGACTGGCCTCATCGGAACCTCGCAACTGTGTTTGAAGTGGCTGTGAGCCACGGGACTCAAACAATCTCACACCATGAGATCAAGACTACTTAAGCTTTAGGGAGGACATGGTAGTAAAATTGAGCTGCGGCAAGCGACTAGCATATATGGTGGCTACAACGCAAAAGAGAGCGAGAAGAGAAGCAAAGCACGGTCGAGAAACTAGTATTGATCAAGAAGTGATCCTGAACTACTTACGACAGTCAAAACTCCAACAACCGTGTTCACTTCCGGACCACGAGAAGAGACCATCACGGTTACACACGCGTTGAGGTGTATTTTAAAGAGGTCAACTTGTGTTATCTACAACCGACATTAACAAATTCCCATCTGCCTCATAACGCAGGCACGGCTTTGAAAGATATTACCCGCAGGGTGTCCCAACTTAGCCCATTATAAGCTCTCACGGTCAACGAAGGATATTCTTCTACCGAAGACCCGATCAATCTCGAATCCCGGACTACAAGACATTTCGACAACAATAAAACAAGACCAGCAAAGCCGCCCGATTGTGCCGACAAATCCCGATAGGAGCTGCACATATCTCGTTCTCGTGGCACATCCGGATGAACACTACGACGGCAACCGAAGATGCCCCAAGTTGCCTCGTGGTGGCACCGCAAGTGGTTCTAGTTTGGACCAACACTCAGAGGAGCATTGGCCCGGGGTTTAAAATAAAGATGACCCTCGGGCTCGCGAAAACCCGGGGAAAAGGCTTAGGTGGCAAATGGTAAAACCAATGTTGGGCCTTCTTTGGACGAGTCTTATTCAAAGCGAACTGTCAAGGGGTCCCATAAATCACCCAACCGTAAGGAACGCAAAATCAAGGAGCATAACACCGTATGACGGAAACTAGGGTGGCAAGAGTGGAACAAAACACCAGGCATAAGGCCGAGCCTTCCACCCTTTACCAAGTATATAGATGTGTTAAACATAGCAGATATATATATATTGTGATATCCCCAACAAGTAAACATGTTCCAAAAAGGAACAACATCTCCATGTTCCAACAAGGAACAAATTCCAGCTTCACCTGCAACTAACAACGCTATAAGAGGGGCTGAGCGAAGCGGTAACATAGCCAATCAACGGTTTGCTAGGAAAAGGATGGTTAGAGGCTGACATGGCAATAAGGGTGGCATGACATAGCAAGTGGTAGGCATCGCAGCATAGGCATAGCAAAAGAGCGAGCAACTAGCATAGCAAAGATAGAAGTGATTTCGGGGGTATGGTCATCTTGCCTGCAATGTTCTCAGAGTTGTCGAAAGCCTGATCCTCGAAAACGTTCTCAACAGGTTCCTCGTTCACGTACTCGTCTCCCGGCTCTACCCAAAGCAACAACAACAAGGAACCACAATAAATCACGGTGCAATGCACAATCAACATGATGCAACATGACATGAAAAGCAATGATGTGATATGCAAAGCGTAAGAGCACCGAAGGTAATGGAAAACCGTGCATCATCTTGGCTAACCAAGCATGCCATCGAAAGATGAGATGATTTCGTTAGAAATTGATATAGAGATCACCGGGAACGGATGCACGGATTGGATATGACGGCCAAAACAAGAATGATGAGAAACCTACGATAACAACATGAAGAAAACAAAGCCATGCATGTGTGCAAACCACCCCATAGCACAATTCAATTAAAAATGCACAAAGAAAACAACACCTAACCATGAAGCAAAAGGACATGATCACAAACTTGCCCAAATGCAAAAAACCAATGACACCACTGAGTTGGTGGGATTTTTCTACCCCAAAAACATATATAATATGTTAGGGTTGCATTAGGGAAACACCACAAAAACATTAAGTAAAAACCTGCCTAATATGGAAACTAACAGAAGTGGCAATTTCCATATTTGGAAATGTCCAGATTTGGACTTGCCCCAAAACAGCAATGATACAATGCTGAAAAAGGAAAGAAAAAAAATAAAATATGCACACGGGAACGCTGAGAGGCTGACATGCAGGCCCCACTGTCATAGAGACATGGATTAACAGGGTAAAAAAAAGGGGGGGAGAAAAGAGCCCCAAGGGGGATTCGAACCTGGGTCTCCCCGGTGGAATCCTTCCCCTGTAACCACTGGGCTGGTGCGCGGCTACTGACAAAGGAGGAGGCTTGGGTCCTTAACTACTGCAGCTGCAGAGCCGGACCAGGGGAGCGCGAAAAACAGAGAAATAAAAGGGGGGAAGTGGCGCGCCTGGGGTTCGAACCCAGGTCGCCGCGGTGGAAGAGCGGGGTGTCGACCAGCTCGTCTAAGGAAGGGAGTTCGGTGAGATACGGGTCGAAGGCTACTTGACCCAACTAACAAGCCGGACCCAGAGCAGAAACGAGACGCGGCGATGCCGGCGACGCAACGGCGCCTACAGGGAGATCTACGTCCTCGAACACGACGGGACACCGAGGGGAACTCCACGGGGACAGGTCGGACCAAGCCAGAGCGCGGCTGGTGGCCACTACACGCGCCCAAAACAACCTGAACCTAAACTACTCCAAGCACGCCGGAGCACGCCGGGCGCGACAAAAACACGGGCCGGCGCCTAATCTACGGAGAACCAAACGACGACGAGAAGGAGCAGGGAGGAAGGGGGATATACCTCCTTACCCCAGGACACGGAAACGGCGACGGAGACGGGCTGACGGCGACAAACTCGACCTCTGAACCTCACCGGGAACGCTGACCGAGAAGAAGACAGAGCAGGGCGTCGTCGGACTTGGCGAACCGGGCCTCCGTAGTTGACGTCGCGGTCGTAGTCGACGACGAGGAAGTAGTTGGACAAGGGCCGCCGGGTCGGGGTGGCCGGAGAGCACGCCGGCGACGTGGCGCGCTCCCAGATGCGCCCGGGACCGAGCGGGGCGGCGATTTGGGTGGAAATCTCACCTGGCGGCGGTGGCGAGAGGGAGAGGGGAACCCTAGGGTTCGATCTTGACGCGCAGGGGGATAAGAAGGGGGCTAGGGCGACGGAGACGTGCTCGTGCTCTCTCGTGCTCCGGGGTCCCCATGGCGCTGCGGGAGGAGGAGGAAAAGGTGGGTGCGACGCACAAGGGCGGTCGCTGCCAGGCGGGCCCGAAGCCGCCACGTGGACGTGGGCTAGAGGGGGTAAGCACGGGCGCGGGTGAGCGAAGGCAGGAGAGGAACGCGTGCGGGCTGGCGCGCCTTCCTGGGCTGCGGGGCTGCTGCGGAGCTGGGCCGGCTCGGGAGGCCGAGGCCCAGGTGGAGAGGGGCTGCTGGGCTGCGCTGCTGCTGCTTCTTCTCCCTATTCTTTTTCAGAAAAACAGAGGAAGAGAAAAAAAAAAGGCACAGGGAGGAATTAAATGATTTAGAGTGAAAGGAAAATATTCCCACACTCCTGGAATTCTCCTCTATTTAAATAAAATGTAATGGACATTTTTAAAGGTAGAAAAATAATGCAAGTTTGAAAATGCTTCAAACTTGTGCCATTTTTGAACCTAACCATAACATCCTTAAATGAGGAAATATTTGGCAGGGAGGTTTAGTGCAACAAGCAAGATTTATAGGGAGGAGATGAACATTAATTGAAGGAGGGAATTATATGGCATTGAAAGAGAAAGAAGTAGAGGGAAGGAGAGGATGGTAATGCAAGATGAGGATGGCATATGCAACCACATGACATGCAAGGGGAAAAACCACAACCAAATGACATGCAAGGGAACACAAAAATGACAATAGGCACAAATGCAAAACAAAGAAAAAGAAAAACCCACATGACCAAAACAACAAGAGGCCAAGCATGACAAGAACCCACAAGAATTTGGATGAGGTGAAAGATATATTGCCCAAAAGGGAAGTTTACATCCGTGGTGTTACAACACTCCACCACTACAAGAGGATCTCGCCCCGAGATCTAGGACTGAAAGAACTCCGGTACTCGAACGGAGGTGATCCTCACGCCCCGTGTAGCTTCTCGGTCGGAATGGTGTGACCACTTCACTTTCAGGAATTTGATTGACTTGTTGCAGTCTTGCGCCGGTTTCTTCAAGAATAGCAACGGGTGCTCACGATAAGAGAGATCTTCTTGAAGGTCAATCTCTTGAAGTTGATAGTGCGCTCAGAGCCTTGAAGCACTTGGCGGTTGTGACACGTGAAACACATCGTGCACATTTGCAAAGTTGGATGGAAGCTCGTTGATAGGCGAGATCGCCTCTTCTCCCAATGATCTTGAAAGGACCCACGATCTAGGGGCAAGCTTCCCTTTGATACCGGGCGGACGAGTACCTTTCATTGGAGAGACGCGGAGGTAGACATGGTCCCCGATTTCAAAAGTCACATCACGGTGCTTATCATCATAGTAGCTCTTCTGTCGCGATTGCGCGGCTTTGAGATTCTCACGAATGACCTTGCACATTTCTTCCGCTTACGGATCAAGTCATTGCCAAGAAGTTGGCGCTCACCTGTCTCGCACCAATTGAGAGGAGTACGCACTTTCGCCATAGAGAATTTCGAATGGGGCCTTGCCCGAACTCGCTGGAAGCTGTTGTTGTAAGAGAACTCGGCATAAGGGAGACAATCTTCCCACTTCATATCAAGGAAATGACACAAGCTCGAGCATATCTTCAAGAATTTGATTAACTCGCCGACTTGGCCACTTGTTTGAGGATGGAAAGCTGTGCTGAAACGAATGTTGGTGCCCATGGCCTTCAAAAGACTCCCAAAACTTGGAGGTAAAGATGCTGCCACGGTCCAAGAGATCACTTATGGAATACCGTGCAAGGAGACAATCTCGAGGTGTATAGCTCGCCAACCGAGCTGCAGTGATGGATTCTTTGATAGGAAGAAAATGAGCCACTTTAGTCAGCTTGTCAATAACAACGAAGATAGCATCATTTCCACGCTTGGACTTTGGAAAGCCACCACGAAGTCCATTTCAATATGATCAAACTTCCATTCAGGAATAGCAAGAGGTTGAAGGAGACCAGCTGGTCTTTGGTGTTTCGCTTTCACTCTTCTCGCAGACATCACACTCATTCACGAATTGAGCAATCTCTCGCTTCATTCGAGTCCACCAATATGACTGCTTGATGTCATGGTACATCTTCGTACTTCGGGATGAATGGATAGAAGCGAATTGTGAGCCTCGCTCATAATGACTTTTCGCAGATCACCCTTTGGAACCACAATCCGTCCTCAAAGAACAGAGTGTCTTTGTCATCAACATGGAAGCACTTGTACTTGAAATGCCCTTGTCGATACCACGCTTCACTTTCTTCACCATGGCATCCGAAGTTGAGCCTCACGAATCTGATCTTCCAAAGTAGGAGAGACTATGAGGTTGGCAAGAAAGCCTTGAGGGACAACTTGAAGATTCAGCTTATGGAAAGATTCACAGAGATCCGCTGAAAGGGCTTGAGGATTAGACTGCATTGCGAGAAGCTTTCCTGCTCAAAGCGTCTGCAATGACATTGGCTTTGCCCGAGTATACTCAATACTTGGGTTGTACTCTTGAATCATTTCGACCCATCGAGTCTGCCTCGAGGTTGAGATTAGGCTGAGTGAAGATGTACTTGAGACTCTTGTGATCGGTGAAAATGTCCACTTTCCTTCCCAACAAGAGATGTCTCCAAGTAATCAAAGCATGGACAATCGCCGCCAACTCAAGATCGTGAGTGGGGTAGTTCTTCTCGCTGGGCTTCAATGGCGAGAGGTATAAGCCACAACTCTCTTCTCTTGCATTAACACAGCACCGAGACCTTGAAGGGAAGCATCATGTAACACTTCATAAGGCTTGGATTCATCAGAGGAGTCGAGCAGAGCTGTGACGAGTTTCTCTTTGAGAGTCTTGAAAGCAACGCCACACTCGGGAGACCGACATACTTCACCGCTTCGGAGAAGGTTGGAAAGAGGCTTTGCAATCTTGGAGAAGTTCTCAACAAACCTTCGCAATAGCTTGCAAGACCAAGAAAGTCATGAGCTGCTTGACATTCGAGGAGGTTCCCAATTGACAATTGCGGACACCTTCTGGATCAACAGCGATGCCCTTGGCGAGATGATATGACCAAGATAAAGCACTTCATCAAGCCGAATTCACATTTGGAGAACTTGGCATAGAACTGGTACTCTCTCGAGCTTGTCTAGCACCAATCGCAAATGTTTGGCATGATCCTTCTTATTCTTGGAGAAGACCAAGATATCATCAAGATAGACCAAGACGAATTCATTGGTGTAAGGATTGAAAATGAAGTTCATCATTCGAGAGAAGGTTGGAGGAGCATTGACGAGGCCGAAAGACATGACAGTATATTCATAAGAACCAAAGCTTGTTCTGAATGCTGTCTTGGGAATATCTTGTTCACGAATGCGAATTTGATGATACCCCATACGAAGGTCAAGCTTAGAGAACACTGTAGCACCTTTGAGTTGCTCGAAAAGCTCATTGATGTTGGGAAGTGGATACTTGTTCTTGATTGTCTTCTTATTCAATGGGCGGTAATCGACACAAAGTCGGTCCGAGCCATCCTTCTTCCGGACAAAAAGAACACCACAACCCCAAGGAGATGAACTCGGTCTGATCAAACCCAGACGCTCTTGTTCATCGAGCTGCTTCTTCAATTCCCTCAGCTCATCAGGTCCAAGCTTGTATGGACGCTTGTAAACGGGTTGAAGGTTCGCTCAAGATCGATAACGAACTCGACCGGCCGATGAGGAGGCATACCGGAAGCTCTTCCGAAAGACATCTTGGTACTCACAAACGATCGAATCGAGAGATGGCATTCAGTTCGCCCTTCTCATTGAGAGAAAACAACCGAATAGTTTCATCACGAGAGGCATAGATGATCACATCATTAGAAGAATGAGTCAATTGAATTTCCCTGGCAGCACAATCAAGCTGAGCTTTGTGCTGATAAAGCCAGTCCATTCCGAGAATAAGATCAATGTCCGAGTCACCAAGAACCACCGGTTTAGAAAGAAATCTATAATCACCCATCTTGATAGAAACATCCGGGACACAAACATTAGATGTCATTTGCTTGCCCGGGGACACAATCTTCAACGGAGTAGGAATCTTTTCCGTCACAAATTCATGCTTGGCAACAAAAGGTCTCAAATGAAAGAAAGCGAAGCACCAAAGATCAAATAAGACTTTAGCAGAATGTCATTAATTGAGAGATTACCCATTAGCACATCTGAAGAATCCTCTGCCTGAGCTGCATTCATCATATTGACCTTGGCATACTTTGGATTATGCTTGACCACTGCATTGCTGGAAGATTTCACAGGAGGAGGAGGCGGAAGGCGCCTCTGGTTGAAGCACTTGTTCAAGATAGTGACCTTCTTCACGACACTTGTTGCAAGTGACCTCGTAAAGCGGACGGTGGTAAGGAGCACTTGACCTTGGAGCTTGAGAATTAGACTTGTTCGATAGCTTGGGTTGGGTGGGTGGGAAGATCCACGGCCACCTGAGTTCTTCTATTTGGTAAGGCCGACGGAACGGAGGAGGGGCAGATAAAACTTCGCTGCTTGGCTGCCACTTGAGAGGACGAGGAGGACTGAACTGCATCCCCGATTCTCTTCTTAGAAGCCTCGACTTGAGTTGTGCTTGTTCTTGCTTGAGTGCCATGTTGTAGAAATCATCATACTTATCCGCTCAAACAGCACAAGAGGTAATTGCAGATCCTCTCTCGCACCACCCCTGAACTGATAGATCATACTCCTTTCATCAGGTACATCTTGCTTAGCAAAACGAGCGAGCTTCTGGAACTGGATATTGTATTGATAGACAGACAAGGTGCCTTGCTTGAGATTGCGGAACTCCTCACGCTTGCTCTCCACAACACTCTTCGGAATGTGATGAGCTCGAAATCACGGCGAACTCATCCTGTAATGACACGACCTCCTCTGGAATCTCTGTATTGCTGGAACCACTCAGCCGCTTGATCCTTGAGTTGAAACGATGCAAACTTGACAAAATCCTCAGGTCTGACATTGCTACAGTCAAAGTGCTTGCAGATATCCACTAACCAATCATCAGCATCTGTTGCCTCAACACAGAAACTGAAAGACTTTGGCTGATTAGCGAGAAACTGACTGAGAGTAGCAAAGTGTGGCTGATTGTTGCCTTGACCTTGATTGCCTTGATTGCCTTGCCCCTGAGTACGTTCTTGCAAGAGCTGCAAAATCATCTGAGCATTGGCATTTGTGGCTGCCATGATAGCTTGCCAGGCTTCTGGAGGCGGAGGTGGAGGTGGAGGTGGAGGATTCGACTGATCCCCATCATTGCGATCCGGTTCGACGCTACATGGAGCCATCCTGAAGAGGGTGACATCCGTTAGTCCTTTGATAGACAAATAGATAAGTAGAATCAACGGATAGAAATTGCAACATATAGTCTTCACAATAAACATTCGAACAAGAATGAACGAATGAATTCCAAAGTTAATCATCACACATCCATTAAGGTGAGAAGCCACTTAGATAAAGGATATGGAAAACAACATCTGACTTAGAAACAAATCGAACATCACAATTGAAAACAAAAGGTTGGCTTCTAGAATGAGCCGGAACAAACACATGATAGAGATTTCGCTCAAAGTGTTCGTGGTGGGGCTCACACGGGCACGACGTATAGCGGACGTCACGAATGACTAACAAGACGCCCCGAATCAGCATAGCCAAGGATTCTTTAAGACGCCTCACGACCATTGTAGAATCGACCGTGAAAGAGCGGACCACTAAAGCGTTGAACCCCAATCTCACATCATACATCCGTTGGAAAGAATATCCGTAAGCTACTAGAATTCCCACCTATAAACTCCCAAACTTTCTGGTTATGCAATCCGTGTTGGGGATACAGGGACACAAAATATATCACCCAAACTAACAATACCTAGATCCAATTGTATCCATCCGTCAACACATAACCAAGAAATCCTCGAAATCGTGGTACCTCGACCTTGAAAAACATCCGTTATACAAGTCATGGCAATACTCCCGACTCGCCACAAAGATCGGGCTATCGGGGTTATCTCACCAACAACTGCACAAAAGAGATTTCGATGTCGGTAAAACTCAGGTATT